>OX596010.1:40590699-40893245 GCA_951394025.1 Heteromyza rotundicornis
GTATATCATTTATGTATATATATATATATATATGTATATCATTTATATATATATATATATATATGTATATCATTTATATATATATATATATGTATATCATTTATATATATATATATATATATATCATTTATATATATATATATATCATTAATATATATATTATATATATATATCATTTATATATATATATATATATATATCATTTATATATATATATTATATATATATATATATGTATATCATTTATATATATATATATATGTATATCATTTATATATATATATATATGTATATCATTTATATATATATATATATGTATATCATTTATATATATATATATATATATGTATATCATTATATTGTTCAAAATTGACCACTTTATTTTAGTATTTTAAGAGATAGAAATGGAATACAAGAAAATTCGAATTGCATTTCTTATCGACTCGCGCATGTAGCCATGCGGTCGTAAAATCAAATCGTAACTTGTTATCTCCCCATGTACGCATACAGATACCAACACTATGTTTGGTATGTTGTTGCGAGCATAACTGATAACAATTCCACTGTATGTACACGAGAAGACCAACGCTACAGCGTATATTTATCACTGGTCTTCTTTTGCCTAGAATAGATTATAAGTATTTTTAGTAGTTTTTTGTATTAGCAACTTGTATAAATATCGCCGTTGGGCAATAATAAAATTAGAATTGAATTTACACCCAAACATAGAAGTTTGGTTTTTTTTTCTCAAACATTTGGTCCTTCGAATTAAAGTAATTAGTAATTGAGTTTTTCCCCTACCCTGGTAAGAGACTCAAAAGAACATTTTTCGAATCAGTGGCTTACACATACAGTCACTACCTAAAACAAAAGCGTAATCGAAGCTACATATCGATTTAACTAAGCGTTTCCGTGGCTATACAGCGGAAAATAAAACAAAAAAGCGTAATCGAGGCTACACATCGATTGAACAAAGCGTTTCCGAGGCTATACAACGGAAAAGTGAAAAGCTTTCCCGAAGCTAAAATCGGAACAGTGAAAAAAAAAAACACCCTAACACCACAAACAGTAAATCTCTACATCGACGCTCCTTAAGAAAAAATTACTACACAAAAGATGGGTAAATCAGATATTATGGAGAAAACAGATGGAGTTAGGCGAGAAAGTGGTTGTAATTCTCAACAAGATCCAAGACAAAGGGATCAGGCGAGTGTTAATTGGAAACACAAAGAAGAAAGTGGAGAGCATCTGGATGGAGTTCGAAAAGAACCACCAATCTTTACTAGCTGCTGGAGTAACCAAAGATAGTTATTTCGAGCACAAGTACTACGAACAGACATCTGCCAGGATTGAAGAAATCCAAAGGATGTTAGATGATACTGAGAGCCAAGAACATTCGGAAAAAAGTACTTCAGGCCGAGCATCAACGAAAAGCGGACTCGGTACACAAGGATGAGGACGGAACATCAGTACGAGGCAGCTCAACAAAAATGAGCAAAAGGATGAAAATGCTCCGTAGTGCGATAAATCGTTTGTTTTTGCGAAATCGAGAGCGGCACAAAAGACGATTTGACGGCATTCAAAGAAGTCATAAAAAGCCCAAATCAAAGTCTGGAAGAATGCTATGAAGAGGACGGATCTTGCGTTATCTGAAGACACCGAAGAAGAATTCATGAGGCTTCAAGATGACGTTCTCAGTGCCATCCAAAAAATAAACAGGGCATTGAGTAGCAGAGAGGTCAAAAAGCATCAATCATCGTCAACTATGAGGATGACAGAAATAAGATCCCGAATTTCTTTGGAGATCTAAATGACTGGCCTTCATTTCATGAACTTTTTAAAAATATGGTGCATGATAATGAAGAGTTGTCGAATGCGGAGAAAATGTACCGCCTAAAGACATCAATGAAGGGAGAAGCGGATAGGCTGATACAGCATCTAAAAGTAACAGATGCCAACTACGAGGCATCATGGGACATGCTAAAACAGCGATATGAGAATCGTCGCTTGCTATTCACAACTCAAGTGGATCGGATATTGGATCAAGCCACAGCGAAGAATGTCAAAAAGACAAAAGACATTCAAAGCTTAGAAGACGTTTTAAGTTTCCTGGAGCAGCAGTACCAAGCACTTGAATCGTTGAGAGGCAAAAAGCAGACATCCAAGACAGCAAACTTTAAAGGACAACAAAGGCCTACGAATGCCTATTATACAGCGCAGCAGCAATGTGAATATTGCAAAGCATCAGGGCATGATATAATTATATGCAGAAAATTTCAACTGCTTCCGGTGACGGAACGTAAGAGTTACGTGCAGAAGAATAAAATATACTTTTTGTGTTTGAAACATCAATTAGACGTAAAATGTACCAGTTTGTCAACGGAGTGCAAAAAGTGTGGTAAACGTCACCACACATTATTCCACTACGACGAATTCAAACGAGGATCAAGCAGTCATCCTGAGAAGGCTCAAGAAAAATCAGCTGCTTTGATGACAGAGGATGTTAAATCACCGTCGGTGCTGTTAGCTACGGCTCAAATAAGAGTGAAGACTACTGATGGGGATCATTTGGTTCTGAGAGCATTGATAGACCAAGGATCCCAGAAAACAACAATCTCCGAAGAAGCAGCTCAACTGTTGCAGTTGCCAAGACGAAAAGTAAAAACCGAGTTACAAGGATTAGGGGGTACGATAGTTGGAATTTCGAAATCAAAAATAAATATCGAAAACGCTCCAAGATTTTTGAGCAATACGACGTTCAAGTCAGAAGCGTTGGTATTGCCAACATTAGCGAGTGCTCATCCTGATAAATCATTTAAATATGATATAGACAACTGGAAAAAACGTTTTGGCAGACCCTTCAACAAATCGGATAGGATTGATATCGTAATTGGAAGCGATCTTTACACCGATATCATGGAAGAAGGAATCTACAAGGTTGGAAAAATTCTTGGACAAGCGACCAAACTGGGATGGATTCTATCTGGAGTTTTGCAAAAAACATCAGGCACGAATAGGATAACTGCAGCAGTAACTACGAGCCTGGAACGATTTTGGGAGTTAGATGACGTGAAGTCTGAAGATACAGTTTTTGAAGATGATAAATGTCTGAAATACTACCAGGATACCACCGTACATGGCAAGGATGGTAGATTCATTGTTAAATTACCATTGCGAGAGGAGAAAGAATTAGGAGAATCCCGCAATGGCGAGATTTTTAAAACTAGAAAAAAGATTGACGGTTAATCCTCAGCTAAGAATGGACTATGTTAGGTTCATGAGAGAGTACATCGACTTGGGTCATATGATGGAGGCGCAAGACAAGATGCAGGGTAAATACTACTTACCACATCAAGCAGTGATTAGAGAAAGCAGCTCGACAACGAAGTTAAGAGTGGTGTTTGACGCTTCCGCCAAATCCACTAATGGTAGCAGTTTGAATGATATCCTTTTGGTTGGACCCAGATTACAGAAGGACATCTTCGACATCGTGCTAAAATGGAGGCTATGGAGAAAAGTGCTAACAGCGGATGTAGAAAAAATGTATCGGCAAGTTAAGGTTGCAGAAGAAGATTGTGACTATCAACGTATACTGTGGAGAGAAAACCCCATTGCATCGGCACCATTCCTCACAACTCGAACACTCCAGGAGATAGGAACGAAATGTCAAGACAGCACGGTTTCTGGAATCATAAGGGATGAGTTCTGCATGGATGACCTGATGACAGGAGCAGACTCAGAAGAAGAGTGTCAAGCAATTCAAGTGGAAATATCAAAACAACTGGAGCAGTCGGGATTTCATCTGCGTAAATGGTTATCTAACAACGACAAAATAACATCTATTTATTCAAAAGCTGTGGATTATGGATACGGACTGTGATGAAGAGATAAATGAGGAACTGACTATAGAATGGAAAGACTACATAAAGGACCTTCCAGCG
Organism: Heteromyza rotundicornis; assembly: GCA_951394025.1. Lineage (NCBI taxonomy): Eukaryota > Metazoa > Arthropoda > Insecta > Diptera > Heleomyzidae > Heteromyza > Heteromyza rotundicornis. Next base: position 40,594,641 of record OX596010.1, read on the forward strand.
ATTGAATCAGTCAAGATGGCTCAACATTCTAAAGGATTCAATATGGCAAATACATGGATTAGCGGACGCATCAGGAAAGGCATACGCAGCGGTAATTTACGCAAAAATTCGTACAACAGTGACAATAATAGCAGCGAGAAGCAAAGTAAATCCAATTAAAAATAAGAAGACACTCCCAAAATTAGAACTGTGTGCCGCACATCTCTTAGCAAAGTTACTACACAAAGTAACAGATATCGTGCAACGTGAAGCTAAAATATTTGCATGGAGCGATTCCATGATTACATTGGGATGGATTCAAAACAATAAAAGTAAGGATAAATTCATCCGATCCAAAGTGAGTGAAGTGAGATCACTTGTTCCAGGCGCAACCTGGAAACATGTCACAACAAAGGACAATCCAGCTGACATAGCTTCGCGAGGAACATCACCGAGTAAGCTGCAAGCACACGAATTATGGTGGAATGGGCCCACCTGGCTAAAAGACACAGATGGACGAAGACAATGTATTAGCTGAAACTACGATGTTAACTTCTTCCAAAGAACCGAACTTCGTAGAAGCCCTTTTGACAAGATGTTCCAGTTATGCCAAGGCCGAACGGGTTGTGGCGCGTATTATTCGCTTCATGAATATTCTACGTGGTCAAAAATATCCAACACATTTGACGGCGAAAGAGTTATATTATGCTCAACAAGTCATTATGATGCAACAACAAAGTGTGGATTTTAAAAATTAAATTCACAATTTGAAGAAAAATTGTGAGATAGATAGAAGCTGCAAAATCCAGAATCTCAATCCATTTTTAGACAGCGATGGATTACTAAAAGTTGGAGGAAGATTAGGTTATTTCAGTCTAAGTATGGAGCAGAGGCATCCAATCATATTGGACAAATCAAGGATGACTACGCTAATCACTGAACGTGCTCACTTAACGACACTACATGGAGGAAATCGCATAATGGAATCGACCATCATGTCCAAAATGCACGAGATATCGACAAAAAGCAGTTGTCCAAATTATGGGAAATTTGCCTGCACCGAGAGTGACTCCGTCTCACCCCTTCACACACACAGGGGTTGATTATGCAGGTCCCATTCTAATTAAGTGTTCGAGAACAAGAGGCCAGAAATCCTACAAAGGATATATCGCCGTATTTGTCTGCTTGGCAACTAAAGCGGTACACCTGGAGGCTGTAAGCGATCTAACGTCTGAGGCATTTTTAGTAGCTCTAAGAAGATTTTTCGCCAGAAGAGGAAGAAGTCAACATATATACTCAGACAACGGAACGAATTTTGTTGGTGCAACCAACAAAATTCGGATGCAGAGTTTAAAGAAGCCATTAAAAGCAATGTTTCAGTGATTCCAATTTTGGAATCTGAAAAAGTTCAATGGCATTTTATTCCCCCGGCAAGTCCTCACTTCGGAGGAATATGGGAAGCTGGAGTTAAAGCCGTCAAGCATCATCTCAGACGAGTAATTGGTGATACAAATTTATCGTACGAAGAAATAAGTACACTATTAGCTCAGATCGAAGCAGTGCTGAATTCCCGACCATTGCATGCAATCAGCAACAACGTGGAGGAAATGGATGTGCTAACAATAGGACATTTTCTGATTGGACACCCAATACTAGATGCCGCAGAATCATCGAGGGAACAAAAGATTAGTTCACTTGATAGATGGAAGCTGATCCAGAAGATGAAAAAAGATTTTTGGAACCGATGGAAGAACGAATATCTTACCACACTTCAGAAGAGGTATAAGTGGAAAAATTCGCAAAATAATCTTGCCAAAGGTTTAATAGTAGTAGTGAAGGATGAAAGTACTGCTCCTTCAAAGTGGATGCTTGGGAGAATACTTGAAGTTCACCCAGGAAAAGACGGAAGAGTCAGAGTGGTGACCCTAAAGACCCAAAGCGGGAATTTCAAAAGACCAGTGCACAAAATCTGTCCATTGGAAATTACGGCGAATCCAGTAGAATCAGAAGTTGAAACAGTAAGTTCTCACTTAACACGGACAATGCCTATACCAAGATCAAAGGACGTGAGAGCCGGAGGATGGCTTTGGTGAATGATGGCTTTTTTGTGTACCAGCATAACAGTGAACGGCTTGCAGACAGATGGGAGAAGCTCCGTTACTACAATAAAGGATAATACAGTCTTGTATTATGACAACATTGGCGCAGTGGATGTTGTGGCATCGAAATGGAATCTAGTAATATATTATGATTTGAGTTCCTACTTCGAAGAATTGGAGGGCATCAGAAGCTATGTCATTCGGTTAAAAAAGCAGTGCCACATTTTGACACATTTTGAACAAGCGTGTGACCTGGTAACCACGTCACTAGAGAAACGGTACCAAAAACTTAAATCTAACAACGAACTATTAGCAATCGATAAAGTAAACGGAAGACAACGACGAGCACCATTTGAATTTGTGGGCTCTATCTATCATGTTCTCTTTGGGATGATGGATGCTGACGATAGAGAGGAAATGGAGACTGAAATGCTAAAGATTTTCCAGAATCAACAAAGCTTGGCCAAATACATGAAGAACCAGACATCGCTGATTGACTCCACGGTAAATATTTTGATGAAGTCTACGGCTGAGGTCAATACAAGCTTTCAGAAGATGAACGGCCAGCTGAACTTATATTATAGTGAAATTACAAAAAACCAAAACGCTGAGCGAATGGCCTTGATGTTTCAAATGATGACCTCGCATCTGAATATGATGATCGACGAATGCAGTAGGATCCAAGAATCAGTAATGAACCTGCTAATCGATGTAAACCACGGACGGATTAATCCTGAACTTCTTAGACCAACACAGTTACGTCAAGAAATACTAATGATTCAGGAAAAATTGTCGACTAAATTCAAGATGCCTGGAAAGTCTACAGGCAATGAACTGAAAGAGGTGTACAATTCTTTAGTTGCTAAAGGAATCATAGTGGAACATCGCCTCATAATCAAAGCAGAGATCCCGCTGGTATACAAGGAGACCTCTGCTCTATACAAAATAATTCCATTACCGTCAAAGGTACCTGGCAGTGTTATAACGGTTAAAACTAAAGTTAAGTTTATTGTCTACAACTTTGAACTTAATACCTATTTTACGATGACGCAATCAGAATTGCATAACCGCAAGAGAAGTTTGAATGGTGACTTCCTATGCTTGGGGAATAGACCATGTATAACAGCAACCGACAATTCTTGCGAGATCTCAGGACTGAGACAGGCGAAACATTCAAGCTGTGAATATGAACAAGTCTCCATGAATGAGATGTGGACCAAGCTGCGCGATGGCAACAAGTGGATTTTCTAGGTATTCGAAAATTCTACAATCTATTTTTGTATGTTTTTTATTAAGAAGTAGAGGCAGAAGGATGCTTACTTGGATATCGATGACGATAGATATATATATAATATATTTCAATTTGGTAGCTTATGACAGGAGCGGGTAAATAAACGTCTATTCACTTTTCGATCTTATTAAAAGAAGAAGGAAGTTAAAGTTACGGAAATGACAGAAGGTCGTCATATTGAGTTAAACCAGTTTTGGGACACAGCTTAACAGAATGTTAAGCGGTGTTCCAGTAGGTTTAATGGTATAAAGTTGGTTGCCGTACAATTCCGTATACAGGGTGGCAAACAGGGTGTTTTGGCGTAAACATTCCGCCCACCTTGCAGTAACTAAAACTGCAAAAAATTGTAGATTAGTACATGTAGTTTGAATGATATAAAAGCATAGTGACATCGAGCATATAAAAAATAAATAATATTTTAAAAGTTCATTTATTTAGAAAAAGTAATTTATTCGTAGAATTATCGCTAAAAAGGTAGCGAGGGCCAAATAGGGGCCGCAACGGATGTTTCACACGACGTGGGTTATATGGGACCCCGGATCTCTCATGCGAGATCTGAGCCAGAAAGGACCCTACCGAAGACTGTGCTTGGGTAAAAAGGAACCTCAGGATTTCAAAATAAATCCAACCAGCACAGTCTTCGAATACACGTCGAAACCGAACACGAGCGCGGCGATATATTAAGCGTAGCATTAATACCAGATTATGTATTTTTATTTCCAAATATGTATTGAAGTTATGTTGGAGAAAAAGTCTAGGTGCTAATTTGCGTAAAGAGTTATGTCGAATATCTAATTGAAATTTCGATTTAATGACAAGAGCTATGACGTAAAATTTGAATTGGTCACGCTGGGTAGAATTGACGAAGCGGTTGTCATAGCAGTCATAAACTTTTCCTTATGTAATTTACGATAAATTTGACTAAAAATATCACATTGAATTTTATCTAATAAAAGGTTTCGATGAAAAGCGACGCCGATAGGGATATACATCGGCGAGCTTTGCCAGTAAGTGGCATATGCCAATGCATTGTTGGTTGCCGTACAATTCCGTATACAGGGTGGCAAACAGGGTGTTTTGGCGTAAACAGTGGCCATGCGTCTTTTATCCTTATTGCTCTATTATCATTTATCATAATTATATTGTATGTAAAATCTAAATGTACTAGCACGCAACGCGTAAAACTGGACTTTTCCAACGCTGCTTTAGACAGGGCTCGCCAGAATGTTCAAAATTGACCACTTTATTTTAGTATTTTAAGAGATAGAAATGGAATACAAGAAAATTCGAATTGCATTTCTTATCGACTCGCGCATGTAGCCATGCGGTCGTAAAATCAAATCGTAACTTGTTATCTCCCCATGTACGCATACAGATACCAACACTATATTTGGTATGTTTATTTATTTATTTATTTATTTACGCTTATTACAAGCTTATATAACTACTTATAGATATAAACTTAAAAAACTAAATTAAATATAATGGTGATTGGGATTTGGATTAGAGAGATTAAGAGATTGAATTTCTAAGGGTATATTTGTTTAAATGGAAATCAAAGCAATTGGACATATTATTAACCATGTGAAGCATTCTGGACATTGGTTCATTATAGCCATAATCAGTGCGGTGGAAGGTAATATTAAATAAAGGTACAGATCGAAGGTTACGTGGGTTAGTATTAAGGGAGATCAACTGGAGTAACGCGGGACAGTCAACGGTACCTGATAGAAGTTGATGGATAAAGAGTATATCGGCAGTTTGTCGACGAGTTTCCAGGGCTGGTAAATTTATTAATTTTAAGCGGTCAACATAAGGGGGCAAGTGGAAACGGTCGTCCCAGGGAAGACCGCGTAGGGCAAAACGAATGAATCTGCGCTGTATAGCCTCAATTCTCATGGAGTGAGTAGGTCTAAAAGGAGACCAAACTTGGCTAGCGTATTCAAGTATTGGTCTAACAAAGGTAAAGTAAAGTGATTTCGTAACATATGGATTAGTGAATTCCTTGGACCAATGCTTAACAAAACCCAAGGCAGAATTTGCTCTTTTTACTATATTATCAATATGGGAGCGAAAATTAAGTTCTCTGTCACAGATAACGCCCAAGTCACTCAATTCTGTCACTAGTGGTACAGGCTCGTTGCAAAGTAGGTACGTTCTGGGAGGTGGAGGAAGACGTTTACGGGAATATGTTATAGTTTGGCACTTGGTGACATTAAGCATTAGGAAATTTTTCGTACACCAAGTTGAAAACCTATTTAAATCAGATTGTAATGGCGGAGAATCTGAAGTAGATGATATAGTTCTAGAGATTTTCATGTCGTCAGCATATACTGATAAATGAGAATTTCTGATGACATAATCCACATCGTTTATTGTCAGGACGAATATTAAAGGACCGAGATGGCTACCTTGGGGGAAACCAGATGTAGCGATAAAGGGATCGGATATAGAAGATCTGAAAGTAAGATAAGATTTGATCCACATTATAAAACTTGGTTGGAAACCATAGGCTTTAAGTTTAAGATAGATAATTTCATGCGAAATGGTATCGAATGCCTTGCTGAAATCGGTAGCAATTACATCGACTTCTTTACCGTCTTCTAAAGCACGAAGAGTTCTAGAAACGAATTCCGTTAGGTTTGTGGTGGTCGATCTTCCTTTCAGAAATCCGTGCTGAGCCGGGGAGACAATAGTTTTGCAATGGAAGAACATAGTATCATAAATAATGCTTTCGAATAATTTAGGTATACAAGAGAGTTTAGCTATAGGTCGATAATTTAGAATGTCATTCTTGCATCCTTTCTTGTGAAGAGGAGTAATGTAAGAGTTCTTCCACATTGTAGGGAAAACTCCTTGTGCGACAGAAGACTGAAAGAGAGCGGTGAGGGGAGCTGCTAGGGCATCGGAACATTTCTTCAAGACAATTGACGGAAGGCCATCAGGGCCAGGAGAGTATTCATTCTTAAGTTTTTCTATCTTTTCTTCTACCGATGTAATTGATATATTAACCGAATACATTGAAGTTTGAGAACATGTGGACATATAAGAAAAATAATCAGTATCAGGTACTGAATTATGGCAGGCGAATGACTGGCTAAAGAATTTAGCAAACATGTTTGCAATTGATTTGGGGTCGGCTGAGGATATATCAGAAAGTTTTAGTGTGGACGGGAAACCATCTGATTTTCTCTTAGTATTGATAAAGTTGTAGAAACGCTTAGGGTCCGAAATTAAACAAGATTCCATTTTTCGTAGGTAATCGAGATATAGAGACTCGCAGAGATCAGAAAAGAAGATTAGGCAGGTTGAAATCGCCCAAAATTACGATAGTATCGCATGGGTTTACGTTATCTGATATAGAGTCGATGGCATCTATGGCCAATTGATAACCGTGTATTGGTTGTGAAGGACGAATGTAGCAGCAAAAAATTTATAGGTATCGTTTTGAGACAGCTATTTTGCCACAAATAAACTCAAAATCTATAGTGTTCGACGATTTTACTAAAGTCGGGTCATAATGATTATTTATTGCTAGAAGAACTCCACGACCGTGTGAATTTACATCTTTGTCCCGACCATCGTCGCGAAACACTACAAAGTCGGATGCAAATAATTCTGCATCTTTATAGTCAGATGAAAGATTTGTTTCAGTGAGAGCAAAAATATCATAGGGAAGCTTTTGTGAATTGAGAAATACGGATGCAATTTTGGTTCGAAGGCCTCTTACATTTTGATAATATAAGGATACAAACTGGGGAGCAGGTCTATCAAGATTTATAGAGGGAGAATGAAGGTTAGGAGCAATAATAGTTTTTCAAGTTAGAGCGCGATTTTTGAAGATGCGAAATACGTTTGGAGCTTATATGCGAGGCGAATGTTGTTAGGTCATTTGTAACTTCTTGGAGTGAGATATTTAAACTTTCATGAAATCGAGTAAATAATTGACTCAATTCAAGCGGATTTGTGGGAAGGCCTTCTTAATGAATTGAGACCATGACGCTAGTTTTAGTAATACCATCAACACAGGTGGTATCTGATTTATTATGTAGGTAGGCAAGATATAGACGGACGTTATTATATATTCTACGATCCCTTAATCGAGATAATACATAGCGGCTATCATCACTGTGCTCGACTAGCTGTTCAGTTAATTTAACAGTGGGAGGGAGAAGAGAATCTAAAAAGGTTGGGGGTGTGTCAGACGAAATTTGAGACTTCGACTTTGATGAGGATGGTGTAGGGTTGAGGACATGGGAACGAATAAAATTTGGATATGCAGATGTGCATGGGGGAGTGGTAGCGATAGTTGCTTGAGATGAGGGAGCAATAGGATCCGGTTCAAGATTGAATGATACTCTACCACGTTTAGGATTGGAAGAAGTCTGATTGGATGAAGTTAGTTTTTCTTTAGTAACATAGTTTCGAAGAAAATTATTACAGATATAGGGGAAGATGGACATTTGGTCTGCACTGGTACTGGATAAAGTCGAAATTTTTTTGGTAGGTTTTTTTATTATTTTTGGTAGGTTTTTTGTTATTTTTGGGGTTTTGAAGAAAATATATTAACTTGCTTTGGGAGGACTCTATATATATATATATATATATATATCCTCAAATCTGCGGCGAGCTTTTTCATACACTTCCACATGAGCTAGAGAGCTGAACACTGATAGAACTCCGGTGACAATGCATTCTATTAAATTTTGGGGTCCATCAGAGGCGTAGGGGGCAGTGGGGAGACTCAAACTTTATTTTTTTAAACATGGCATATCTTCCAATTCCTTCAAGCTACAATGTTGAAATAGGTAGGTGAGTTCTTATTGACAAAATGAAATTTTTTACCCTTTGGAAAGGGGGGTGTGGGGGCAAAAGGGAGCGGGATGGAGCCAATTTAAAGACCTAACTTTCGTATTTTGGAAGCTACAAGGCTGAAATTTTGTACTTAGGTTCGCATTCGGGAAAAAGAGTAAAAAAGGGAAGAAAAAGGGGAAAAAGGGGGGAGAAAAAAAATTAAAAAAAAAAAACAAAAAAAGAGGAAAATAAAAAAGAGTAAAAAACAAGTTTTTTAAAATATAACCCTTTAACCGACTAAAAAGCAGAAAATAAGTTTCCTTTAAATTAATTTCAGCAATTTCGATTTAAAATTAAGGGTTTTTGGCGACTATAAAATCTGCAATGATATTCGGAGGAAAGTACCCAAAAACCCTTAATTTTAAATCGAAATTGCTGAAATTAATTTAAAGGAAACTTATTTTCTGCTTTTTACTCGGTTAAAGGGTTATATTTTAAAAAACTTGTTTTTTACTCTTTTTTTATTATAATTTGAAGATGACGTAGAGGGAAAAGAAGGCATTTGAACTGAAGATGAAATTTTTTTTATTCGAGGGGAGAAAATTGGAAACGTATTTGTTTTAAAACTTTAATTAGAGTTTTGGGACGTGCTTTGCGTTATAGACTTAGATTTTGTTTGAATGTTGCGTTTAAATGTTGTTGGCTTATCAATCCATCATTAGAGGAGACGCGAAATAGCCATTCGTATTTAGTGGTTATTTTGAGTTTGAAACTGCAGTGTTTTTTGGATGAAAACTTTTGACAGTTGATTATGGTAATTTTAAAAGTCTTCTGGAAAAAATTTCTCATCCAAAGTATGTCCGAATGTTGTGGAGCACCTTTAACGAAAAGCGTTGTAAACTGCGTTAGGTTTTCTCTGAACAGTTTGTTTATCCTATTGTCCCATTCAAAAGGTGTCCAAGACGTTCCGAAACAGTTGATAAGTCTAATAGGGGAGTGTGTGTGGTTAGCCGGAGTCTCCCAAATTTCAGGAGCCGTTGGAGTTACAGCTGTATGTTGGATGTAGTCAAAGGATCCTCAGTTTCCATTAATTCAGCAAGAATTAATTCTTCGTGAATTGTTACATCGTGAATTGTTGCGTTATGTGGGGATGGTGAGTGGTGAATTACATTGATAATTTCTGACAGTGTGGAGCGAGTTGCAGTAAGCTCGTCGCTAATGTCGTTGATTTTGTGAAACAATACTTCCAATAAAGGGTATGTGTGTGTAGAAGTGGCTGGAGCATTAGAGGGTGATTGAAGGGAAATATCGATATTTGTACGTAACGACTCAAAGTTGGCATTCATTTTTTCGTTTTCCAGGAAAAGTTTTGCTTGCCGGCTATCAAGTGATGTTATGTTTTTTTCAATGTTATCTAATACACTTGCCTTTTCAGGATTTAATTTTGACAACGATGATGTTAGGTTGTCGAACGACCTGGCCATATCATTGAAGCTTTCCTCATTTGTCATCGCTTGATTTTTAAGTTTTGAAAGAAAATCATCCTTTTCTTTATTCAGGCTAGCGATGTATTCGACAATGTTGTCATACATACACTTGAGTAGCTGTTCCATACTCTGGCAATCACTGCATATGAAGTGCTTCTCTCCAATAAAGGGTCTGTGTGTGTAGAAGTGGCTGGAGCATTAGAGGGTGATTGAAAGGAAATATCGATACTTGTACGTAACGACTAGAAGTTGGCATTCATTTTTTCGTTTTCCAGGAAAAGTTTTGCTTGCCGGCTATCAAGTGATGTTATGTGTTTTTCAATGTTATCTAATACACTTGCCTTTTCAGGATTTAATTTTGACAACGATGATGTTAGGTTGTCGAACGACCTGGCCATTTCATTGAAGCTTTCCTCATTTGTCATCGCTTGATTTTTAAGTTTTGAAAGAAAATCATCCTTTTCTTTATTCAGGCTAGCGATGTATCCGACAATGTTGTCATACATACACTTGAGGAGCTGTTCCATACTCTGGCAATCACTGCATATGAAGTGCTTCTCCATGTACGTGTTGTACCAGTCTCTAGGAGCATCCATGCAAGCACCATGTAGTTTCCTATTGCAGAAAGCTTTGCAGATAACCCATTTCGAGGTATTATCAAAAGCGCAACAATTTGCCAAACTGCACTTGAAATTGAAACTCATTGTGAATCACCAAAAAATTGTTTCAAAAATTGGGTCAGCCGCGCACGTCGATGACCGGTAAAATTGTCGAATTGCACTTTTTAGTTTATTGACTCAAATGGTTTTTTTAATTGACGCGAAACAAATTTCATAAATTTCAAATTGCGGTTATTGCACTTTTTCAAGTCGCGGTATTAATTTGTAAATTTATGCGCTCGAAAGAAAACACGTCTTATCAGGTGGACGATCACTGTGCTTGTTGTTGCGAGCATAACTGATAACAATTCCTCTGTATGTACACAAGAAGACCAACGCTACAGCGTATTTTTATCACTGGTCTTCTTTTGCCTAGAATAGATTATAAGTATTTTTAGTAGTTTTTTGTATTAGCAACTTGTATAAATATCGCTGTTGGGCAATAATAAAACTTGAATTGAATTTACACCCAAACAGAGAAGTTTGGTTTTCTTTTCTCAACAATATATATATATGTATATCATTTATATATACAGTGGCTCAAAGTAATAATGGAACAAAAGTTGCAATAGCACTAAAATTTAAAAAAAAATAACTAAGATGTTGTTGTAGCAAAAACTATTTTTTTTATTTAAAAGGCTCCAGGTCTATAGAATATAAAACAAGCAAAAAATTAAAGAAATCCATTAACTACATTTAAAAAAAAAAGGTTTTTGTAACCTAACATAAAAATTGAACATCAATGGAACAGAACACATTTCATATGAAAATATTATAGATAAATAAAAGTTATAATTAAATTAATATTTTGTGGGCAGCCCTTTTTGTTGAATAACTGCCTGCAGTCGTCGAGGCATTGATTCCACCAGTTTTTTGCAATAAGATGGCTCCATATTGTTCCACTCCTCAATTAGGGCGGATTTGAGCTGATCACGAGTCGAAGTGGTGTGATTTTTTAATTTTTCTTCGAGGTAACTCCATGCGTGCTCAATACTTCAATATGCTAATGTACACTAACTGGTTCATAATACCTTCGATTATGTGAAGGTTTCAGGACCTGCAGCCGACATAGCACCCCAAACCATTACGGAGCCCAGAAAAATCAATAAAAGGGCCGCCGATTAACGGCAAATCCAATTCAATTGGACAACAAACACCTCAACGTTGAATTCATAATTTCAAAGGAAGGTATATATAGGTTTAAGCACATAGTTATACAATTTGTGTTTTGTTGAAACCCAATTCAATCAAAGTATATCTCGGTTCAAGCACCGAGTTATACATTTTGGTGACCCCGCAGAAAGGACACAGCAAACAAACGCAACTCGGTTTATGTACCGCTGTTGCGACTGTTCGTCTTTAAAACTTAAAATACCATAGAATTTGGTAAAAAGCTCCAGTTTGGTGACGCAAAAAAGACACAGCAACGCAACTCGATTTATGTACCGCTGTTGCGACTGTTCGTCTTTAAATCCAAATACCATAGTACCTTTGTTGCGCACACAAAGGACTCAAAGGCAAAAGCACACCTGTGTGAGCCTACTCATCTACAGCGAGTAAACAAATCAGCTACGCAAGGTTCTCCCGTGACAGCACGCAGCTAGATAACCCCAATAACACCCAGTCGAATCAGACCAACACATTATGAGTAATTTGGACGAATTAATAAAGCAGCAGGATGAAAATGTCACCAACATTCAGAGGTTCATCAGCAACTATAAAAAGACGTCTAAAGATCGAAAAACTGAAGATTACCTGAACAAGAAGGCAACAGAACTGAAAGATTTGTGGACAATATTTCAAAGAGCTGAAAACCAAATTCGCAGAGATCCAGCCGCACCCGCAGATCACCAGTAAAGGATATTCATGCGTCACTGGGCGAAACATATAACAAAGTCATGGAGGACATTCAAGAGTGCATTAAGGCACTTAATATAAAGCCTGCCCAGGGCTAATTATGATGACAGTGTAGAGCAAAAGGAAGGTGCTGATTCTGGAAAAACCGTATATTATGGAGTGGCGTCAGTGCTACGCAAGCAACAAGCATTAATGGCATCCATGAAACGCCTGTTAGCCGGTATCGAAAGCGGCAAGGATGAATCACGGCAATATTTCGAGGGAAATATTGCAAGACTGCAGCGACTATGGAGCGAAGTTGAGGCCACGAACTACAGATTGTGGGAGGAGGTTTCATCACCAGAAGATGAAGGGTATGATGAAGTCCACTCCCGAGAAGGGCACTCTAAAGAAGCTCCACCGCCAGCTGCACCACCGTCGTTCCGGTTGCCACAAATAACTATTCCAATGTTCAATGGCTACTATCTGCAGTGGAACCAGTTTTTCGGCATCTTCAGCGAAATTGTGCACAAATCGCCAATCGCAGCAATACAAAAGCTGTGGTACTTGAAGGCCAATTTGACCGGTGAAGCTGAGCGGGTAATCAGACATCTAGCTCTAACCAAAGAGAACTACGAGACGGCTTGGAAGCTGCTGCAAGACAGATACCAAATTAAAACAATTTTTGTCAATAACAGTGAACAAAACATTTTTATCGATCTGAATAAAATTTTTTCAAATTGAAACAATTTTTTTTATTTGTCAAAAGAGTAGATATATTTAATAAAATTATTTTGTGACAGCGTGGCAACTCATAAAGCAACTCAATTTAACACATAAAATATCAAACTTGTTCGATCAGAGTAATTTAAAATTAATAACTTTTGGGAATTTTGTTTTGACCAATTCAATTCAATATGAAAATTTTTTATATCCGTTGATATATTGGGCTTTTTTGGTCTGTTATATTTAAATGCAAATAAATCTAGATTTATTTCATGTTTCGCCGACGTTTCGTTGATTATTTGTCAACTTTTTCAAGGCATTTATTGAATCTATAGAAAATACAATTATTTTAGTCACTTTACAACATATTTCACATTCGTTTTTGGAACAATTAATTTGAACTTACATTGTCTAGATTTTTACATTTTATTTATAGCATCGCTTCGTGACATCACTACACAACATTAACAATTAATATAAAAACCACAATATTTTTCAAAAACAATAGCTACAAAAAACAAAAATATCACAGATTTGAAAAGTTGTTAAAAATGTTTTTATGTTATTGCCACCGTGTATATTGCATTTCTGTTGTCTTTGTCTTCTTTGGTATTCATCGTTGTTGCTAGTTTTTGTTGAATTCGTAGGCTCTCTAAGGTGTATCGGGTACTCGTTCTCTGTTCCTAATCCAAAATTCTGACGTTATCAAAATCAGCTGAGTGGCCGCTGTCCAATATGTGTTGCGCTAGCGCTGTTGATAATTTCTTCTTCTCTATATCTGTCTTGTGTTCGTTCATTCGAGTGCCAAGCTTTTGGTTTTATTTATTTTAAATTTTGTTTTGTTTAATGCAATATTTATTAAATAGTATTTCTACGTTGAATTAAAATAAAATTAAGCTTAAAATATTGTTGCAACAGTATTTTCTTTAATCCCGATAATCCCGAATAAATCCCGGGATCCCGGGATTGTAATTTCAAATCCCGAAATCCCGGGATTTTCAAAAACACTTCGGGATTGAATGCCTTAATGAACAGTCATTGAAGAATCCCAAAGAGCTACAACCAATGAAGAGCTTATTGGACTTCATTGAAAATCGTTTCCAATCGCTGGAGGTCCTCGGTGGTCGAGAACGGACAAACACTCCAAAGGCCGCAACAAATACATATAGGGTAGCAACAGCGGTAGTAGCATCTGCAACCTGCATTTATTGTTCCGGTAAAAATCACCCCCTATACTTTTGCAAGGAGTTCCTGAAAGTGTCGGCGGCAGATCGACTAAACTAGGCTAAAATGCAAAAAATATGCTTCAATTGACACACCTCAAAGGATTGTCCGTCCCGAGGCTGCACCAAGTGCAACAAAAAACATAACACATTATTGCATTTGGGAGAAAAGGAACATGCCAACAAAGAAAGCCGACCATCAACAAGAAATGCAAACAAACCATTCGTCAAGATAGCAGTGACGTCACACGATGCACCATCAACAAGCAATGCAAACAAACAGTTCATCAAGGTAGCAGCGACATCACCCGATGCCCCATCAAGAGCCAATGATGTTCCAGTGTCACTTCCAGCTGTTGGAGAAAGTGTAAGACTGTCAAAAATCTCATTGCTTAGCACAACCATCGTGTCCGTTACAAATAATTGGAGCTATGTTGCGGTTCACAAACCAACTTCATCACAAAACGATTTGTGAACAAATTAGGACTACAAAGGGTTCCATGCCTCATTGGAGTCGAGGGCATCGGCCAGGTAAAAAGCCGTACCGCCGAAAGAGTTAATCTGCAACTCCATTCAAATGTGACCGATTTCACGAGCAGACTTGAAGCTCACGTTTTGCCAGAAATTGTTTCAAGACATCCATCAAAAACTATCAACATCAACAATTGGAACATCCCTGATGGTATCCACTTAGCCGACCCGAAGTTCCAGGAGTCCAAAGAAATCGATCTTCTTCTTGGAGCCGGGATCTTCTATTCATCATTAGGCACTGGCCAACTAACAATTGGAGTTGGACAGCCGATATTATAGAATACACGGTTCGGCTGGATAGCTGGGGGTGAATACAACCATCAAGACATTCCCAATGCAGCTATTACCTGCGGAATTTCCACTGAGGATGATTCCCTTAATACAACACTCGGAAAATTTTGGCTACTTGAAGCATGTGACACACGCAAAAACAACTTCACATCTGCCGATCGTGGTTGTGAAGAACACTTTCTGCAGAATGTTCATCGAGACAACACCGGGAGATTCATAGTAAAATTGCCATTTCAACTCAATCCGGATCAACTTGGAGAGTCACGGGATATAGCTCTGCAGCGCTTTATGGCTATCGAAAGGAAAATGACCAAAAATCCTGAATTTAAATCCCTGTACACAGCCTTCATGCGTGAGTATGTGCAGCTTGGTCACTTGGAAGAGATCGAAGCCACAGATGTGAATGGGCCAAATTATTTTCTGCCACATCATGCAGTTTTCAATCCAGACAGCTCAACAACAAAACTAAGAGTTGTTTTCGATGCTTCCGCTAAAACTTCAACCAACGTATCGTTCAACAATCTTCTGGCCACAGGACCCACCATCCAAGAAGACGTCGTTACCATTTTACTTCGTTTTCGTCTCCCTCGATTTGTCTTTATAGCAGATATTGAAAAAATGTTCCGACAAGTAAAGCTAGATAAAGACGATCAAAGGTTCCAGCTCATTTAGTGGCGAGAAGACCCATCACATCCCATGAAGTGCTACAAGCTTACAACAATAACATATGGCACAACATCTGCACCTTACTTGGCTATACGCACACTTCAAGCGTTGGCTGAGGGTCAAGCCGACAAATACAAATTCGCGGCGGATGTTGTGAAATCAAATTTTTATGTCGATGACGTGCTGAGTGATCTGATCATCTACCCACTGCACGTGAAATGCAGCAACAACTACGTTTCATGCTACAGTCTGGGATTCACATCCCTCAAATGACGATTTTAAAATCAAAATTGGAGAAATTAGTACTGGAAAGATCACCAAACGTACAGCGTTAGCCGATATATATATATTTTGATCCCCTTTGTTTCATCGCACCAGTCACGACTACTGCGAAAATATTTCTGCAAGAGCTATGGAAACTAAAAATCGACTGGGATACGGAACTCCCATCTCCACTGCACAACACCTGGTTGGCCTTCAAGAAAGACTACTACTGTTACAAACTATCAGCGTACCTCGGCATGTCTTTCGCCACACCAAGCCCAACAATCCACAAGTCCATATTTTTGCCGACGCATGAGAGCACGCTTACGGAGCCGTGGCCTACATGAGGACGACGCAAGCTCACGGTATCGTGATAATTCGGTTTCTTTGTGCAAAATCACGTGTTGCCCCCACAAAGCAAATAACATTGCCAAGATTAGAGTTATGCGCTGCAAAACTTGCAGTAGAACTGATGCTGAAGCTCAACGATAGTGCGATCTACAAAGGAGTGACCACATATTTTTGGACCGACTCCACGGCAGTATTGGGATGGATCCACGCGAATTCATCGAGTTATCACACCTTCATTGCCAATCGGATATCCGCGATTCAGCAGGTGACCACTCCACAACAATGGCGCCATGTAGCATCTCAAGACAATCCAGCCGACCTCATATCAAGAGGCTTACAGCCAGCCAAGCTAGTGGACAATATGTTTTGGCTATTCGGTCCTAGATACCTATACAAAGCTGTGACAAGTTGGCCACTTCAACCTCCTCGTGACCGATGCCTTTTGGAAGTTAGGCAACAGACAACGTCAACTACAACATCGCAACCTACATGCATACACAAAACTGCGGAAAATTGGCCACTCCAACCTCCTAGTGACCAATGTCTCTTAGAAGTTATGCAGCAGACAACTGCAGCTGCATCATCTACATCTGTATCTGTTGAAAACCGCCAATCCAAAGACATACTTGAAAACCGCCAATCCAAAGACATATTTGAAAAAATAAACCACAAAAATTCATTTCGACGGCTCCAAAGAATAATAACATATGTGATTCTCACGTCGCAACAGCACCAACCGCAGCAGAAGTAGAGGACTCATTGATACAAATTGTCAAATATTTACAAAAGGATGCATTTGCTGATGACATTAAACATTTGAAGCGTCACTCAAGTGTGAACAATGGAAGCCCCATCAGCAATCTATCGCCATTCATAGATGCCCAAGGCATTTTAAGAGTTGGGGGTCGCTTAGAAGCTTCCAGCCCAAGTTTTGATGCAAAACACCAAATGTTGTTGCCGTACGCCCATCCATGGACAAAACTGCTAGTGACTGGTTTGCATAGGGAGCACCTGCATGCTGGTCCTCACAGCGATCGTGAGACAAAGATTTTGGCCAATTAAAATAAAAACCTTGGCTCGCTCCGTCATTCAAAATTGCGTTCAATGTTTCCGAGCGCGACCAAAGTTGCTTAACCAAGTGATGGGTAATTTACCAGAAACAAGGGTACAACCAGCCAGACCGTTTGTCATCTCGGGAGTGGACTTCCTTGGCCCTGTGTGGACACATTTCAAAATCCGAGGAAAACAACCGATGAAAGCATATGTAGTCGTATTTTGCTGTTTTGCCATCAAGGCCGTGCACATGGAGCTAGTAAGTGATCTGACAACTGAAGCCTTTATAGGAGCTCTTAAACGTTTCATAGCTCGCCGTGGACATTGCAAGACCCTATACTGCTACAATGCCACCAATTTTGTGTGAGCGAAGAACCAGTTGAGGGAAATTCATCACATAATTCACGATGACCATACAACAGAAAAAACGAATGCAGCAAAAGGGACATCGAATTCGCTTTTATTCGACCACGAGCACCACACTTTGGTGGGCTATGGGAAGCGGCAGTAATGTCAGCAAAGGGATTGCTACAAAAATCTTTGGCATCAACAAATCTTACTTACGAAGAAATGGGGACAGTTCTGCCGAAGCAGAAGGCATTTTAAACTCCAGACCTCTCACGCCCATGTCGTCTGTCCCAAATGACCTCCAAGTGCTCACACCTGGTTACTTCCTCATCGGTGAGCCATTAACATCTTCAATACATAGTCATGCTCAACAACCGAACATTAAATTCCCCACGAGGTGGAAGCTTGTGATGCAGCTCAGAACGGAATTTTGGAGGAGATGGTCCATGGAATATTTGAATACCTTACAGCACCGCTACAAATGGAAGGAAGAATCACAAAATGTCAAGCCAGGACCAATGGTTCTAATAAAGGAAGACAATCTGCCTCCATTAAAGTGGCCATTGGGACGAGTAATTAATGTAATTCGAGGTGCTGATGGTCATGCCAGAGTTGCCGACGTTCGTACAGCAAAAAAACGTCTCACGGAGAACAAACACTACCAGTCAATGAACATGAGGAAGACAACAATGCAAAAATATCAGGACAACCTCGGACTACTCCCGTCAGACTCAACGACAATCGCCCACATCAGTCAGAAGAAACAGTACGCAAAAGGTGGAAAACGTCATCGTTCAACTTGACTACCGGACTACTAGTGATCATGCTGGCATTGCTCATTATAATGGCAACAAATATTGAAATCATAGAATTCAAACCTGAACCTGGTATACATCGAAGGCATCGGTTCAGCATTAATCTCTCGCACAGAATGGAAGTTGATTATCTACTTCGAATTAGGCCCATATTGGAATGAACTATCAGCATTTTCCAATGGCATAGCGGCTCTACAGCATTTGTGCCTAGAAATAAATCAAAAAAGTTCTTGCACGAATGTGGTAACCCACCTTGAACATGTGAGAGATCAACTGAAGCTGGATAATAGTTTTCTAACAGCCAAGCGGGAAAAAAAGGAGCAATAGACTTGGTGGGAAAAATAGCGTTGTTTGGAATCCTTGACTCAAAATACGCTGATCAACTATCAGATACGATCGACATGGTCAAGGAGAACGAAAAATCAAACGTCAGCCATTGATTCGACCATCAATATTATCAAAGGCGACCAATTGTCAATTCAAACCAAATTCAATCACCTTGACAACCAGATTACTGAAATCATAAACAGAATCCATGGCGAAACTTCTCAACATACAATATTTGAAAGGTTTATCTCGCTATCACTCCAGCTCACAATAATGTCTTCAAATTTGCAACCAATACAAGCCTCAATATTGGACGTACTTGCTGACACTCATCATGGCAAGATTAGTCCAAGTGTGCTATCACCACAGCAATTGCAAGAAGAGTTCGTAAGAATCCGCAATCACCTACCACCACTTCTCCGACTACCAGCTGACTCTTTACATTTGTATCAGATAATGACGATCCAAGGAGGAGTAACTGAAAACCATATAGTATTTCGAGTAACAATACCGCTATGCAACGAAGAGCGTTTCGAGTTATACAAAATGTTCCCGATACCTACAGTAGTGAACAATAGTATAGTTTCGGTCAAACCCTGTAACGAGATCATCGCAGTCAATACACACAGGGAACAATATTTTCCAATGACTGCCCAACTTCTTCAATCTTGTACACTGATGAGTATATATACGTATTTGTGTTACAAAATACAATCAATATATAACAAAGGTGCGGAGATATGTTCATGCGAGATACATCTATTCAATAATGAGCCACGCGATCATTGTGATCTGCAAAAAATAATAAAGAATGAAACATGGACTCAAATGGAAAATAAAAATCATTGGATGTATACGTTAAAGAATCCCACCAGCTTAAATTCAGTCTGTGAACGGGATGTACAACAACTTATACTCAAGGGCTCTGGTCTACTCAAGTTGCAACCACAATGTGTTATTAAACATAATAACATCCTAATCCAAGGACACCAGTCTCACACTAGTAGTGCTCATTTTTCGTACACAAGCATCGGCAATTTAAGCGACGTCACAAAGCCAAACCAATTGCAGCCAATCTTGGACGAAACAGATAGTTATCATTATGCCAATAGTTATCATTATGCACATCAAATCAATCTTCCAATGGAAATCCAAAATTTCAAAACTCACAATTTCACTGTGGGTTATACGGCACTTATCTTAGCTGCCGTGGGCATCGTTTGTACCATATGAAGGGCAAGGAGTTTGGCTATACTCCACCGCATCGATGTCGGCAGCCCACCACAACCCAGGCCAAGAACAAATGTCCACCAACCAAATCATGCTGATGACATTCAATTTCAACATCAAGTTCATGAGCACCCACACGAGACATCAGATGAGATCAGCGTTTGTTGAACAGCTGTTCAACGCCGGGGAAAATGTATAATCCCAGCATTGCACATTTGCGAAAATGCGCGCTTATGACAACAACACATTTAGCCTTGGCTAAAGTCACAGAGCAGTGCACTGTGGCGATCACATTTCACGCCACTGAAATGTGTCGCTATATGCTTATGCTGCAGTCTGTATTGTTGTGCACATTTTGTGGATATATTAAAATCCAAATGGACAACAACCACTTCAACGTTGAATTCATAATTTCAAAGGAAGGCATATCTAAGTTTAAGCACCTAGTTATACAATTTGTGTCTTGTTGAAACCTAATTCAATCAAAGTATATCTCGGTTCAAGCACAGAGTTATACAAAATTTGAAAAACGAAATCTTCAATGACACACTCAAAAGAGAAATTATATGCAATGTGCAACGCACGGTTGCCAGATAAATATCTCACAAAAAATCACACAATCTCTCACAAAATTTGAAAAAATCTCACTTAAGAGAACATCTCACTGCAGTTCAAAATTCTCACAAAAAATCTCACAGCAGTTAAAAATTTCACACAATCTCATGTCTCACACTAGTTAAAAAATCTCACATCTCCTGTTGATAATGCTTTTGTTGCTTCTTATTCTTTTTGGGCTTTGGTTTGCGGGTCTTAGCATTGCAGCTTCCACCTTGAAATTTGCTATGGTGATCGGCACACTCCAGCTTGGGCTATAAGATTGTTCTCCATGCAAATAAATATACAAAAACTAGTGCACGAATATAGTTGCATCTTAAAGCCCGACATCAGATACAGCATTTGGGCGCGGAAGCAGTTGTACAACACCCAAGTGGTGAATTGCGTGCTGTACTTGAGAGCAGTTCATTGCCCACGGCCGCCTTGGTGGCTAAGATGCTCAGGTGCGAGTCCAGACTGGAGGCCTACACTTGAATGATATCAAACTTAAAATGTACCAAAATATGCTAGAGTGCCCATATTGCGTAGTATCGATGTGGAACATAAGTGTGGTAGTGGCGCAAGTTGAGCCAACTTTAAAGGGTTGAACAGAATGGGATTTGGCTGTGGTAACGTCAGTTGTTTGCTGTGTAGCATGCTACGCCTGAAAATACGTCCACAACAGTGTAGCTCGCTTATGTCAGATCTTTCTTTGAATAAACCTTTAAGTTCATAAAGGAGATCGATGAATCGACACGAATGACCAAATTTCAATATGAATTGTTTTTTTTAACTTTTGACAGCTCATACTACGTACGGGAAGTTATATGGAATTTGTTCAATTACGATTATAAAAATAAGAAGAAGAAAGCTGAAGCATGGAAATGCATTTCGGAAGAATGTGGTATAACGAGTAAGTAATTTGTATTTATTTCTTTTGCGGAAATAAAAAAATTGAATTTTCAGTGGAAATGTGCAAAAAAATGTCGGAGCTGAATAAGAAGAAAACCTCCGGACAAGGTGCGGACGAGCCGACGCAAACCTGGAAATATCGGGAAAACATGAACTTCATCAGGGAACAGTTGCAGCCGAGAAAATAATTATTGGTATTGTCCCTTGTAATATTGGCAATTTTTTTTTGTTTACAATCTTTGCAGAACTATAAGAAACTATAATATTTTTCAGGTATATAGTTTTTAGTCTTGTTGGCCCTACTCTATTAGTTGGATGTTTAAAGCGGTCCTCCGCTGTAGTTTATACTTGGCGAAGTCGCCGCAATTAGTGAAAGAGTGTTTTCAGTTTGAAAGCCAAAAATAACTCTGCTTTATTTCTGAATCGCCATGGCTTTTATACCCTGACGACCCTTTCAATTTCTTTTCAATTTTCTTTCAATTACATTCAATTCCTAAAAAATATGCTTACATCTACAATTCTATAATACAAAAATCATTTCTACATTCTGATCAATATTTTATTACCGCTGCCAGAAGGGCATTGGCCGATCGCATTTATTGCCAAAGCCAGTATTCAAATTTCATTCTGCCTCGCGCTGACAGAAATGCAAACGAAGGGAAAAGTGACAAAAGCAAACAAACGTTGGTTTACGTACTATTATGCTGCGCTCCTATTCAGGCCAGCAGCGTATGCTAGTAATGCAGTTTCAAGTCTTCGCTGCTAGCGGTACTTTTTCGTTTGTATACTCTTGTGGGCTGGTGCGCTACACTGTAGTATGTATATGCATATACACCACACCCTTACCCTTAAGATGAAAATTATTTGGAAAAACGAAAAATGAAATTTTAGTTGTGTAAAAATAATTTTCAAAAAAAAATAAGAAAAATTATCAAATAAATTATTAGTATAATTGAATTAATTAAAAAAAAAAATTTTTTAATTTATAATGTAAATGTTTACACTAATTTAGTTAAAATTAACAAAATTGATTTTAAAAATAAATGAATTCCTTACAAATATTACAAATTTGAAATCTTGATTTTAATAACACTAATTTAGTTAAAATGGACATCTAGGAATAATTAATTGTATTGTAAAAATAATGATATATTATATTTGGCTTAAAAATTGTATATAATGTTAAAAATTGAATATTGTTAAATATAGTCTTTAAAATTAAATAAATTTTAATAATTAATACATGGATAAATCTATGTTTCTACGATATATTTTTTCAAGTTATTTGTATGAATTTTCTTAATATGTCCCTTAATCTCTACAAGGCAATTTACCCCATCTACTTCTACTACTTTATAAGGTCCATGGTAAGGACTCTGGTTTTTCCTTCTACCACCTAACTTTACTATAACTAAATCTCCTACATCTACGACTAATGGATTCATTTTTGTCTCGCTGTCATTTCTTCTTTTCACTTTAACTCTATTAATAATTTCTTTTGCCTTTCTTGTAGATGCCTTCAGCCTGAAACTGACTTCATTCGCGTAATTTTCCATGTTATACACATGCTCACTTTTTGGAGTAGTGTTATACGCAAAAGTGTAAAATGAAACCCACTTGTCCCATTCTTGGTCATCGGCAAATGCAAGCATATTCGTTAAGTACCCTGTGGTTTCTTTCTACACCACCGATAGTTTCATGATGATATGGTGCCGAAAATATTTGTTGCATTTTGAAATGTTTACAAATGTTGCCCATGAGCTCATTTACAAATTCGGTTCCTTTGTCGGACTTTAGCACTTTAAAACAACCGTACTTGAGAATAATTTACGAGAGTGTGTGCTACAGTGTCTGCATCTTTGGTTTCCATGGGAAATGCCAGAACGAATTTTGTTAATTCACATTGGGCTGTCAAAATATAGCGATAACCATTAGAAATTCTCAATGGTCCCACAGTATCAATTTGAACGATTTCAAAACTTGTGCTTGGCGTCTTTGTGACTATCAACTGTTCCTTTGTATGTCTTATTTGTTTATTTAACGCACATTTTGTGCAACTTGACACAAAATTTTTTACCATTCTGCTCATATTCTTCCACACAAATCTTTGTTTTAGTTTTAAAATGGTTTTTCTGATTCCGAAATGCCCTCCGCAAGGCGAATTGTGATATTCTTCTATCAATTTATTTTTTTTTACTTCATCTTCTATTCTTTGGGGACATTTGTATATTAATATCTTGACTCCTGAGCGTTTATTCTTTAATCTATCGTGTTGCAACACATTATATAAATTCTTAAACTTTTCCTTTGACATATACCGAAATATCATGTCATTTTCGTCTAGCGCTAGCTCTTTAATATTTACTGTATTCATCCTCGATGATAGCTTCTCTAAAGACAAATCGAATTTGTTCAGATTATCACTACATCGTACCAGTATTAAATTATTTAATATTTCAATTCTTTGGGGACCCCTAATATTCAAATCGCTCTCTATAATAAATTTCAACTTTTTCACATTTTTAACGTCAGAAATGGACGTGCAGTCCCAACAATGAAGTTGTACCGTGCACTGTACAGACTCCGATCGAGAGCTACCTTTCTCTATATCTACGTTTTTCTCTGCAATAGCCTTTGCAGTCATGCCCCTTGTCATTACTAATGTTTTCTTCGCGGACTTATCTTCCGTTTTCGGAATCATTGTTCTTAACAAATCTGAGTCTATTTTTATCCTTGACAATGCGTCAGCGTTTGTATTGATCTTTCCCTGTTTGTAAACAATTTCATAATCATAGTCAGACAGATCAACTCGTATTCTCGTCAGCTTTGAAGATGGATTCTTGTGCGAGAATAAAGAAACTAATGGTCGGTGATCAGTAACCACAATAAATTTGCGTCCAAATAAATATGGTCTAAAGAAATTAATCCCCCAATGTATCGCCAAAAGTTCCTTTTCAATAACTGGCTTATTTAATTCATGCTTATTCAAAGATTTGCTGGCATATGAAATTGGTAAATCTTCTCCGATTTCTCCTTGAGAAAGTACAGCACTTAATGCATAATCAGATGCGTCTGTTGTCAACACAAACGGTTTGTCAAAGTCAGGATATTTTAAAATTGGTGGGTTTATTAATTTTTCTTTCAAAAGTTCAAAAGCTAATTGACATTCATCTGTCCAAATAAAGGGTTGTTTTTTTTTAAGGAGGTTATTTAAGCATTTGGCTATTTCTGCGAAATTTTGTATGAACTTTCTGTAATAATTGCAGAAAGCGACGAATCTACGTACATCATCAGCATTCCTGGGTACAGGATACGAGTGTATCGCCTTATGTTTATTCGGATCGGTTTTTACACCCTCACTAGTGATCTGGTGACCAAGGTAAATGACTTCTGGTTTCAAAAAACAACATTTTTTTAAATTCAACTTCAGGTTGTATTTACTCAGTCTGTCAAAAACCTTTACCAAATTACTATTGTGGTGTTGCAAACTACACCCAAAAATGATGATATCATCAACGTACAAAAATGCGCCTGAGCTCAAACCACTTAATACAATAGTTAACATGCGTTGAAAGCTATTGGAAGATATTTTCAACCCAAATGGTAATCATTTAAATTGGAAATTACCCCTCGACGCTGAAAACGCCGTCAGTGGTCTTGATTCTTCATCTAGACCAATCTGATGATAGGACCTAGTCATGTCCAAAGTGGAAAAATACTTCGCTCTTCCAACCTTGTCAACGGAAATTTATCGTTAATTAGTTTCTTATTTAACTGTCTGTAATCAACAACTAGCCTCCATTTCTTCTCACCATCTCACCACTCTTTTTTGGTACTATGGCTCTATCAAATCCTCGTCAATTTATTTCTTTACTTGTTTGTCAATTTCCTCATTCTGTGAATGCGGTAGTCTATAATTTTTAATATATACAGGAGTATCATCATCCAACCTCAAATTCTGAGTATAAAAATTATTAACAGACAAATTTTCACCCTCAAGATGGAATACGTATTGATAATTTCGAACAATCGTTTCTAATTCTTTTGCAGATTGCTCATCCAAGTCTTCTAATTTCAACTCTGCTAATAAATTTTTAAAACGTCCATCATCATGGGTTCCCTTAACCTTTTCGTTATATCTCAAAATTTTATATTCACTCAAACATTCTGTTTTAGGTAAAATTTTCTTCAGTGTAGCTTCTTTATCATTTATATTAATTACTTTGACGTGACATACGCCCTTAGCTGGTGCTATAGAATATGCCAAAAACACCCCCTCTGCCAATTCTTGGTTCAGAATAACACTATCCTCCTCCAAAGGCAACTTTATGGGCACAATCATTTCAGACCGAGGTGGAATTATATAGCAATGTTGTGTAGGAATTTTAATAGCCACTGGGACTATATATTCATCTTCAATAAACATTACCGACCTCGTAAAAGTGTCGTAATCAATTTTACACATGAATCGAATTAGAAAATCCCTGCCTAAAATTCCGTCAGTTAAAATTGGAAAATCCTCTTCCACCAGATGGAATTCATGGTGCGCTCTATCTTTCCCAAAACATAATGATACATTCACAGAACCCAACGAAGATATTTCATCTTTAGTAATGCCTGTCAGTTTACATTTGTTATTACTATTAATATTCAAATCTATCTCAGATGATGTTTTGCAGATGGATATATCTGCTCCTGTGTCTATTAAAAATGTACGCGTACGACCAAATTGAACACATTTTAGTGTGACTTAATTGGTCAAATTATCCGAGATTTTAAAAATTCTGTTTTTTATCGTTTTTTCCCCGAAGGTCCTTGCTGACTGTCCCCCGGGTTGACTTCGTTTCCCTGGTTGCTTAACACATTCACCCTTGCGTTTCCCCGGTTTCTGTTATCGTTTTGGTTTCTATTATAACTATCATTTTGATTCCTATTTTGATTGTTATAATTTCTGTAGTTGTTGCCTCTAAAATTGTTATTATTTCTGAAAGTATTGTTATTATTATAATTTCTAAAGTTGTTATGGTTTCTGTAACCATTGTTATTGTTCCCTAAATTATTGTTGTTATTGAAATTGTTGTTGTTATTATAATTCCTAAAATTGTTATTGTTTCTGTAACCATTGTTATTGTTCCTAAAATTGTTGTTATTATTGAAATTGTTGTTGTTCCTATTCAACATCAAGACCTGCTCAGTTTGCCTGCTCTGTTCTAACTCCAATGATAAGTTTATAGCCTTAATTAAAGAATCTGGTTGTGCCGCAAAAATTGTTTGTTTATAATATTCGTCCAACCCATTTTTAAAAACAGATAGTACATATTCATCATTTGAACTCACTATCGTTAATCGCTGCGCTTCCGTTGCGTCATTAAAAAGTCCTAATAAGTTATCCTTAAAGTTAGTAATTGTCAATCTTCTCTGTGTCAAGCCAGACAGAGAAGTGTGTAACTGCTGTATAGTCACAATTTTCATATACGCCTCCGACAGCCTTTTCTTAAGCGTCTCAAAATCTTTTGGTACCGATACCGCTCCCAAGGTTGTCCTAACAGATGCACTGCATTTCACGTAGTAAACGAAATCTATAAGTTGTTCTCTTGCTTTAGTTGACAAAGTGCTATTCATGATTTCAACAATTTTCAAAAATGCCTCAAGCTCTTTCTTGTTGCCATCAAACAAAGGGATCGCCTTTATGGCAGTTTCCATATTAAATGCAGACATTTTCGAATATATACTTGATGTACCTTGATCTAAAACTTCTAAAAGCTCGAAAAGTTCGTCTTTTTCTTCTTCATTTGTTCATTTATTAGTTTTTTTTAAATTTTTGTAAGAAGAGTTGAATTCTATTTTTAGGGAAATTACTTTTTCGTCCTGTTCGTTTTCGCTAGCTAAAAGGTCGAATTGATTTTTTATTTCATTTATTTCTACCAATTTTGACAGCAATGTTGCTTCTTTGTAACCTCTTATTGAACTCTTTTTTAGATTACTTAATATCTTATCTATTTCCTGAACTAATTTCTCCATTTATACTTGTATCATTGTGGTTTATTTAAAAGAAAAATAATTTTTATTTAATTATACGTTTGTGACGTAAAGCCTACTAACGTTATGCTTATGCACGTAAGTTGTAAAATACTTATTAATTTTATAAGCTGCTATTAAAAATATAATTATTATAATCAGCGTTATCGCGTACTCCGGGATTGCTGTTGCTGTCATCGTCTCTGAATTGTTGTTATTTATTACAGTCTCCTGAAGTTGCGGCTTGCTTTGTTGCTTTCCCATTCTGCTCCCTTTTGTCTTTTGTTTGCTTGGTTTTTGTCTATTGCTATGGATGAATGGCGCACAAATTGGTGTCTGCAAATAGATTGATTAAATATGCCTCTGAAATTTCATGAAGTATGCCAATGGTGGACTTTCGGTAGCGAAGGATTGGAGAAGGCACAATATTTGGGCGATGACGACGGGTTTTATCATGCAACCGGTGCAGATTTGAACGATAGTTGTCGAATTTATCAAATTAAAAGTTATGCTTAGCAGTTCCTTGGAGGAAATGTATTTGGTTACATGAAATTCTGCCTGTATTTATTCTCATAGCGCAATTTGAATTTCGGTTTGTCAAAAGAACAATTCCGAGGTTGGAAACTGGCAAGATCGCCATATAATATTTTTCAGGTATATAGTTTTTAGTCTTGTTGGCCCTACTCTATTAGTTGGATGTTTAAAGCGGTCCTCCGCTGTAGTTTATACTTGGCGAAGTCGCCGCAATTAGTGAAAGAGTGTTTTCAGTTTGAAAGCCAAAAATAATCTCTGCTTTATTTCTGAATCGCCACCCTGGCGACCCTTTCAATTTCTTTTCAATTTTCTTTCAATTACATTCAATTCCTAAAAAATATGCTTACATCTACAATTCTATAATACAAAAATCATTTCTACATTCTGACCAATATTTTATTACCGCTGCCAGAAGGGCATTGGCCGATCGCATTTATTGCCAAAGCCAGGATTCAAATTATGAACGGTTTTTTCAAAGAAACTCGCGGTACTTCACCCTTGGTACAGAGAGCGTACGCACCATCTACGTCTGTTCAACAGCTTATATGAACTTAGATTTAAAGGGTGTTTTTTTAGTGGTATAGAACTTTAAGTTGGCAACACTGCTTTAGGTTAGGGTAGGTTAGGTTAGGTTAGGTTAGGTTAGGTTAGGTTAGGTTAGGTTAGGTTAGGTTAGGTTAGGTTAGGTTAGGTTAGGTTAGGTTAGGTTAGGTTAGGTTAGGTTAGGTTAGGTTAGGTTAGGTTAGGTTAGGTTAGGTTAGGTTAGGTTAGGTTAGGTTAGGTTAGGTTAGGTTAGGTTAGGTTAGGTTAGGTTAGGTTAGGTTAGGTTAGGTTAGGTTAGGTTAGGTTAGGTTAGGTTAGGTTAGGTTAGGTTAGGTTAGGTTAGGTTAGGTTAGGTTAGGTTAGGTTAGGTTAGGTTAGGTTAGGTTAGGTTAGGTTAGGTTAGGTTAGGTTAGGTTAGGTTAGGTTAGGTTAGGTTAGGTTAGGTTAGGTTAGGTTAGGTTAGGTTAGGTTAGGTTAGGTTAGGTTAGGTTAGGTTAGGTTAGGTTAGGTTAGGTTAGGTTAGGTTAGGTTAGGTTAGGTTAGGTTAGGTTAGGTTAGGTTAGGTTAGGTTAGGTTAGGTTAGGTTAGGTTAGGTTAGGTTAGGTTAGGTTAGACTGGCTGTCCGAAGCCACGCATAGACCTACAATGTCCATAGCGATACCAGGAAGGAGTCTTTATTGTTTCAGCGAAAGTAAACATAATTTAGCATGCAAGCGTTGTTTGCAAATCTTATAAGAGAATTCACACTAAGTCCGGCGACTTCTTCTAGTCCTCCAAACGTCGAAGCTCCTAAGTACTTCAAACGAGTTCCCGAGAGAGCGGTACAGAAGTAGAGGAGATGTTCCATCGTCTCCCTTTCCTCTTCTAGACATTTCCTGCATTCATCACTGACAGTCAGTTTTAGCTTAAACGCGTGAGCTGCCACCATACAGTGACCAGTTAGAACACCCACTAATGTTCTGCAGTTCTTTCGATCGAACGATATAACATTTTCGCCCTTTTCCACATGCTTTCTTCGAGATATTTCCTGCAGAGGCATCAGTACTTCGCTGATTTGATCCAAGCTAGCTCCGCTGCCTTTCTGGCAGCAAATACTTCTGCTTGGAATATGCTACAGTAATCGGGAAGTTTAAAAGGCTTGTTGATGTTGAGACACCAGCTGACATTTTCGAGCCATCTGTGTATATATTGAAAGTGTTGTGCATTAGTTTCATGCCCTCACACCAGCCTTCCTTTCTCATAATAGTTTTTATCCTTTTTCCATGGTACATTGTCGGAATCATATAGTCTGAAGCGACCGTAGCATCCCGGCCTATAGAACTGTGTCCGAAGGATCTGCAAGTAAGTTGTCCTGTTACTCGTAGTCTTAATGCGGATTTTGCCGCCCGATTCTCTGCATATAGGTCAATCGGAGGTAGGTTGAGGATAGCTTCAAGAGCTGTAGTAGGAGTGGTTCTAATTGCCCCCGTCGTATGTTTTCTTTTTAATGGCGGTCCACCATACCAGGATACCATACATTAGTATGAGCCTAACTATGGCAGTGTAGCACCATTGCATTAGTGAAGGTGATATGCCCTATGTGCTTCCAAGCATCGTTTTACATGCATATAAAGCGTTAGTGGCCTTCTTCACCCTCTCTTCAACATTGAGCTTCCAGTGCAGCTTGTTGTCCACAACTACTCCTAGATATTTGGTATGTGATTTGAGTATTAGGTTGAAACCATTTAAGATGGGTGGTGCCCATTCGGGGACCTTATACTTTCTAGTGAATAGTATCATGTCCGTTTTCTCCGCATTTACAGTCAGACCTGCTTCTGTCGCCCACTTGAGTATAGTGCCGAGAGTGTCCGTCAAGAGTGCACTTAAAGTTGATGGGCATCTCCCCGTTATAATTACAGCAATGTCATCAGCATAGGCTATTTATCTCGGGGCCTTACCATCGAAGTATGTGAGAATTTTGTTGACTACCAGTATCCAAAGCAGTGGAGATAGAACGCCTCCTTGCGATGTTCCTCTGCACGCTTCCTTTGTCACTACAGCCCCGTTCCATTCTGCTTTTATCTGTCTGCAGCTCAATAGGCTTTTTATCCACAGATAGATAGCATTGTCGATTCCTATATTATATAGACCCTGCAGTATAGCTTCCGTCGATACATTGTTGAAGGCCCCTGCAACATCCAGAAAAACCCCTAGAGCGAATTCCCCATGTTCCAGTGCCTTCTCTATACCAAGTACTAACGAATGGAGCGCAGTCTCGGTGGATCTGCCTTTTGTATATGCGTGTTATGCCTTTGACAGACATCCAGGGTCTATTGTGTCACCTATATATGCTGCCAAAAGTTTCTCAAAGGTTTTTAGGAGGAAAGACGTAAGACTGATCGGTCTGTAGTCTTTCGAGTAGAGGTGACTGCTTTTCCCTGCTTTCGGTATAAAAACAACCCTCGCTACTCTCCAGGCTGCAGGCACATAGTTGTACTTCAGACAACCTATAAATATAGCTCTTAGCCATGGTATTATAAGGTCTGTTGCCCTTTGTAACATGGCCGGAAATATTCCATCAAGTCCCGGTGATTTGAATGATGCAAAAGAGTTTATTGCCCACTCTAATCTGGTTAGTGTGATTATATTATGCGGAACAGTGTCAATCATGCTTCTGACTGGCTCCCTGTTATTCGCGTTGGTGCATCCTGGGACGCGTTGGTGCATCCT
This sequence comes from Heteromyza rotundicornis, assembly GCA_951394025.1. Taxonomy (NCBI): domain Eukaryota; kingdom Metazoa; phylum Arthropoda; class Insecta; order Diptera; family Heleomyzidae; genus Heteromyza; species Heteromyza rotundicornis. The sequence goes on from OX596010.1 coordinate 40,625,921, forward strand.
GGGAAGTGCACCCTAGCAAGCTCTTCTAGTGAATCGTTACAGTTGTTCGTCCACTCGCCGTTTTCCTTCCTGACAAGGCTTGGCATAGTTGGGTGCTTCGCTAGTAGCTTTCTCAATCTCGCTACTTCCACCGTCCTTTCTATGCCCCCGCAAAATTCCTTCCAGGAGTTTCTTATGGCGAAACGGACCTGTTTTTTGTATTGTTTTAGTACATCTTTGAATTCGCACCAGCATTCTTCACAATCTGCTGTCTTGGCCAGCTTTAAGATTTCCCGAACGTATCGCCTTTGTGACCCCACCTCCCTGTTCCACCAGGGTGGTTTGGTTCTGCGCTTGGTACGCACTGAAGGACACGATATTAGATACGACTTATTGAGAGAGTTAGTAAGTGCCTCGAGTTTTGCCTCGAGATCTACATGAGAAGTGATTACAGTTTGTTTATCTAATTCCCTCATCAGAACTTTTCTATATAGGACCCAGTTTGTATTTTTCGGATTCCTTAGAACTTTTCTTATTTGGGTTGGGTAGAAACTAACATTGAAGCTTAAATACTTGTGATCTGAGAACGACGGTGTTTCCAGCACCTTCCATTCTGCGATCGAGGTATTTTCTCCGGAGGATAGAGTGATATCAAGAACGTTTCTTGAGGTAGGTCCAATATACGTTGGTTCCTCACCTCGATTTGTGATTATAAGTTCAGTTTGCAAGATGTAGTTCAGTAAAAACTCATCTCTGTCATTGATGTCCGCGCTTCCCCATACCGTGTGATGTGCGTTTGCATCAGAGCCGATGACAAGGGGCTGCTTCCTCTCGCTGGCTGTTTCCACCAGTCTATGAAGCTCTACCGGTGTAGCGTTACTGTCGTGTGGCATGTAGCATGACGCAAGGAGTAGAGGATCATCGTAGCCGCTTTCTTCTAGGTTCAGAAGAAGCTCGACTGAGGCCATCTTACTGCGATGGAGGTTTATTTGAAGGACCTTTAGCATCTGGTACTGGCTCCACCCGTGCCCACGGTTAGTTTGCAGTCGGGGGTAACTGACTGTATTTTAACGGAGCCTCACGGATACCAGGTCATCTCTGTGAGTAACCGTGACCTTACCGTGTTAATGGGGGATATGACACGGCGGACCTACTATCCCCTACACTCGTGGGAATAAGTATGAATAGTCTTAAAAAGATTAACAAATCAGCGGGCGATTATACCGCATCACAACTGGCAGATCGGGCGGAACGTGTCTTCACGAATACTGACCGACCGATTGCGACACCGAGAAGTAGGAAATCGGACTTTAGGAAGGAGGGCAGGGGTACCAAACAACAAACGGGACCGTTGCCAATTATACAGAAACGGAAGGAAAGTCGTGGGTTAGTGGGCTCCACCGGAGATATCCATCGACGAGTACTGGACTGACATCCGGACAGGCCAAACGTGGGGACATACGGAAGTCAACCGGCTTAAGTGGCGCGGATTCCAAATGGTATTTGCGCTACATTAAGGAGGGCTTATCGCCGGAAGCTGCCAAGCAGAAGGCTCTGGACAGACCGAAGGACTCGACAGAACCGAAGAAACGAGGCACCGACGAACTAAGCCCACACGATGGCAATGAAGTAAAGAGAAGGAGACCTGAACAGGTAGAGAAGAAAGAGGTCAGGAAGGGCGTGGCGCCAAAGGCAGGTACCAGGAAGCCAGATGTTAGCTATGCTAGCACGGTCAAGGCTACAACACTGGCCATACTGCCAAAACTGTATCCTGAGCACATACTCACTCGTGAGGAGCAAGGACAGATTGAGGAAGCTGTTGTAGAGGAGATGTTTAGGGGTTGGAGGTCCAAACTCCAATTCGATGGCATCCATTTCCGACCAGGCCAATTACTGGTGGACTGCACAAGCGAAGAAACGGCGGAATGGTTGAGGTTGACGGTTCCTAAACTGCCGAGCTGGAAAGGTGTGGAGTTGACGACGTGCAGTGGGGACAAACATACCTAATGTACACATGGCAACTGCATACCTTCCAAAAGCGGCAGGTGTGGACACCGAGAAACTCTTGGGCCTCCTCATCGCTCAGAACGAGGGACTCCAAACTGAGCTCTGGAGAATTTTTAGAAGCACGGACGAGAATAAGGGGAAGCTTATGACGCTTGGCGTTGACGATCGTTCGCTTGAGGCGATAAAAGCGAACAACTGTACTTTCCGGTACAGGTTCGGCCGCATCCCTGTACACCTCCACAAGCCGCGGGATCCTAAACCGAATACGGCGGAAGCCTCATCGGGAATTATACCGGAAGAGGTTGTGGCGGAAATAGAAGCTGCACAGAATGAGCAAGTCGAGGAAGTCAACCTGCTATATGGATGACCTCGATTTAACCATGTTGACCATGGGGACGCATGATGAATCTCATGATGAGAAACTGTCAGAGGAAAGTGATGACACTCTGACAGCGGAAGACCAACTATAATGGTAAGCATGACCAGCACTAAGGTTGCGCAGGTAAATCTGCACCATGCGAAAGCTGCCTCGGCAACGATCGCAAGAGTAATCACCAAGAACAATATTGGAATAGTGCTGGTTCAGGAACCCTGGGTCTTCAGGGGGCAGATATAAGGTCTGTCATGTAAAGACACGCAGGTAATTTGGGACATACGATGCGAAAAACCAAGGGCCTGTGTGTTACTAACTAACGGTTTGAAATATATATGTCTTTCAGAATTTCTTTCGGGAGACCTGGTAGCGGTACAAATCCCAATCAACATCAAAGGGATCATACGCGACGTTGTGGTAGCGACAGGGTATTTCTCAGGAGACGACGTCCATGCACCACCGGACTTAGTCACTAGACTGGTGAGCTACTGTAACGAGAAGAAGTTACCACTTACACTCGGGTGTGACGCCAACGCGCATAACGAGGCGTGGGGCAGCACAGACAACAACCAAAGGGGTGAATTTATTCTTAGTAATGAATTGGAAATTTGTAATGTTGGAAATACACCAACTTTTGTAACCAGTGCACGAGAAGAGGTCCTAGACATAACTATAGGAAATACTCTAATGAGGGGACTGGTTCACAATTGGAGGGTTTCTGAAGAGCCATCGATGTCTGATCATAGGATGCTAAAATTTGACATAGATGGCTCTCCATCAATCAATAAACGTATAAGAAATCCCAAGAAAACAAATTGGGACGTATATCTAGATCATCTGAGCAATAACACAGTCCATATGGGAGCTGGCAACAATATCAAGAATGAGCTAGAATTAGAAACAGCGGTAGACAACTTTAATAAAGTTATTAATGATGCATATGAGGCAAGCTGTCCAATCAGCAAAATACACTCATCAAAAGACGTACCATGGTGGAACAAAGATTTATCTAAACTGAGAATCAAGGTTCGCAGGTTGTTCAATCGGGCAAAAAGAACAGGAGATTGGTCGAACTATAGGAATACTCTTACAAACTATAGTAACGAAATCAGAAGAGCAAAGCGTTCGAGTTTCAGAAGTTTCTGTGAAAACATTGAGCATACCACTGAGGCGTCAAGACTCTATAAAGCGGTGGCCAAGAACAAAAGCATATCTTCGGTTAGTCTTAAAAAGCACGATGGAAGATTCACGGAAAATGAGGAAGATAAGGCCCAACTACTTCTAGACACTCATTTCCCAGGGTCCTTAGGGACAACAACTGTACACCATATGGAATACATAGGTAGATCGAAGAAAGAGAATTGGAAGGTAGCGAACGGAATATGTACAGAAGCACGCATAAGATGGGCGGTGGGCACCTTCAAACCATTCAAATCTCCTGGTGCAGACAACATTTTTCCTGGACTACTTCAGAAAGGCATAGAGCTCCTCCTATGCCCAACTACTTCTAGACACTCATTTCCCAGTATCCTTAGGGACAACAACTGTACACCATATGGAATACATAGGAAGATCGAAGAAAGAGAATTGGAAGGTAGCGAAGGGAATATGTACAGGAGCACGCATAAGATGGGCGGTGGGCACCTTCAAACCATTCGAATCTTCTGGTGCAGACAACATTTTTCCAGGACTACTTCAGAAAGGCATAGAGCTTCTCCTATGCCCACTAATGAAAATTGCGAGATGCAGTATCGCTTTGGGTTACATACCAAAGATGTGGAGGCGAGAAAGAGTGGTATTCATACCGAAGGTAGGGAAGAAGGATCCTCTTCACCCGAAATCCTTCAGACCAATCTGTTTAACTTCCTTTGTACTGAAAACTCTAGAGAAAATTGTAGACAATTATGTGAGAACAACGATTCTAGAAAGCATCCCGCTACATACCAGTCAGCATGCATATAGGGCAGGTAGATCAACGGAAACTGCTCTGTACCAACTGACAAATGTACTAGAAGGAACTTTTGAAACAAAAGAAATAGCTATATGTGCATTCCTCGATATTGAAGGTGCCTTCGACAATACTTCACACGAGGCCATAAAAGATGCTCTCATCCGCAGAGGTGTTAGTAATACTCTAGCATTATGGATGAAAAATATGCTGAAAACTAGAACGATAGAGATACCAGCAGGCACTGGGGCCTTAATAGCAACTACAACGAGAGGATATCCACAAGGGGGAGTGCTATCCCCACTGATGTGGAGCATCGTTGTGGACGAACACTTGAAGAATTGCCGAGGAATGGATTTACATTTCAGGGCTACGCCGACGATATAGTAATTATTTGTAGGGGCAAATTTGAATATACCCTATGTGAAAGAATTCAGCAAGGGTTGAAGGTGACTAAAAAATGGTGTACAAAAGTAGGACTGAATGTAAATCCAGCAAAGACTACTATTGTACCATTTACAAGGAAATATAAACTTAAGCACCTGAAACCAATTATGTTAGACGGAACGGAAATGAAGCTTCAAACAAAGGTGAAATTCCTGGGCATTACCCTGGATCAGAAACTACTCTGGAAAAAGCATGCTGATAATGTATCAAAGAAAGCCAAGAGGGCACTTATGGTTTGCAATCGTACGACCAATGATCGCATATGGAGCGATAACATGGGTAGGAAGAACAAATCAGCAAAAGGTTATCAATGAATTAACCAAAATGCAAAGATTAGCGTGCGTGTGTATAACTGGGGCTATGAGAAGCTGTCCTACAGCATCATTAGAAGTCCTTTTAGAATTAACACCTCTTCACATCTACGTTCAGACGCAGGCGAAGAGGGCTATACTAAGAATAACAGGAGCAAGCGTCGGGTCAGCTTGTTGCATAAGTCGGAAGATTGATATTCTTACGAAGCAATACCCTGAAATCTCACTACCAAGAGATAACATGATACCGAAGTTCAGCTTCATTAAACGATTTGCAACACAACTTAGCAATAAAAAGGAGTGGGAAGGTGTACATGAAAATTACACAATAAACCAAAGTACGTTAACCTGGTATACTTACGGAAGAAGGTACAGGAGCAGGAGTGTTTGGGCCAAGGATAAAATACTCTGAGCTCATGGGTAAATACACCAGCATATTTCAGGCGGAAATATATGCCATTGATAGGTGCGCTCACTTCAACCTCAAACGGAAATACCGGAACCAAACCATTGCGATCCTATCCGACAGTCAAGCGGCAATCAAAGCACTAAAATCATACCAGGTAAGCTCTAAACTGGTGTGGGAGTGCCTTGATAAACTGAATACGCTTGGCCTGTATCTACTGGGTGCCGGGTCACAGAGGGATAGAAGGTAATGAAATGGCAGAAGAACTAGCAAAGAAAGGAGTGGAAACTCCCTTCGTAGGGCCAGAACCATTCTGTGGAATGGGAAAAGGGACCATCTCTATTGTATTAAAAGAAGAAGAAGATAAACTACGGAAATTATACTGGGACAATCTAATAGGCCTACTAGGGACTTACTACCTAAAGCGACATAAAGAATGTATGAACTTACCAAAATAGAGTATAAGAATAATAACAGGGATTTTGACAGGACATTGTAGGTTAAACTACCACTTATCAAAACTGAGAATAGTATCGGACGACAAATGCAGGTTTTGCACGGAGGACACTGAAACTTCAAAACATATCTTAGGAGAGTGCCCCGCACTCATGCAAAATCGGAAAAGATATCTGGGCGACCACCAAATACCAGAACACATATTGAAATCCCTAGAAGTAGGTCCGATACTACAATTTCTCAATGGGATAGGACTTATATAGTTGCTATAAGTCCTTGACGGGGCACAATAGTTCACTATTGGACGCAGTGCATATCCCGTTCAATAATAATAATAATAATAATCAAAGGATGGCATAGGCGCGTTTGGCTCCGCGGTCATGGCCTCTAGCAGCTTTAGCTCGACTAAAGTCCGACTTGCCCTCCAGACGATCGCAGATTTTCACCGGCGCCTTGTACTGCGCTTTGGCTTTCATTCCCTCTTTACTGGGTTTTTTCCGTGACCCCTTTTTGCCGTCAGAAGTGGAACCTGCGGTTTTACCCGGAGAGAACAGAAGCTCTTCTTCTTCAGTGGTGTTAACGCTAGCGACGCTTTCGTTGTCCGATTCTACATGGAATTCGGCACCACGTCTTTGTAATTTGGCAGTACCTTTACAACTGCTGGAACCTGCTCCAGTTCCAGTAGAGGTGTAGTCGCTGGCGACACGGTTTATTAAAATTGACTCACCGTGCCCGCCGGTGGTAGCAACTACTACTTCCACCGACGTTTGGGCTGACATCCCAGCCCCTGTTTGACCCTTTACCGACTCCATTCGGTTTTTTTCTCGTGGGACCACCACTATCATTTTAAGCCTGCTGACAGACACCCCCTAGCCATGATTAGGGAAAGACCTGACATGTAGAAACTACATGTGGGGCCATTTCATCATCTTAGCTAGACACCACTACCCTGCTAATCGGCTCAGTCATTCTTGAATACATATTCTGGAAAAACCTGAACCAGCTTAACAGAGGACGTAGTGCCCATTGCCCGGTCAGCACCCACGTGGAGGATTCAGCTAGGAGGATTTTGCTAACCCAACACTGCCTTAACTGGCGGCCATTTTCTCAGCTGTCAAGTGACTTGTGTTTAGTTTGGTTTGTGCATTTCAACATGAATAGACTGCCGCCTGAACAACGCTTCCAAATGGACGGCGCAACATGTGACCCAAGTAACACCGCTTGTAGGTTTACTAGTTGTGATACTCGCTTGTTAACTATTTTCGCAACTTTATAAACATCTGTACCGTCCGCAAATAGTAATTAGACGGTAGTATTAAAAGCTGCCACAACAATTCTGTGTTGCACTCCTAGAGTGAGCGAAGTTGTGAGATTTGTGTGCATACTATAAATGACAACCAAATGTCAAAAATAATTACCATGTGCGAGAGAAACGGATATATAATGCACATTATGAAAGAGTTAGACAACAATTGATTTAAATTGAGTAAATGAAAAAATAAACAAAATATATATCAGAGATGTTCCACGTTTTTTCAAAAATCCCTAATCGGCCCTAAGAAATCAATTATAGGCTTTAAGAAATCCCTACTTTTCCCTGCACAACAAGTAATCATAAAGTCATATTATCATATAATCATATTTGAAAAAAATACGATAGCACACTAATTTAAAAGAAAAACGCTCTTACATTACAAATGTCGAACCTAACCTAATTCGTTGGCCCCGGGATGCACGCCACAATCGCGGAGGTGGTGCAACCCAAAGCAACGGTCGGAAGTAAGTCTGTGGTTCACGTGAGCTTTGTTTCAATATTTTCATTCACACCGCCTCACATAATTTTGAAATTGCCTAACTATAGGCGCATAACTACGCATATTGGAATAAACAATTTTTCGCAACTAAAACTGCGTTGATATGAGATAGTATGTCAGTTTAGTGATTATATTCATTTCCAATAAGTACTTTCTTATTTTTTCGAAGTTTCATTAATAATATCTAACTACATGCATATTTCTAATCAACAAATTAGTATGCAGTTTAAAATGCATTATTCCAAATAACTAAGACATAAAAAAAAATAATTTTACCCCTGCCGCGCATGCGGCTATATGTAGCAAACAGGGAGGAAAGTAAACCATAAACAAGCAATTTTTTTTTTTGTGATATCAATTGTTTTCTTTTAGCCACGCGTATTTGGGTTTTTCCTTTTGTTTTGATACGCACAACTGAAAAGGTTTCTATGCGCGTACACTGAAATAAAAAAATCATGTAAAATTGAAATTGCCTGTCTTTCAATTTTAATTTTATGTCAAAATTTTGTTAATTTGATGAGAATTGTACTATTTTTTTAAATTGGTATGAAAAACAATAAATAGATAGTATCACGTTTTACACTGCATTATCAATTCACAACATCGAACTTGCAGCACTGCTTATCAATTAATATGCTATCAATACGACCTAACTCCCGTAATTCTATAGGAAATAATGATAAGAATTCACATTCTTCCACATGCGACCGCAGCCTGCTCAGCCGTGCCACCATTTTAGACGACTTAGATGTCTGCCAAATTTTCTGTGTCAAAACAATTACACAAATACAGAAAATGGGAAAAAACCATTTTGTAATGAAAGTAATGCCTTTATGAATGAAAATATATGATCACTAAGATAAATTATACATGTGAAAGTGACTATTTAGTTTTTCGATGCTCAATTTCATCAAATTCTAGTGTAGTGACGTACACTGAAATAAGAAAATCATGTATAATTGAAATTGCCTGCCTTTCAATTTTAATTTCATGACAAAATTTGTTAATTTGATAAGAATTGCATCATTTCATTCGTTTTTCATGTCATATTGATACTATTTTTGTTAAATTGGTATGAAAAACAATAAATTGATATTATCACGTTTTACACTCCATTATCAATTCACAACATCAAACTTGCAACATCACTTATCAATTAATATACCATCAGTATTAAGAAACCCACGTAAATTTACATGAAACATTAAGTTTCGATAAGATTCAAAAGTTGAATCTAAGAAAAAAAAGTAATCCTCATTTTTCCGCGTTCTCGTGAAGTGTAACTTAAAAAGTCTTACAAAAAAAGTGAAAAAGTAAAAATATTGTATTTCGGGCTTTATTCGGAAATATTTCAATGTTTTTCATACACAATTTGCATAGTTCTGTAAGAAATTTTAGCTTTCAGAGAATTATTAACAAAAATCTTCGGTGATGTAACACAAACATATCGCCTTACCAACAACTGTTGTAATCGTAATTGTGTCGTGACGTCACTGGATACTGCTTGTTAAACGAATTCTTCAATTCCAATTCCTACAGCAAATAATCTCCACAACAACCCAGATTATATTGTCATATAACATGTATTTATACTTCACTGTTAATTTAAAATTACAATAAATATGTAAATATTTATCACCATTCCCGTTTTATTCGTGAGCAATTGAATTTATGATATGATTCATGTAAAATTACGTTGGTATCCTATCAATTACAATTTTTTCATAACAAAATTGGTTCATATCATTTCAAAACGGGTTCACATCAATATTAAGTTGGTATCCCATCAATTCCTTTCTTTTCATATCAAAAGTCAGTTGGAATCCCATCAATTCCTTCTTTTTTCATATCAAAATTCAGTTGGGATCCCATCAATTCCATTTTTTCCATATCAAATTCTAGTTGGTATCCCATCAATTCACCACTTTTTATATCAATTCTGCATTATTCATATCCAAATATTTACTCATATCAAAATGATAAAGCAACAGCATCAAATTTGATATTATTCATTATCGGCCATATTTTGTTAACAAAAATTGAAGATTTTTTGCATTTTTTTGGTTTGGTGTAGTTACAAAGAATTCAAGCTCTGTAAATTCTATTCAATTTCCAAAATTATTGAAGGGCATAAATTTTACAAGGGGTAGATTAAAATATTAGTCGGTGAAATGCGATTCGCATCTATTTTCTTTTCTTTTGCGACATTTTCAGGCATCAAAATAATTATGTATCATTTTATATCAATTTTGACATCATATATAAATTGAAACATCTTTAATTTTTATGTGTTCGTTTTTTGTCGTTCCTAAAACGAATACATTTCACATTTTCTTTTTTTCTTTTTTCGTAATTATTTCTTTAAAGCGAATTATTTTCTCTCTTCACATTTTCTCATGTAAATCCTTATCAAAATTAAGTTGGTATCCCATCAATTCTCCATTCTTTCATATAAATGATAAAGATGTAGTATCAAATTTGATATATATCACTATCGCCCGTATTTTGTCAACGAAATTTGAAGATGGTATTTTTAACATTTTTTTTGGTTCGGTGTAGTACAAGCAAAGAAGAAAGTCTTTTGGATGCATGTATTGTATGTACAAAATTTATTATTAGATTGTGATCACATGAAATGCTATTTACAGGAAGTTTTAAAATTATATAAATACATCGATACACCTTAAAACACAATCATGCTATGTTGCCAAAATTGTAGAAAATAAAAAACCAAATAGCTTCGGTATTTTACGTACAAATTTTGTTTTTAAAATGAAATTTTAACGAAAATTATTTGTTTTTTGTAAGTCAAATTTTATTGAAGAACACAAATTTTTTTTTAATTAAATTTTATTGAACGAATTTTTGTTCTTAAATTTTGTTACCTTGTGTACATAATTTTGTTACCTTAGCACAAATTACAAACTAAAAAACAAAATTTAAAAATTAGTACCCAAATTCACTGCGTACAATACAAAACAACTTGAAGCTAACAAACGTTACTTAGGTTCGCATTCGGGAAAAAGAGTAAAAAAAGGGGGAGAAAAAAAGGAGTAAAATATAACCCTTTAACCGACTAAAAAGCAGGAAATAAATTTCGTCTAAAATAATTTCTGCAATTTCGATTTAAAATTAAGGGGTTTTGGCCACCTCAAAATTGTAGTGGCGCTTGTAGCCAATGTTTTTTATACCCTACACCAAAACAAAAACTGTTGGGGCAGCAGAATTTTCGGCCAACCGAATGGTAGCGGCTGTCACAACATTTGACGCAGCAACATCTCTCTGATACTGCAATAAGAATGTCAAAAATAATGCTAACGTGTAAGAGCGAGACAACGATTTACTTAAATTGTGCAAATGAAAAAAAAATATACAAAAAAAAGTATTACGAAAAAGAATGTAAGAAAAAGAAAGCAAACGTGTTTGATGTTGTCGTGTAAAACTAGAGAAATAATTTTATAATTTAATTTAATGCGAAATAATTCTCAATTCTTACACGAATTTGATGGGCAACATACTTTTTACTGCAAATACATATGGTGTTTTATATCCACAATTGACGCGCTTTCATAAAACGCAATATTTATTTATTTCATTCAATTTGCAAAAAATTTAAAATGTTGAAATACGTGTTTTTCGGAAGTTAACAAAATAGAAACTATTCCGCACAATTTTTCGAAGCATAAAACACTTCTTTTTGTTTGCAATTCATTATAGTTTAATCATAATTAGGTTTTAAAAATATTTTCTAGATGCGTAAAAGATAAACAAGATGGATGCATAATAGTGATGGGTGATATACTAAAGGGGATGCCACACCGGCGTCAATTGACGCTGACAAATTTTTGTTGTTTGACAAATTAAAATTTTTGTGGTTTGGCAAAATTAAAAATGAACACTAATTGAAAGAGCGAGTGAATATTTTTTCAAAAGAGTGTTATTTTAATTGCTAAATTTGTTAAAGAAATACGTAATGTAATTAAAGGACGCTATTACAAATGAATATTTTAATGAAATATTTTATGAATCAATTTAAAACATATCGATCTTCATCGAAGAAAAAAAGAAATTGTTTGTACATATTGATTAAAATAATCTCTATGGCCGCGAAATTGTCCAAAAAAAACTTCCATTACCCCCATATACATAAGCGAAATTCTCGCATGCTATACATCGCATACGATAAATCGTAAGTGTAGACCACTTATAGCAACCCTTTTGTGACATAAAGATAAAAGGTGTCACGCATCAAAAAATTAAAATCAGTAAACCAAAGTAAAAATTCAAATAAATAGGGTTCAAAGGACGCCTATTTATGGGCTTAAGCCTTTAACTATTTTTCTGAATTAGTTTGCAGCCATTGTAATGGCTGGTCAAATGTTTATTTTTGTGAATTTTGATAAAAGAAACTTAGATTAAAAGGAAGAAATCAATAAATAAAAACACAAAAGTTAAAATAAAAATTGATTTGCAACACTGCATGGTCTTTTGCTTCCTGCATGGCATCACTGTTAGTTGTCACGGTTCACAAGCGAATTCAGTTGCTACACGCGAGCGTGGATTCGGTTGTGGTAGCTTTTTTATTTGAAATGTTCTGTCAGCTGAAAAAAAGTGGCTGCTTCAATCTACTATTCTGTTGTTATATCCGAATTGAACATTTTTGCGTTTCTTCTGGTATTACAAGCGAATTTGGGTCTCTCTCAAGCGAAAACTAGAGCTGCAGACGAATATTTGTTACCACAACCTCGCGCCAAGCGATTATTTTTTTGTGTGTGGGTATATTCACTTTGGTCTGATGTTTGTAACACCAAGAAGGAGACGTGTTCGGTATGGAAAAGTATATATATTCTTGATCAGCGTCACCTCCTGAGTTGATTTAGCCCTATCCCTCTGTCCGTCCTCTTTTCTTGTAACCACGATTGCAGGAGCTAGAAGAAAGCTAGGGATCCCAAATTTTGGATTTATCCTTTTTGGGCCCTAGAAGGAGTTGGTATTGCAAATGCAAATTTTTTTTTAATTAAATTTTATTGAACGAATTTTTGTTCTTAAATTTTGTTACCTTGTGTACATAATTTTGTTACCTTAGCACAAATTACAAACTAAAAAACAAAATTTAAAAATTAGTACCCAAATTCACTGCGTACAATACAAAACAACTTGAAGCTAACAAACGTTACTTAGGTTCGCATTCGGGAAAAAGAGTAAAAAAAGGGGGAGAAAAAAAGGAGTAAAATATAACCCTTTAACCGACTAAAAAGCAGGAAATAAATTTCGTCTAAAATAATTTCTGCAATTTCGATTTAAAATTAAGGGGTTTTGGCCACCTCAAAATTGTAGTGGCGCTTGTAGCCAATGTTTTTTATACCCTACACCAAAACAAAAACTGTTGGGGCAGCAGAATTTTCGGCCAACCGAATGGTAGCGGCTGTCACAACATTTGACGCAGCAACATCTCTCTGATACTGCAATAAGAATGTCAAAAATAATGCTAACGTGTAAGAGCGAGACAACGATTTACTTAAATTGTGCAAATGAAAAAAAAATATACAAAAAAAAGTATTACGAAAAAGAATGTAAGAAAAAGAAAGCAAACGTGTTTGATGTTGTCGTGTAAAACTAGAGAAATAATTTTATAATTTAATTTAATGCGAAATAATTCTCAATTCTTACACGAATTTGATGGGCAACATACTTTTTACTGCAAATACATATGGTGTTTTATATCCACAATTGACGCGCTTTCATAAAACGCAATATTTATTTATTTCATTCAATTTGCAAAAAATTTAAAATGTTGAAATACGTGTTTTTCGGAAGTTAACAAAATAGAAACTATTCCGCACAATTTTTCGAAGCATAAAACACTTCTTTTTGTTTGCAATTCATTATAGTTTAATCATAATTAGGTTTTAAAAATATTTTCTAGATGCGTAAAAGATAAACAAGATGGATGCATAATAGTGATGGGTGATATACTAAAGGGGATGCCACACCGGCGTCAATTGACGCTGACAAATTTTTGTTGTTTGACAAATTAAAATTTTTGTGGTTTGGCAAAATTAAAAATGAACACTAATTGAAAGAGCGAGTGAATATTTTTTCAAAAGAGTGTTATTTTAATTGCTAAATTTGTTAAAGAAATACGTAATGTAATTAAAGGACGCTATTACAAATGAATATTTTAATGAAATATTTTATGAATCAATTTAAAACATATCGATCTTCATCGAAGAAAAAAAGAAATTGTTTGTACATATTGATTAAAATAATCTCTATGGCCGCGAAATTGTCCAAAAAAAACTTCCATTACCCCCATATACATAAGCGAAATTCTCGCATGCTATACATCGCATACGATAAATCGTAAGTGTAGACCACTTATAGCAACCCTTTTGTGACATAAAGATAAAAGGTGTCACGCATCAAAAAATTAAAATCAGTAAACCAAAGTAAAAATTCAAATAAATAGGGTTCAAAGGACGCCTATTTATGGGCTTAAGCCTTTAACTATTTTTCTGAATTAGTTTGCAGCCATTGTAATGGCTGGTCAAATGTTTATTTTTGTGAATTTTGATAAAAGAAACTTAGATTAAAAGGAAGAAATCAATAAATAAAAACACAAAAGTTAAAATAAAAATTGATTTGCAACACTGCATGGTCTTTTGCTTCCTGCATGGCATCACTGTTAGTTGTCACGGTTCACAAGCGAATTCAGTTGCTACACGCGAGCGTGGATTCGGTTGTGGTAGCTTTTTTATTTGAAATGTTCTGTCAGCTGAAAAAAAGTGGCTGCTTCAATCTACTATTCTGTTGTTATATCCGAATTGAACATTTTTGCGTTTCTTCTGGTATTACAAGCGAATTTGGGTCTCTCTCAAGCGAAAACTAGAGCTGCAGACGAATATTTGTTACCACAACCTCGCGCCAAGCGATTATTTTTTTGTGTGTGGGTATATTCACTTTGGTCTGATGTTTGTAACACCAAGAAGGAGACGTGTTCGGTATGGAAAAGTATATATATTCTTGATCAGCGTCACCTCCTGAGTTGATTTAGCCCTATCCCTCTGTCCGTCCTCTTTTCTTGTAACCACGATTGCAGGAGCTAGAAGAAAGCTAGGGATCCCAAATTTTGGATTTATCCTTTTTGGGCCCTAGAAGGAGTTGGTATTGCAAATGGGCGGAATCGGTCAACTGCCACGCTTACGTCGCGAAAATCGTGTTTTTACCGTGATTTTAAGATTTCATCAAAAACGTTAGATATTTTGTATAGGGTGGTTTTTGGGGTCGCTGATTTCGAATTTGTTGTCGTATTTTCAAAATTCAAGATAGCGGAACCAATATGGCGTCCGAAATTTTAAGATTTCATCAAAACAGTATGAAATTTTGTATAGTGGGGTTTTTGGGGTCGCTGATTTCGAATTTGATGTGGCATTTTCAAAATTCAAGATGGCGGATCCAATATGGCCCAGTAGGTGTAGGGTATATATAAGTCGGCTTGCCCGACTGAAACTTACTCACTTGTTCTTATATAAAATATTTCCCTATTTGAAGATGAGATTAAAAGAAATGATTTTATAGTGAAATAATGCTAAGAGTAGCTTCAATAATAACACCAAAAACAGGTGCCTAAATGTTCTCTCCCAGCAGCTACACATAAACATACATATTATCTCGGAGCCAGATTGAAAGATTTTTCAACGTTGGAGCTTCGCAAAAGTAATGAGTAAGTGACGCTATATATTTGTTTTTGGTTGAAGAGAGTTTTTTTATTGAAGCAAAGCAACAAAATAAGTAATGCCATAGTAAAACAATTTCACATTTTCTATTTCTTTCTAATTAAATTTAAACTAATTAAAGTAAAATAAACTACAGTGTTACTAATGTTTTAAAGTGAGTTCTCTATTTTAAAATGAAATAAGAGAAAGTAAAATAATTTTTGATTTAGAAATATTTGTGGTTCGTGGCAATCCTAAATAACCAAAAGGTTTTCTCTTTGGTTACAACAACTACAAATGCATATATTGTTTCTGTTTTATTTTCTTTTCTATGTTCCCTTTGAACTTCCAATAGATCTAAATCTAATATTGCGATACTATCTAATTTAAGGGTGTATTCCATTCTGCGTGAGACATCTGTAGGGAAAATATGGAACTAAAGACAGGTTTTTGTATTTGGTTTTTCACCTCAATTTGTTCTTTGTCACTTGGAAAAATTTACAAAAAAATGTTTTCCAAAATATAAAAAAAATTCTGTATCGTACAACATTTTGAAAATGAAAACATTGTAATGAATACTCGAAAAATATACCAATACTGAATGCACGATCCCCTTTCGAAAAAACTAAGTAATTCGCAAAAAAAATATTCGCGGTCGCATTACCACAAAAAAACGTGTCCCGGGACTTTTGCATGCACTTTCATTCGCTCTTAACAAACCTTAATTTTTATGGTTACAATGGTTTTTTCGCCAATTATTGCAATAAAACAAGGTGGCCTGCACTGTAAATAACTCATTTCTCAAGTAGGCAAATATCAAAAAATCAAAATATTTTATTCAACACAAAATTTGTGGCGGCGCCACAATTTTTTGAGATCGACATCAAGATTAAGAAATGCTGCAGAAAGCCGCAGGAGCTTTCAAAAGTATTGCAAAAAATCATATTTTCCAATATTTGAGGTCAGTTTTCTCAGAAACCATAAAAGTTGTAAACTTGAGACCATGTGCACTTAAGTGCACATGGGACCTTGTGATCTTTCAAAAGAGCCATCAATAACGTTGTTACCACACCTGTGAGCAGCGCTATTGCTTTTGAAAGATTGGCCTGATAACGAAATACACCCTTAAGTGTTGTTTGAGATTTCTTCATGCTTAGATATCAATTTCACAAATTAATATGATTTTTATTTACATGTATTATATTAAGAAGTCATACTTTTATTAAAACCATATATATGACTGTACCAATATATATATTCATATTTAGTTTTTCCCCGAATTCGATTTACATTTTTAAAAATTTAGTTCTAGTATAAAATTCCGAAATGAATTTATGCCATATTTTTATTAATAAATTGTAAAACTTTTATAATGATTTTCTAAATTTTGATTTTTGACTTCAAGTACCAGCAGTTGTGATTCATGAGGGATCCCTTTAATTTATTTTTTTTTGTGGATATAATAAAGGATCATGGCAGGGTGGGCGTATGTTGCAACAAAGTCATGCAACCATACTACAAATACTGCTGCAATTCGGAGATAGCCTCTTAGTTTCAGTCAGGGTTGGCAACCGAAACCGTAACCGAAACCGAAACCGAATGAAACCGATTCATTTTAGGGAGCGAAACCTAAACCGAAACCGATTCGTCGTAACCGATTGAATCGGTTCAACCAAAACCAATTGAAAAGGTTACGGGTTTTTAATCGGTTTTCAAAACGTTTTCGTACACAAAATTGACTTGAAGTTTTTTTTCCTAAGAGAAAATTTATCGTATTTCATTTATTTATTTCATATATTTTTAAAATATAGGAAATATTTTTTTTAAATATTCAATAAATCTTTTTATAAGGCCGGCGCACACAGAGGCGATATTCGCTATATAATTTCAGAACCATTTCGATATTTAAAAAATCTAGCTTCGAAAACGCAAAGCGATTTCACCGCAGTAGATTTTGTTTGTTATTTATTATATTGCTATGGAAACAATCAAAAAGTCTGACTGAAATGGTTCTGAAAATGACTATTTTGTTTGTTATTTATTAGACTACTATGGAAACAATCAAAAGTTTTATTTTCAAACTGATTCGAATTGGTTTTGAAACTGGCTTTTTGTGTTTGTTATTTATTGTATTGCTATGGAAACAGGCTGTATAAAAAACGCTATATTTTCAAAAATACAATTATTTGTGACAAAATTAATTTCGAAACCGCCTGCGGCACGAATAACGCCTCTGTGTGCGCAGGCATTTTTATGGTTTTTGAAAAGACTTGGAAAATTTTCGCTATTTTTTCGTAGTTTTATATGGCAGCCTTTTTCGTCCGATTTAGCTGATTCTCGAACTTGATCTCAATTCGGAGATAAAAACGTAAACCCAAAGTTTCACATCGATGTCTCAAAAAAAAAATATTCCAGCCTGTATGGTGACAGAAAGACGGGGATATGGCTAAATCTGTTTTCGATGCTGATCATGAATATATATACTTATCCATACCGGACATGCGTCCTTATGGACGTTTCAAACGTTGTGTAGGGTATAAAAACTAAAAATTTAAGCAGAAATTTGTTTGAAAATGCGATTAGATAAGGAAATTCGGTAAATGTAGTTAGATTCAGCACCCTTGATTTATATTGAATTGATATAAAATTTCCTAATATTTTGCCATCTAGAAACCTTTTAAAACCTAAACCGAAACCTTTTTAATCACTCCAACCAACCGAAACCTTTTCAAAATCAAGGAGCGAAACCGATAACCAAAACCGATTGGCAAGTGGGAGTAAAACCGAAACCGAAACCTTTATTCGATTCGGTTGCCAACCCTGGTTTATTCTGCTAAGTATTAAGGCTATAGCGGAAGTTAGATGTTATAGATATGATAATTAATTATTGAATTTAGGTATTTGAATTATTGTTTGTTAGGAAAAGAAGAATTTCCGATTAGGTTTTTTGAATTCAATTGCTGAAATTAATTGCATTGTAGATATTATTGAAATCGTCGCATGCTGCTCTGAACGGTTCAAATTTCATATAGTTGGATTTGGCTATTTTTACTTGAAGTAAATCATAATTTTTTGTTGCGCGGGAAGGTACTTTAATGTTTAATTTGCTCAACAGACATTCACTATTAACATTGCCTTGATAAATTTTGAAAATATATATTGAATTAAGCATTAGTCTACGGTTTTTTTAGCGATGGAAGAGAAATTAGTTTTAAACGATTTTCGTATGTTGGAAGATTAACATATGGATTCCAAGGCAATCCACGTAAACAAAAAATTAAAAACTGTTTCTGCACTGATCCTATGTTATTGATGCAACAGTTATAACAAGAGCACCACACAATAGATGCATACTCCAAAATAGGACGGACAAGAGAAATATGTAAAAGTTTAGTGATATAAGGATCATCCAACTCTTTTGACCAGCGTTTAATAAAGCCTAGAACACAATTTGCTTTGTTGATAGTTTTATTCACATGCGTGTTGAAACAACACGTTTTGCTTAACGAATTAAGCAAAACAAATATATTACAAAAAAAATAATAACAATTAACAAAATTGTTCAGTGCGTTCTTTCGGTTAGTGCGTGTGAGATTTTGTTCCTTCGATTTTGTTCGCCCGTCGCCCCGAACAAAAGGGAAACATAAAAAAACAAAACAAACAATAAAACAACAACATTCGTGTCACGATTTTATACCGCGACAACCCCACCTCCACCTCCGCGAAAGTTGCTTGGTCTCCTGAGACCAGCCAACTTTCGAATCTAACAGGAGAAAATCACCCTGAGTCAATGTGCAGCCTAAGGTCCTGCACATGCCATGTCCCCTTTTCTCGTCAGTCTTCGTCTTCCAAAACATATGTCCACGGAGACACCCTCTTTTTAACCCTAAACGGTCCAACAAATTTCGGAGCTAACTTCGCTGCAAAATAGTTTGCAGCATCGGACAAAACAAAATTACGTCTCCATACTAACTCGTGCGGTAAATACTGCACATCTCTACGTACGAGATTGTACGTTTTCGCTGTCTTGGCACTTGCCATTTCTAACTTTTTCTGTATGTCTTCCCTCAAGTCTGCCATTTTCTTGGCCCGGTCCTCACTACTACTGTCCGGTTGGTCTGAGTCTCCCACTCGTCTATAATCTCTATCACCCCTGACCGCCATATTTCGTCCAAAATTCACGAAGTATGGAGACGCCCCCAACACCTCATGCTGCGCTGTTCGAATGCAGCACGCCATCTTTGAGAGGTGAGTATCCCACGTCCTGTGGTTCTCCGACACGTAGGCCCTCAAAGTGGTCTTAATAATTTGGTTAATCCGCTCGGCCGGATTATCCTGCGGATGATAGTGTGCAGTGTACCGCATCTGCACACCATACGACGCACATAAACTATGCAGCTCCTTGCTGCGAAACTGTGGCCCATTGTCGCATACAATGGACCTCGGAACTCCAAAGAGCAGGAAGACATTATCTTCCAACTCCATGCAAACACTCTTTGCCGTTGCATTTCGCAACGGAAACAACAATGGGAATTTGGTGAAGTAGTCAACCACCGTTAAAATATAACAAAATCCCCGACTAGACTTCATCAAGGATCCCACCAGGTCTACGCAGATCATTTCCCACGGCTCTAACTTCTTTGTTCTCTCTGTCATACAACCAGCGGGCTTATTGTTGTCAGGTTTCACCCTCTGGCAAACCTGACAACCTTTAATATATCTAGCTATCTCTGCCTTCATTTTCGGCCAATAATATTTCTCAATTACCCTAGCGTATGTTTTCCTAACGCCCATGTGCCCCGATAATGGATTATCGTGACACTCGAATAAAATACTGCGCCTATCACTCCAGCCCACAACTCTCTTCCACTCGTACCCAGCACTAAACAAACTATTTGTCCCTGCCTTTATGTGTTTATATAACACCCCATTTTCAATTCTCCAAGCTGGGTAATCGAGTGGTTTATCCTCCACTTTCCGAACCATGCTCTCAAGCCATGGATATTCTACACTCCCATTTACCTCCCCTACGACTAGGACACCTCTAGAAAGCATGTCGGGCACAACATGATCTTTCCCCTTACGATGTATGATTTCATAATCGTATTGCTGGAGCTTTAAAGCCCACCTAGCCAACCTACCGCAAGGATCTTTCAAATTGTTGAGCCATACCAACGAATAATGGTCTGTCACCACTGTGAACCTAACCCCTTCAATGTATGGCTTCAACTTCTCAACTGCCCACAAAACGGCCAAACACTCCTCCTCGGTAGTGGAATAATTCCTCGCGCATCTACTCAACGACCTACTCAAATACGAAATGACCTTCTCCCCTTCATCAAACTGCTGTGTCAAAACGGCACCTATTCCAAAATCGGAAGCATCAGTCTGAACTACGAAGGGTCGTTCGAAAACAGGACAGCTCAGGACCGGCGCCGTCACTAGACGCTCCTTGGGCTTCAAAAATCTGTCCTCGCACTCCGGCGACCATCTAAACCTGTTCTTCTTCTTTAGAAGATCAGTTAACTTAACCAAATCAGCGAAATTCGAAGCAAACCTACGATACAGCATTGCCTCAACTTTTTCGGGGTCAACATGCAATCCCTGTCGATCAACAACATAACCTAGATACCGTAGCGAAGAAAGACAAAAATTACATTTTTCCCTATTCAATCTAAGCCCTGCCGAACAAATCCTCCTCAGGACCTCCTTCAGAACCTCAACATGCTTATCAAATGTATTTGTAACAATAATAATATCGTCCAAATACACGAAAACATGGGGTTCCAAGTCAGCCCCACAGACCTCATCTATAAATCTCTGCCAAGTTGCAGGCGCATTATGCAGGCTATAAGGCATGCGCTTGAACTGGTAGAGCCCCCTACCCGGAACTGTAAATGCCGTGAAGGCCCTAGACTCCTTCTCTACTGGGATCTGCCAATAAGCGGATTTTATATCCAAACTAGAGAGATATTTGGCGTCCTTTAGCTTATCTAAAGTAGCCGAAATATAAGGGAGGGGGTAACTATCTCGATCCGTATTTTTATTCAGTGTCCTATAGTCGACACAAAACCTATAACTCCCATCCTTTTTCCTAATCATCACAACCGGTGATGCCCAAGGGCTGTGAGAAATCTCAATCACACCCTTTTCTAACATATCCTCTATTTCCTCATATATGCGCCTCGGAATAGCGGGCGATACCGGATAGTATCGCTGCTTGACTGGTTCCATATTTGGCTTTGTACGAATCCGATGTTCGACCAAATGTGTACAACCAAGTCCCTCAGGCATAGGCCCTGCTTCCACAAGAGTTCGCTCCCCATTTCCCGACTCTTCGCGGGCCCTCGGAGCCGCTCTCGGGGCCGCCTCCCTGTCTGAGCGCTCCTGTGATTGCCCTGCTCTCTGAGAGCATCGGGGGTAATCACGCTTCATCACGCCAGGCCGCCTACACCCAAAACAATAAATACCCCTAGGGCAATTGGACGAAACATGTCCAGGCCACAACTAAAGCACCTAACCGAATTCTGGGGAGGAGCCTGAATCCTCCTCTCCAGCCTAGCATCACGTAAAGGGGCCCTAACTACAGACACCTCGGGTTCAGCCGAGACGTAAGCCAAGTCTGGCTCCAACAAATTCTTGGATCGGCTGCTGGGCGGCGGCACGAATGCTTCCACATTCGTCCGCACAGTCTCCAGCTTCCGACCCAAGGAAACCAACTCCGATAAAGACTTAGGCTCAGCCAAGCCCAGCTGAGTCTGGTAAAACGGGGACAGGTTTGCGATCACCAATCCCAACATACGCCTCTCTGACAAGGGGTCGGACAGACGACCGAACAACCCCCTCATCGCCACTACATAGATACCTATGGACTCAGTCCCACCCTGAGTCCGTCGCCTAATCTCTGACATCAAAATGTCGTCATAGTTGGGGGGCAGGAATTCCAGTTTCAGCTCGGCGACCAACTCTCGCCAGCCTGAAACTGTCCTGCGGACATCCCTAAACCAGAGCAGGGCTTTTCCAGAAAAAAGCTCCACTGCTCCCCTAAATAACTGGGCATCGTTAACGCCCCGAGCCTCGCACAGCTCGTCCACCCTCTGCAGAAATGCATGCACGGACATATCGGACCTTTCTCCAGAAAACCTACCTCACCCAACGAGATGGACGGGTTGAGGCTCTGCCTCAACCGCAGACTCCCTACTGAGCCCCTTGGGTGGTCGAGACGGCCTTGGATTCTCATCAAAGGCATCATCTCCGTCACCACCGAAGTCAACCACCTCGTTGAGTTCCCCCAACATTAGCAAAACCCTATTCTTGAGCGCCATCTGCTCAACTACTTCCTCCTTACTCGCTGGCCTCGAACGAGTAAGGCGACCTAAAGCCCATTCCAACTTCGTCAAAATCTTAAAATATTCGGGCGACTTCGCGTCCTTGGGAGGGGTTTTCATAAGTTTTTCAACTTCGGAAATCTTCCCCTCCACACCCAACCTATCTTCCTCAAAAACAAACTGATATCCCGCAAAGACATCCACGGACTCCCTTCGCTCTATTTGCCTTGATGCCCTCAAGGACTTTCTCATAGACTCTACCGGAGTCACTGGCAACCCACGAGCCTCCATTTCGTATGTAAGTTCCTCTTGATTGAGTCTATTAATCACCATAATTACCGGACAAAAAATAAAAAAAGCTCAAAAAAAAATCATAAAAAAAGGAAAAAGAAAGGCCAAAACTGATTTTAAAAAACTCAACAAAATTAACGGAACGGCGAAACTTTTAAGGCGGGCGGCACCGCGACAAAAAAGTATAGCAACCAAAAAAAAGAAACCCGCAATCAAAAAAACTTGAAATAATAAAAAAAATATTAAGAGAATTAAAAAAACAAATCAATAAAATCAGAAAAAAAATATTTTTATAAAATAATATAAAAATTCAAAAAAAGACAAAATAATAAAAAAAACAGTTCAAGGCGGACGACACCACCACTGTAAAATAAAATAAAAAAAACCCCAAACAAAAATTTAATAACAAATAAAAATTTATATAAAAAAAAAATAAATTTATAAAAATTATATAAAAAAAATTTAGAAAAATCAAAATTATACAAAGGTGCAACACAAAATTAAAATAAAAATAATTTTAAAAAATATACACGAGTTGCACCAAAAAAACGGAACGGACTCACCGAACAAAATAAACCAAATACTTCGCTGCTGCTACTCCGCCGCCAATAGCACTCTGACCGGAAAACTCGACAAATTCCAAAAAAAAAAGCTTAATAAATATAAAGACTAATTAATAAAAATAAAAAAAACAAAATAATACAAACAAAACAACACACAGAGAAAAAAAATTTTGAAAAAAACAAAAACCCGAAAAAAAGAAAAAAAAATATTACAAAAAATTCAATTTTCAAAAAAAATTTTAGAACAAAAAAATTTTTAACTTATTAACAAAAAAAATTTAAAAAAGTTAATGTTTAAGAAAACTTTAAACAAAATAAAACTTTATTTAAAACTCTAAATCCAAAAATCCCCACGCCATAATTAATTTCCCTATTTGCCCGAATAGCACAGTCGCGAAGCGTGGAATTTAAGCCGACCCTCGCGGTATGGTATCCCCGGCCGAACGAACCACACGAACACGCGAAAACCTGATAACTAAACTTTTAAAACCCTACACCGAAACTGCCGCAATATATATATATATAATATATATATGTATATATATATATAAAAGAAACGGAAATTTTCCCGATACAAAGAAAATAATACCGAACACAAACCCTTTTCAAAATTGACACAAAACGACAAATACCCAAAAGAAATTATTTATATACCAAAAAATTATATTTTTTAAAACGCAATTGATTTGCGGGACCAGACCGACCTGTCTGCAGAATCTGCACAATTTAAGAAAAGAAAATTATCAAATTTTTCCCAAACAAAATCTTTAAGATTAAATTCAATTAAAAAAACTAAAGCTTTATCACTTTCCTTCTTCCCTGCTCAAAAAGAACTAAAAGAATTAGAATATATGAGCGCCTATGAAGCTCACTTTCCATTTATTTTCCCACATACATAGAGTGCGGCTTACGCAGAAACCAGTGTCCGCAGTCGGGGCTTTACCCATACCTATATGCGAAAAATCTCTTCAGATTTTTCTATGTGTGTTTGGCAAATTTACATATACCCCCCTGCACCCACCAAAATGAAATATACATTTTGGCGGCACTCATGTACGTATAGGCGAAAGCATAAATGTTCTCAAATTTCCCTCCCTCAAACAGGTTCAAAGAATACAAAAGCTCTAGTCCAGGCTCTGACATTTTACTATTGTAATGGCGAGGCTGGCAATACCTTCATCGGATCGCCGCCGCTCACTGAGCTAACTTAACGAAAGCAAAAGCGATTGAAAGGAGAAGAAAGCAAGAGAACTTTGACAGCTCCAACAAAATATTCAGTTTTCTTCTTCCGCGCGCCGGTCGCATTTCACCCGCGAGTAAGCAAAACAAATATATTAAAAAAAAATAATAACAATTAACAAAATTGTTCAGTGCGTTCTTTCGGTTAGTGCGTGTGTGATTTTGTTCCTTTGATTTTGTTCGCCCGTCACCCGAACAAAAGGGAAACATAAAAAAACAAAACAAACAATAAAACAACAACATTCGTGTCGCGATTTTATACCGCGACACGTAGATATGTATATTTCGATAAGTCAGTTAATCTGTGATTTTTTTATACAATCTGTAATATTTAGTTTTAGAATTTCTTAGTTTTCGCAGATCGTTGTTGAACCATGTTCTTAGTTTCCTTTAGATTAGGAAACTAAGAACCCCTTAGGAACCGCATACTCAAAACAATCGTGAACGTTTTTGGCAAACTTTTCTACTAATTGTTCGAGGAGATCAGCTGTCATTAAGAAATTTGTTTTAGTTAAATAAGACCAGTTAATATTAGATATACGTTTTTTTAGTTTTATGTAATTAGTTTTCTAGAAGTCAAAAACTGTTGTAGAATTGTGATTGTTATAGGAGAGTTGTGTATGGAGAGTTATTGTAATTTCTAATGTGAGATGGTGAGCATCTTCAGGCAGCGTTAGAGGAGCTGACCGCGATATATTTAGATTAGAGAAATCGTCAACAAATATCAAATCCAGGATTCGGTTGTTTGTATTAAGATTTTGGTTGATTTGTGATAAACCTTGTAAGGCATAACTCTCTTGCCAACTCTCTTGGAACTCAATATCGTTTAAATTATTAGATGATGGAAGCAGTTTAAAATTGTTATCAATATCGCTTTCCCAACAAATACTTGGCAGATTGAAATCACCTGAAACAATAACATGCTCATTTGGTTTCAGTCTGGAACAAATTTAATTAATAACTGATAGGTGTTTTAAGTAAATTTCACTGGAAGAGCTCGGAGGAATGTATGAGCACGTAATGAAAACATTTAAAGACTGATACTTTACTTTGACACAACAAAATTCAATATTTAAAGCATCTTGTAAAATAACTTATTCTGAAAAATAAGTGGATCGAATGGCAATCAAACCTCCACTTGTAGTATTATTAATTTATTTTAACTATTAATTAATATATCATATTCTAAATCAAAACTAGTTACAAACAGATCTTTAATTTTGGTGTTAAGACCGCGAACGTTTTGATACAAAATGGAACAAGAATTTGAAGAATTTAGTTTTTTGGAACATTTATCTCGGGTGCACGAGGTAAACGTGCCGTTTTAGGAGCTCGGTGATTTTCACGTGGTATAAACTCACGGATGAAAGCATTTGGAGGCCAAAAGTTAGGGTTTAATGCACTATCAAATAAATGTTCATGAATCAAAATTTTAAACTATGAATTTATACGGGCGGGAGAAAACTTTTAGCTGTGCAGATATGTGATGCAATACATCTTCAGCTGTAGTGTCACTCGCAAACCGAGAAATAAAAATAGATTTTCTTGGTGGGACAACAACAAGCTTTTTAGGTTGTGACACAGTATTAGGACTCGAAGCAGGTTTTGAGCAGAACTAAGATTAGGAGCAGCTGTTTTTGGTGCCACTTTAGCGGACGAAGTTATCAAGTCAACGTCGTCTTTAGAACAGTCGCTGACTTGATTATCGGATGTTGATTTGGCGACATCTTTCTCCTTTGTATAAGCAACATAAGGAGAAAGGTTAAAGGCTTCAGACAAGTTCTGTGCCAGACCAATTGGTGTAGACAATTGGTCTGAGTCTAAATCTACAAATTTTTTCGCGCGATCTTTGGAGAGACTTAGTCTTCATCCAAAAACTTGAACTCTTTGAAAAAGCTCTAATAATCGGCTAATTTTGTTTTGATGACCGACATCTCATTAGCGATTTCTAAAAATCCTTTTCTGGTTTGACGAATCACCCTAACTATAGCCGAGTCGACTTTGCGGCATTCGGTGCAAGACCAACGTAAACCACACTTTCTATCTTCAAGGTCATCAATCAGACGTGCCTTTAAGGAAACACATTTGCAATGGTAAATGCTTTCACAAAACCAACAAGAAACAAACTCTTCACGTTACACTTGCGAAGAGAGCACGACATTTTAGTTAAATTGCAAAAGTAAAAATAAAAGCAGAAAGAAAAAAAAATAGAAATAAAAATGTTCAAAAATTTATGATATTCATTTCAAAATTTAGGCAAGTGTATATGAAACAAGTGCCAAAAAGTATGCACTGACAAATGATCACTATTAAAGAACCTGTGTAAACAGTTTGAGACGCAATGGAAAATACTGATAATATCAGAAACGTCAAAAAGGACAGCTTAAAGCTCACGGATAAAATATATTGACACAAACAACAAAGTTGTAAATTTTGTTGTTGTTATACTTAGCTTAGCACAGCAGCACAGGAATTAGCGAAAATAACACACTAAACTATGAATTTTTCACTATATATTATGCACTTTAGCTAGACTTTGTTTTTATTATAGCTTTGAAATTTGTAACACAATAGAATTATTCATAAATGGTTAATTGACTCTTAGCAAAAAAATTCACTCCCAAACAGGTTGATAGGATCGCCCGCTATTCAGAGGCGCATAGATGAAGAGATAGAAAATATGTTAGATAAGGGTGTTGTACAGTCAAATCCGGCTCTTGAACCAGATTTGAACTTCTTGTACAATCAAAATCCGGCACTTGAACCAGTATGAGTTTATTAAATTTCAACTTCTGGCACTTGAACCAGAAATTGAATTCGCGTCGATAATTATTTACAATGTTTTAATTGCGATAAAATTAATAACTGAGCTTTATTTGGTTAATTTGAGTTCTTATATGCAACATTTGGTAATAGGCACAACAACAAAAGGCAATGGTCAAATATGCTGAGTTGCATAATTGCTCTAATTGCCAACCAGTGCAACGCTCTGGATAAATTCAAGGCCAACTTCGGCCAAAGCTCAAATATGCTGATGCACATAAAACTAAATTCCCTGTGCAACACACTGAACAGGTTCAGGGCCAGCATGAATGGTTGTCAAGAATGCAATTTTGTTGTTGTACCTGTTGCTATCATATGCCTAACTGTATGCAAAAGAATATAAAGTAACGGACGTAACGAAGTTATACGTTTTCTGAACTCTTGGATGTTACTTAACACTCCCGCGCGTTGAGCGAATGCTCAACCTAATAATCTTGGATGCAGTCCAAAGTATCACTTGCGGGAAAAGGTGGTTTAAAACATTGATTCGTCGACTTCAAACGTCGACCCGTTTACCGCAATTGTCGACTCATCTACTGCATTTGTTGCTGGCGGTACCCTCTTTTTGATCTCAACCATTTGATTGCAAGACAATGATGAACAGAGTGATGGCTAAGCTGGTGTATCCAATGGTGAACTGGTGCAGTGCTCGGTTGGGATTCGTCAATGGATGAGTCTCTTGTTCCTTAAGCAGGCTTAGTTTATGTTTCAGCAGCTGTAACTCCCCAATGATGTTGTTATGGGCGAGTTGTTGCGTTGGTTGTGATGATGCTATTGCTCCACTTGTCGAAATCAGTTCAGTGAAGTCAGTTCTTGGCACAAAAGACGTAATCATTGATGATTCATAGATTTTATGGCCCACCAGTGTTGTCAATTTATCCTTTAGTATGCACCCTTCTTCGATGGTAATGAGACCGGAACCCTCTAATTTCAGTTCCGTTATCGTCGACTCACACAAAATGCTGACTGATTTTGTAGGGAAGGCGACGTAGATGAAAGAGTTTGCTTCAAATAGTTGGATCCAATCAGGTGAGCTATTTGTTGTCTTAAGGGTACAGCCATCTATATTTGGAGATTCTCCAAGACAATTCAATTCGCAAGAACTTATGTTGGAACCTCGCCGATATATTGGAAGGTGCTGTTGACACATATGTTCGCCACCTATTGTGACACATCTAGCAACTTCTGCAGCTGATAAGGGGTAGTACTGGTCTCGGTGAAGATTTGCAATGAGAAACTCTGCTGTGTATTGGATTGTTACAAACATACTTGGTTTGATTCTGGTCGGCACATGTGAGAACAATGGAATTTTTAAACGGAATATGATGTGTGAAGTTGTCGCTCTCGCTTCAATGCTCATTAATATGTAGAGTTTCCTGATGTCCACTCCATTGTAGGGTAGTTGCAGAGTGGCCGGAATGTGGCCCTTAATCAGAATCAACTGCTTTCGTAACTGCGACGGTTTTATTAGCAGTGAGTTCACCTGGCCGTGATGAGAGTCTACAAGTACGTCAATGAGTAGTGCTTGCGTTCGCTGCAACTCATTCATAGCCATCAGTATCCGCAGTGCTAACGCGTTAAACAGTTCCGTTCATTTGTGGTCCTGTGACCATGTGACTAACTCCAAAATTTGTTGTCGAGTCTCCTTGATGACCTTCTTTAAATTTTCGAACTCGTCATTGGTTTGTTTCAATATGTTGGTAGTCGAGTCGATCACTAAAGTTTGGTTTCGAAGAAGGTTCAACAAGTCTTGCTCATTTTTGTACACGTCGGTGATTACATTCGACATCTCCTCTGCATAGTCCGAGTCGAGGACACCAAATAGCGCGTTTGCTACATTTCCGATGATGGCTAGGGGAGCGGTTCTTCGATGTCGAGCTTTTTTGGTGTTTGTTATGAGCTCATTATTGTCTGCAATTTCTTGTAGCTTGACCTCAAATAGAGCGATCGTTTTTGCGCAGTTGATGACGTCGGTCAACTCATTGCAGAGTAGGCCCAGTGCCTTTTTGCTGTTAGCTAGGTTTTGATACTCAGCAATGTAAGTTGTCATGTTGTAAAAAATGACTAAATACCAATCTGTTGACGTTAAATGAGTGAGCCCCATTCTTTCATAGTATATCCCTGGTTGATTCCGGAATGGTTCATTCTTTACCTCTGGATGCGCACACAGTGGCACAATCAATGCCGCAATAATGACTATCATTGCCATCGATGACAGTGTTCGACTTCGTCTTGCCTCATCGCTGTGGTCTGTGTCCCTCCCTTTTAAATTTTGGTCTTCCATGTTGGAGTGAAGAGATCCACTTCTAGTCCTTTTTATTTCATTTTCGTTCACAGGAACACCCAGAGAAAAAATCGTGTTAAATTAACCAATTTTTAACCAATTTTGTGGTTAATATTTTTCAAACCGATTTTTCAGGTTGTTTTAACAAGATGCTATTGTTAAAAATGACACTCTCCTATATGTGTACGTGTACGTGTGAAGAGGTTTGTTGATGAACTGGGAAAACTGGTAAATATGCGTTCATTCAAATCATTGCCGGTAGCTCAGGGGTTAGGCAGTCGGCCTCATAACGGAAGTACGGGGATCGAGTCCCCGTTCCGGAAAAAGTTTTTTTAATTAAATTTTTTTTATAAAATTGTAAACCACAGTTCCTCCTTATTTACCATTCTTTAACTTATTTTCAAATTAATATTACCATTTCGAATAGATACCTTTTCACACTGAACTGGATTTGAACGCTGGACCTTCGGATCTTGAGTTTATCACTTTACCCTCTGTGCTACTGCGCTTCATAAATTCATGTCGTC
Source organism: Heteromyza rotundicornis (assembly GCA_951394025.1). Classification (NCBI taxonomy): domain Eukaryota; kingdom Metazoa; phylum Arthropoda; class Insecta; order Diptera; family Heleomyzidae; genus Heteromyza; species Heteromyza rotundicornis. The sequence continues at coordinate 40,656,432 of OX596010.1, forward strand.
CAAAGACCAATCTGAATTTGAAATCTAAAGATTTCTATTTAAAAAAACTTTTTTCAACTCAGACGAGATTTGAACACGGGACCTAATGTTTATAAGTTCCGCATCTACACGCTGTGCCACTGAGCTTCTTTCGTTCAGGTCGACAAAACAAATTTGTTTTGAAATTCAAAAATTTCTTCTGTTTATTTTCAAATTTTCCATTTGACAGAATAGTCGAATATATTTTTATTTTCGAAAAAAAATTTCTCATTTGTGTAAATGTGTGCGTTTTGCTTCGGAAATTTTTTTTCATTTCTGTGAATGTGTGCGTTTTGCTTCGATTTTCGTCAATGTAGTTGTAGTTTTTTGGAATTGTTTTTGTTTTGCGTACAAATGTTTTTCATGTAAATATAACATGAATAGTGTTAATTAAAATACATGAAGATTTCTCTGGGTGAGGGGGTGCGAGCCGGTGAATTGGACGTTTTCGTATGCCACCCGATGTTTGTACGTCAACTACTCGAACTGTCTTATCGTCACCCTGGTATGTTTTCACTATCCGTCCCAGCGGCCATTGGAGCGGTGGCAAATTGTCCTCTTTAATGATTACCATTGTTCCGGGCTTAACGATGTCCACTTGAGTCTTCCACTTATGCCGACGCTGTAATTCATTCAGGTATTCCTATGACCACCGGTCACAAAAGTCATGCTTCAGGTGGGATACGAATTTCCATCTGGTCAGCAATGAAGCCCTTTGTGGTGCGGCATTTGTATCAATCGGTGCTGTTAACGGTTCGCCGATCAAGAAATGTCCCGGAGTTAGCGCTGTAAGGTCGTTTGGATCTGTTGACATCGGTGTAAGAGGTCGAGAATTCAAAATAGCCTCGATTTCCACAATGACTGTTTCAAGTTCTTCGTACGTCAGTGATGCAGTTGACACACTTCGTAGTAGCAAATGCTTTGCAGATTTTACTGCTGCCTCCCATAAGCCGCCAAAGTGTGGAGCTCTAGGAGGAATGAATTTGAAATTTTTTCCACGGTCACTGCATGACCTAATGATGTCTTCACGTGAAGTATATGCAAAGATGGCGTCATTGAGTTCCTGAAGCTTGTGGCTTGCCTCGACGAAGTTGGTACCGACAGCAAAGCACTGCAATGTACGTCTTCTGCGGCTTCTTGCCGCGGATTTTGTAATGAACCCAGAATGGTCCACAATAATCCACTCCAGTGTTGACAAAAGGTCGGGCTGGAGTGACTCTGGTTGCTTGCAGGTTTCCCATAACTTGATTATATAGTTTTGGCCTTGATCTGGTGCACAACGTTTCGTGCCATTATTTTTCCCTTGATGACCCAAAATCGTTGTCTTGACGTTGCTAATAAACCCTGTGGACCACAATGAAAATTATCCTCGTGCGTCATCACAAGTATCATTTTTGAGATTGGGTCGTTGTATGGTAACAATATTGGGTGCTTGGCGTGAAATGATAACAACGACGCGGCCAAACGTCCACCGACTCTTAAAATGCCGTTGTCGTCTAAAAAGGGGGATAAAATCCACTACCTGACATACAAAAAATGTGGTATCTACAAACAAATCTGACTGGAGAAGGGGAAAATCTCATTCGTCAACTGTCTCTTACTGAAAACAACTACAGCACAGCTTGGACAATGCTTCAGGAGCGCTACTACAACACCCGTCTGCTCACAGCGGCATTATTGGAAAATGTGCTAGGCCAAGGAAAGCAGTCAACTGACTCTTCATCGGTGGCAGTCATAAAGGGTCTGCATGGTACAACACGCGAGAGTTTAATGGCACTGGGAAACCTGGGTATAAACACAACAACCTGGGACCCAATGCTTGTACACATTTTAATCAAAAAATTGGACAAGACCAGAGTCCGTAGCAAATCCAAGGGAGCTGCCGTCGTTAGTCCACCTTTTGAAATTTCTGGAGACACGATTCCAAGCCTTAGAGGCGGTGGGTCATAAAGACAGACCAGCATCAGTCAGAACATTGACGTCTGCAGTGACCACATACAAAGGAAGCAAGGCATGTGGAATGTGCAACAACGGCACACACCCATTGTATTTTTGCAAACAATTCTTACGATTATCCACGTCAGACCGTTTGAATTGGGTGCAAAAACAAAAGCTTTGTGTAAATTGCTTTGAATATGATCATACTTCGGGGACCTGTATGTCACGATCCTGCACTAAGTGCGACAAGAAGCACAACTCACTGGTACATCTGGAAAACAAAAATCCGAATGCAGATCAACCATCAACTTCCAGTGCCGAGGAAAAGGCGACAGTAACATCAGCAGCTACTAACACCATATCAACACGCAACTGCTATGTTCTACTAGCAACAGCCAAGATAAGAATAACGGCGTCGAATGGAAGGTCAGATGAGTTTTGAGCAATACTAGATTCAGGATCACAGATCAACATCAAACGACTTGCCATCTCTCCAGCCGAGGCATCACTATGTATTGACGGCTTTGGGTAGACGAAGAAAAACGAGACCCAACGGGTCAACGTCAAATTGCAGTCTAGGACAAGCAATTTTTCAACAGACTTGGAGGCATTTGTGTTAGCAAGCATTGTTCCAGCTCAGCCAACTCACCAGCTAGATGTTTCAACATGGCCGATTCCCGCGGGCATACAATTGGCTGAACCGGAATATCACCAACCAGGAAAATCGATGTACTGCTTGGCGCCGAGTTCTACTACAACCTGTTGAACATAGGTCAAATAAAAAGGTCCACTGAACTCCCAGTTTTGCAAAATACAATGCTAGGCTGGGTGATTGGTGGAAAAATCAATCAAAATCAAGAACTGATAAAAGTGGCTACATGTGCTGTTTATGCTAATAATGGCGATCCTACCAAGAACTTGGACCAAGGTTGTTATATGGATGACAACGCGTCGTTGGAAGGGATGATTGAGCGATTTTGGAAACTCGATGAATTGGAGAATAGCATAAGGTCCGTCTTTTTGACTGAACAACGGACACTACGCACAACACGTTACCAGAAACCAAGACGGACGCTTCGTAGTGAGACTTCCATTCCTCGAAAATACGCATTGATTAGGAGAGTCAAGAGGAATCGCATATAATAGGTTCTTAAGTCTTGAGCAACGACTCCTTAAAAACAATGAGTTACGCAACCAATATGTTACGTTTTTGGAAGAATGCGAAAAATTGGGACACATGAATGAAGTCGACATTGAAAGTATCTTGGCTCCCAATTACTTCATTCCGCATCATTGCGTGCTCAAACCCGACAGCTCATCTACAAAATTGCGAGTAGTATTCGATGCCTCGGCCAAAACCACGTCAGGATATTCTCTGAATGATTTGATGCACACAGGACCAACTGTTCAAAGCGAACTATTCTCAATTCAACTTCGATTTCGGTTGCCCCGGTTTGTTTTTACTACCGACATTGATAAAATGTATCGGCTGATTTTGATACATCCAGATGACCAGCAATATCAAACGATCATATGGAGAAGCAACCCAGCGTCAGCAGTCAAATACTATCAATTAAAAACCATTACTTACGGAACGCGATCAGCCCCATACCTTGCGACCAAATGACTCCAACGAATAGCAGCGGAGAATAACATCAGCTGTCAACTTCGAGCTCAATTTCTTCAAGACAATTTGTATGTGGATGATGGTCTAGGTGGCTCGGATAGTCTCATGACAGCCATCGAAACCCAGAAACAGCTAATTAGCATTTTAAAAAACTCTGGGTTCAATTTACGTAAATGGTGTGCAAATCATCCTAAATTACTTCAAGGCATTCCTCAAGGAGATCAGTAAGTTAATCTAGATTTCGCCAGCAACGACAATGAGTCAATAAAATTTCTGGGTTTAATGTGGCTTCCAAAGGCTGACAAGTTTTGTATTAAAGTAAAACTGGGTCCACCAAAAACAACTACAAAGAGGACGGTCACATCAGATTTGGCAAGACTGTTCGACCCGCTTGGCATGTTAGCACCTGTGATAGTCACGGCAAAAATCTTCATACAGCAGTTATGACAGCAGAACCTATCTTGGGATCAAGCACTATCATCCGAGTACAACACGATGGGGACAAACTTCTGCCAGGATGTGGACAGCCTAAACAATCTCCAAGTTTCAAGGCATTTATTCGAAGGAGAAGTCCCAGCATCAATACAACTTCATGTTTTCGCCGACGGCTCCGAAAAGGCGTTTGGCGCGGCGGCATACATTCGGTCCACTCTTAAAGACGGGAGCATTTTAGTGCGTTTGCTGTGCGCAAAATCCAGAGTAGCTCCTCTCAAAAGACAAACGCTACCTCGACTGGAACTATGCGCAGCAGTGGCCGCTGCATAACTGTCGATTCGGGTGAGAAATGAGTTGCAACTGAAAGAACACCCGGCCATATTGTGGACTGATTCAGGGATTGTGTTGTCATGGATTAACGATCAATCGTCAACATTCCATACTTTCATAGCCAACAGAGTTGCTAACATTCAATCGCTGACGTTGGCAGAACAATGGCACCATGTGCGGTCCAAGGTCAATCATTAACTGCTGAGGAGATGGAGGCTTCACTGACGGTTATCATCAAAACTGTGCAAACTTCTGACTTCGAGTTTGGAATCAATCAGTTGGTGAAAAAACAGAAGATCAACAAAGCAAGCTCACTGAGCAGCTTATCCCCCTTTTTAGACGACAACGTCGGTGGACGTTTGGCCGCATCGTTGTTATCATTTGACGCCAAGCACCCAATATTGTTACCATACAACGACCCAATCTCAAAAACGATACTTGAGATGACGCACGAGAATAATCATTGTGGTCCACAGGGTTTATTAGCAACGTCAAGACAACGATTTTGGGTCATCAAGGGAAAAATAATGGCACGAAACGTTGTGCACCAGATCAAGGCCAAAACTATATAGTCAAGTTATGGGAAACCTGCCAGCAACCAGAGTCACTCCAGCCCGACCTTTTGTCAACACTGGGGTGGATTATTGTGGACCATTCTGGGTTCATTACAAAATCCGCGGCAAGAAGCCGCAGAAGACGTACATTGCAGTGTTTTGCTGCTTCGCCACTAAGGCAGTTCACTTAGAATTAGTAACCGAACTAACGACCTAACCATTCATAAGAGCACTACGGCGTTTTATGTCTCGTCGTGGACGATGTGACACCATATACTGCGACAATGGTACCAACTTCGTCGAGGTAAGCCACAAGCTTCAGGAACTCAATGACGCCATCTTTGCATATACTTCACGTGAAGACATCATTAGGTCATGCAGTGACCGTGGAATAAATTTCAAATTCATTCCTCCTAGAGCTCCACACTTTGGCGGCCTTTGGGAGGCAGCAGTAAAATCTGCAAAGCATTTGCTACTACGAAGTGTGTCAACTGCATCACTGACGTACGAAGAACTTGAAACAGTCATTGTGGAAATCGAGGCTATTTTGAATTCTCGACCTCTTACACCGATGTCAACAGATCCAAACGACCTTACAGCGCTAACTCCGGGACATTTCTTGATCGGCGAACCGTTAACAGCACCGATTGATACAAATGCCGCACCAGAAAGGGCTTCATTGCTGACCAGATGGAAATTTGGGATACCAATTTCCATGAAGCATGACTTTTGTGACCGGTGGTCAAAGGAATACCTGAATGAATTACAGCGTCGGCATAAGTGGAAGACTCAAGTGGACATCGTTAAGCCCGGAACAATGGTAATCATTAAAGAGGACAATTTGCCACCGCTCCAATGGCCGCTGGGACGGATAGTGAAAACAGGTTCAGGGCCAGCATGAATGGTTATCAAGAATGCACTTTTGTTGTTGTACCTGTTGCTATCATATGCCTAACTGTATGCAAAAGAATATAAAGTAACGTCCAAAAGTTTTACGTTTTCTGAACTCTTGGATGTTACTTAACAGGTGTGATTGAGATTTCTCACGTTGATTATAGGACATTAAATAAAAATACGGATCGTGATAGTTACCCCCTCCCTTATATTTCGGCTAAAGGACGCCAAATATCTCTCTAGTTTGGATATAAAATCCGCTTATTGGCAGATCCCAGTAGAGAAGGAGTCTAGGGCCTTCACGGCATTTACAGTTCCGGGTAGGGGGCTCTACCAGTTCAAGCGCATGCCTTATAGCCTGCATAATGCGCCTGCAACTTGGCAGAGATTTATAGATGAGGTCTTTGGGGCTGACTTGGAACCCCATGTTTTCGTGTATTTGGACGATATTATTATTGTTACAAATACATTTGATAAGCATGTTGAGGTTCTGAAGGAGGTCCTGAGGAGGATTTGTTCGGCAGGGCTTAGATTGAATAGGGAAAAATGTAATTTTTGTCTTTCTTCGCTACGGTATCTAGGTTATGTTGTTGATCGACAGGGCTTGCATGTGGACCCCGAAAAAGTGGAGACAATGCTGAAAATTCCAGCGCCCAAAAATGTAAGGAAAGTCCGATCGTTTATTGGCACCATTTCTTGGTATCGTAGGTTTGTTTCGAATTTCGCAGATTTGGTTAAACCTCTAACTGATCTTCTAAAGAAGAAGAACAGGTTTAGATTATTGCCGGAGTGTGAGGACAGCTTTTTGAAGGCCAGGAGCGTCTAGTGACGGCGCCGGTCCTGAGCTGTCCCGATTTCGATTGACCCTTCGTAGTTCAAACTGATGCTTCCGATTTTGGAATAGGTGCCGTTTTGACACAGCAGTTTGATGAAGGGGAGAAGGGTCATTTCATATTTGAGCTGGTCGTTGAGTAGGTGCGAGAGGAATTATTAAACTACCGAGAAGGAGTGTTTGGCTGTTTTGTGGGCAGTTGAGAAGTTGAGGCCATACATCGAAAGGATCAGGTTCACAGTGGTGACCGGCCATTATTCGTTGGTATGGCTCAACAATTTGAAAGATCCTTGCGGTAGGTTGGCTAGGTGGGCTTTAAAGCTCCAGCAGTACGATTATGAAATCATTCATCGGAAAGGGAAAGATCAAGTTGTGCCCGACATGCTTTCCAGAAGTGTCCCAGTTGTAGGGGAGGTAGATGGGCGTGTAGAAGATCCATGGCTCGAGAGCATGGTTCGGAAAGTGAAGGATAAACCACTCGATTACCCAGCTTGGAGAATTGAAAATGGGGTGTTATATAAACACATAAGGGCAGGGAGTGAGAAATATTATTGGCCAAAAATGAAGTCAGAGATAGCTAGATATATTAAAGGTTGTCAGGTTTGCCAGAGGGTGAAACCAGACAACAATAAGCCAGCTGGTTGTATGGTAGAGAGAACAAAGAAGTTAGAACCGTGGGAAATGATCTGCGTAGATCTGGTGGGATCCTTGATAAAGTCTAGTCGAGGATTTTGTTATATTTTAACGGTGGTTGACTACTTCACCAAATTCCCCTTGTTGTTTCCGTTGCGAAATGCAACTGCAAAGAGTGTTTGCAAGGAATTGGAAGATAATGTCTTCCTGCTCTTTGGAGTTCCGAGGTCCATGGTATGCGACAATGGGCCACAGTTTCGTAGCAAGGAGCTGCAGAGTTTATGCGCTTCGTATGGATGTGGGATACTCACCTCTCAAAGGTGGCGTGCTGCATTCGAACAGCGCAGCACAAGGTGTTGGGGGCGTCTCCATACTTCGTGAATTTTGGACGGAATATGGCGGTCAGGGGTGATAGGGATTATAGACGAGGGGGAGACTCAGACCAACCGGACAGTAGTACTGAGGACCGGGCCAAGAAAATGGCAGACTTGAGGGAAAACATACGGAAGAGTTAGAAATGGCAAGTGCCAAGACAGCAAAGACGTACAATCTCAGACGTAGAGATGTACAGTATTTACCACACGAGATAGTATGGAGACGTAATTTTGTTTTGTCTGATGCTGCAAACTATTTTGCAGCGAAGTTAGCTCCGAAAAAGAGGGTGTCTCCGTGGACATATGTTTTGGAAGACGACGATGGACGAAAAAGGGGACATGGCATGTGCAGGACCTTAGGCCGCACATGGACTCAGGGTGATTTTTCGCCGGTTAGATTCGAAAGTGGGTTGGTCTCAGAGACCAAGCAACTCTCGCGGAGGTAGAGGTGGGGTTGTCGCGGCATAAATTCCCGACAGAATTTTGTTTGTTGTTATTGTTGTTTGTTTGTTCCTGTTTTTATGATTCCCTTTTGTTCGGCGCGACGGGCGAACAGAATCGGAGGAAATCACACACGCACTGACCGAAGGAACGCACTCCACAATTTTATTGATTGTTATTTTTTTTATAAAAATATTTGTTTTGCTTAATTTGTTAAGCAGGGTGGGGCGAGATGTTAGAGAAATGGAAAGTAAGCGCCATATATGCGTTCATATAGACAGGTTATTTAGTTCTTTTTGAGCAGGGAATTAGATTTTTGAATTAATTGATTTTTGAATAATTTCTTTGGAAAACTTTTGATAATTTTCTTTCTTTTTTTAATTGCAATTTTTTTGAGTGATGAAGTGGAGGCGGTTGCCATTTGTTTGACCGTTTCCCCCTCTTCCTTATTCCTTGTTTTTGTTTGTGTCGTCCCTCATCTGAGCCAAGTGGTTGATGGACTTTGATTTTATCGAAGTCCAGCTGGTGAATTGATTCTGCAAAGAATCGTGAGAGGGATTTCAGACAGGTCGGTCTGGTCCCGCAAATCAATTGCGTTTACAAAAATATAATTTTTAGTGTATTGTAACGTCGCAAATTGCTGGGGTATGAACTCGTCGGATGTCCAGGGTTTCGTACACAGAAAATTTGTAATTTGAAGAGACTTCGTATTAAAACAGAATTTTTATTCAATAATTTCAAGTAAGAGTTACAGATATAGTTATTCAGAGGCGAACAGCGGCGTCTGGTCGTCGATGTTTGGCTATGTAGCTTCTCGTCGAGGTCGCTGACTTGGAGGATGTGGCTAGCACTCAGAGAAGATGGAGCTTTTGGGCTTGGCTGCGATGAAAACGATCTTGCGTGATGCGTAGACGTGTGGTTATCGTAGGCGTTATCGTTACAAGAATACGCGCGATTGGCGCAAATATGACGCGTGTTTGCGTATGCGTTGAAAGCGTGATATGCGTTCTTGATGCGTAGATCTGCGTGATGCGCGTTGTGGGCGCGTAGATATGCGTAATGCGCGTCGTTGGCGCGTAGATATGCGTAATGCGCGTTCTTGATGCGTAGAAATAGGCGTGGGCGAGGCTAATACAACACAGGCCTAGCAAGGCGTAAATTTGGATGTAGCAGAGCATGAACAGCAGGCGAACTTAAGCGTTGCGATGACATAAACTTCAGGAAATCGCAGGCAACCAGCGGGCACTCTTCATCCGCTTTCCGTGGGCTCGATTCAACTTAATCGTGGACTTAAGGAAATCGCAGACCACCAGCGGGCACTCTTCAACCGCTTTCCGTGGGCTCGATTCAACTTAAACGTGGACTTCAGGAAATCGCAGACCACCAGCGGGCACTCTTCAACCGCTTTCCGTGGACTCGATTCAACTTAAACGTTTGACTCGTGTTGGACACTCGCAGATCAGGAAACGGGATACTGTACTACGTTCTCCGTGACTCGACGTGTCGCTAAACTACGACTTAAAGGGGACTGCCGGACTGTACTCGGCGAATATTGATTTCGTTGACTTGACTTCGATGTGACTTTCGACTTCGGTGCGTTGTCACCCTGATGGTTCACTTGCTCTCTACTTCGCCACTACCTTGCCGCTACGCCTGAAAGATATAACTTCCAAATCGGATTTTCTCGATAGAATTTCTGATTCGGAATTCCAAAAAGAGCTTTAATACCTTTTTATACAAAATCCTAAATTTCCTATAATTCAATTTATTATTTCTTTACAAATTTCCTTTAATCAAATTATTAATTATTTATCAATTATAAATTTCCTGTAACAAATTGTTAATTAATTATTTCACAAATTCTCTGTAACAAAACATTAATTATTTTATCAATTTCCTGTAACAAATCGTTAATTATTATTTAGTGTAAATTCAAAAATCAATTTCTTTATTTAGATAATCTTTTCCTATTTTAGATGAGATATTGACATGGTCAATTAGTTCTACGCGTAATGGTGCACTAAAAAGACCTTACCAATATCCACTTTCCCTATGCTTCTTGTTCCTTTACAAATTCTTCTTATCCCTATCAGGAATAATGCCATGGTCAATTAGTTCTACGCGTAATGGTGCACTAAAAAGACCTTGCCATTGTTCCTTTACATTTCACTTAAGTGAAATATTGCCATGGTCAATTAGTTATACGCGTAATGGTGCACTAAAAAGACCTTGCCAATATCCCCCTCTAATTCCCTATGTTTATATTTATATGCACATTCTTCCTAGGTGAAATATTGACATGGTCAATTAGTTCTACGCGTAATGGTGCACTAAAAAGACCTTGCCAATATCCCCCTCTATTTCCCTATCTGAAATAATGCCATGGCCAATTAGTTGGTACGCGTAATGGTGCACTAAAAAGGCCTTGCCATTATTCTTTTAATATTTCTACTTCTATTCACTAGTTAGCGCTCACTCACCTGATTCGGAATTCCAAAAAGAGATCGAATCAGGGGTGCGCTGCTCTTTTATAGTCGTTTGGAATCACCTATCGTTGTTGTATTGTAGCCATATTTTCTGTAGTTTGATGTGGTGAAATGTTGCCGCATGGTTACGGTCACTATCTTCATGTTTCTATCGTCGTCTCTTTTGCGCTCATAGCCCTTTTATCCATGTCGCGTGTTGGTGTTAAAGCCACTTTCGATTGTTGAAAGCTGGGTAGCCGTGTACCCCTTTGATCGATGTGAGTTGCCCTTTTACCACTGTTCGCCCCGTTTAGGCGAATTAAATAGTACTAAATTTTAATTTACACTATAGTCTTATTATTAAGAATAGTAACGAACATATTATCAAATTTTACTTCAGAATCTGGTCTGTCTCTCGTGGTTGTGCATTCGGGGTTGCTTGTGGTGAACCCGTGGGTTGTTGTCGCAGCGTCTCTATAGCGTCGCTTGAATCATCTCCCCAATTTAATGATAGGAATGGGGAGGTTCCGCTGTCGGATGGGATTTCTACGGTGGCCCCTATCTCGTCTGCGTTGAGTCCGTACATGCCCATATCGTCTGCCGTAACGGGGATGAGGTAGCCGATGTCTTCTGCTGACATCTCGGAGTCCTCTGTGTCTTCGTGTTGGGGCATGGGTTCCCCTGACGCCGCTGCGTTGGGGCTGCCCATGTTCTCTCCTTGCGCATCCTGATCGCGCTGCTTCGGCCCGTGTATCGTTTCGGCCTTATTGTCGTCGTCGTTGGGCGCCTGATGGCCACTGGTCTCGCCAAGGCCTTCGTCGTCGCTGTGTCGGTGTCCATCGCTGTTCCTTTTCCGTGCGCTGCTGAATGAGACTAGCTAGTCGTCGTCGCATGCGGTCTGCCGCGTGTGGTTTCCACCATGAGCCCGGCGGTGCTGCGGGGGCGTGGAAATCGTGTATGGGCGTCGTGAAGAACTTCTCGGTGTAGGCTAAATTGTCGTGTAAATTTGTCTGCTGCATTACCCGTAAGGATACCATCGGCATATAGCTTGCCTCGAACTGTTGCCCTCTGTCGCTGCTTGGATTCACGGCTGCATATTCACATTGCAAGTAGTCGCGGATTAACTCAACGGCTGTCTCTCGTGGCTGGCTGGCCAGGGAGTCTATGACTAGCAAGCATGGGTTCTGCGTGGATTCCGCTTGTCGTCTGCCTGCTGCAACATCCGGAAAGCAAGCCAGTATCACGTACCAGTGGTGATGTTCGTTGACTGGGAAAATCACGCAGTGCTTGTCGAACAGATCGACTCGCTTGGTCCACCGGCATACGTCTTGGTGGCGTTGTTTGGCTGTGTGTATCTTCCTGTCCAGCAGCTTCATGAAGAGGAAGCTGCTCATCACGTGGGTCTGCTTCCGTTGTTGTATGGTGAGGACTTCCACCATATATACGTCAACCCCATGTCGATGAGCACATCGTTCAGCCATTGCCCGCTGGCCAATCGTCGATAGTCGTGAAGGCTGATATTCCACCCACCAGTGGGTGCGGGGTAGGTGCACAATATCGTTGACTGGCGGTAATCTGGCGGTATCGTGTCGCGGGAGAGCGTCAACAATTCGCCCAATGGTGGACGTGGTTGCGGTGTCGCCGTGGCCTGCACGGTTGTCAATGCGCTTGCTGCTGCCTGACTGGTGGATGGGCCACCGTCTGCCTCCGACGAGACTTTGCACATTCGAGGCAATGTTGCTCGGTGGCTGATTCTGGCGGTTCCGCTTCGTGTTGATGCCCTCGATTGGTTGGTGGTCGTGCCTCGCTGTAATGTCTGCGCAGGCCTGGTTTTCGGAGTGCCCGTTTTGCGGCGTTGTGTGCGCAGCTTATTTGGTCCTGCCATCTCCTCCTCCCAATTGTCACTTAATCGGCGAGTCTTCCGCTGGCCTTCTGCCAACTCTCGATATTTGTCTCGAGCCTTTTCGACGCTCTTGTTCCAGCGTTCTTCGTCGTTCATTTTTATTTTTTTTTTTTTTACCTTAAATTTGTTCTCGTTACTGCGTCTTTACAAATTCCGTATTTGGCTTGAGTGACTATGTTCACTTGCGCTTTCGTTTACTGAATGGCAAATTTCCTTACCCCAAGATGGTGATATGGATGCCACGTGGTTGTCTCCTTTCGTTTATCGTATCCACGCTGCTCTTGCGCTGTAGCCCGCTACGGTTACACTGCACATCACTCTGTTGCCTGCTAAAGTGTTTCTGTTTCAAATGTTATTATTTAACAGAAATTATCGTATTTATATTTATGTTCATAAATCTTGCTCATATATTCGTATTTCTCTCTTTTCTAAAAGAGATTATCATATTCAGCGACAGGTATTCTCCTCTGTCGCTGCTACTTTCCCTAGTTCCTTACCATTACTTCGCCTGTGTCGCTGCCTCTGGCCCCGACGCACTATCTCTCTCTTCGAATTCTCTTAATTCGCCAATGTGAGCATTTCTCTCTTGCCCATCACGCTGTCTCCTAATGTTTTCCTATCGCACTTGATCCTATGCCGCTTCCATTGTCGATTCTGTTTCACTTCGGGTGCCCAGTGAAATGTACCCCGACTGAGCAATGTGACTGCCTGTTGAAATATCTCTTCACAAGTCACTGCAATGGCTCCGTGTGTGCCCTGTGTATTTTCCTCTTGTTAAAATGTGTTGTGCAAATCTTGTTGCATGCCAACAGTCTGTTGGCTCCATCGTTGCCTTACTATGGTACTGGTACGCTGCTTCGGGACAGCTCCCCTGTATACGGCTTCCTCTGTTTCATCATATTTACCTTGCAGCTCCTCCAATTTAGGCCGCTCCTTCTTCAAAAACTTGTCAATCACCTCCTGTTGCGACACCAGTGCGCTCCAGCGTTCCTATTCCAAATGTGTAGGCAGCTCCTCAAATTTAGGCAGCTTCTCCTTCAAAACCTGGACAATCACCTCCTGTGGTGACACCTGCGCGTTCCAGCGCTCCTCTTCCATATGTATAGGCAGCTCCTCCTTCAAAACCTTGTCAATCACCTCCTGTGGTGACACCTGCGCACTCCAGCGCTCCTCTTCCATATGTGTAGGCAGCTCCTCAAATTTAGGTAGCTCCTCCTTCAAATGTGTAGGCACCTCTTGATAAGTTCTCTCGTATGTCGCCTCACGCGTTCCGCGCGTGTCCATGGTACTTTCATCCTGCAAAAACATGTTGTGTAATTCTGGTTGCCTGTCAACCGTCAGTTGATTTTCTATTCTTCTCTCCATCTGTGTATGTCGTTTCGGGACTGCTCCCCTGTATACTGGTTTCTCTTCCTCTTCCTCCGCTTCTGGATTCCGAATTTCTTGCCATTGTGTAGCTCCACTCAGGGTTCTGGCCTCTTCCACTGGTGGTTGTATTGTCACCGAGTGTGCTCCCATCGTGAGCGTTGCGTTAATATGACCCAGAAAGTCTAAATATGAGTCGGTCCGTGGAATTGGGCAAAATTAAAACCGGTATTTCGCACACCTGGCCTCCTAAAGCTATCTCCAGTACCAGCGCGTTCTCTATGGTCACGGCTGACCCATCTGCTAAACGTATTCGATTGTTGCCGTAACTTCATCTCCGTCAAGAGTAACAATTGCAGAGATACGGCGTCCGTCAAAAGTTAGTGTTCGCGTTATGGGAGAGGATTCGGGGTTGGGGCGCCAGCTGCCTCTCGCTCTCGGCGGTGCCCTCCTTCGTTTCCCGAATATCTCCTGCAGCAATCCATTGATCTTACCCCTTGAGCGCCACAATCCCAGCAGTGCGTCGTCATTGCGTTGTTGCATCTATTGGAAAAGTGCCCTTCTTCACCGCATCGGTGGCAGAGTCGTCGTGTATGTGCACGTTGTTGTGCAGGCTGCACTAGGCGATTTCTCTCTTCTGGCATTCACCGTGGTACGTTGCGTTTCATTCTCCTGCCGTAGACCCTCCATGTCCTGCGCTAAGGCCAGTAGCTCGTCTAAATTGCTGAAATCTTTGGTTCGTATATACCACCTGTACTCTACCTGACAGTTCCGGAAGATTCTGTCTAGTTTCTCCTCCTCAGTGTAACTTGCGTGCCTCATCATGTCTTGAAGGGCGATGACATAGTCCTTGAAGTTTTCTCTTGGTCCTTGTGTACGCCCACGTATTGCGTCATCCAGCTTTTCGAAGTATCGACCAGGCAAAAAGAACTTTAGGAAATTTTCCTTGAACGACTTCCAATTTTTCCACTGTTGGTTGTTGTTACGGTACCATGTGAGTGCCTTGTCTTTCAACAATTCGGGCATCATTCGTGGCATCTCGTCAATGTTAATGTTGTATGTGACCACCAACTCCTCCAACCTCTCAATGAACGCCAATGGGTCGTTTCCTCAATCGTATTTCACCGACCACTTCCTGACCTGGTTGATAATAGTGAGGCGAGGCGATTTCCAATACCATTGGTCCTCCTGTGATACTCCTGTTTCCGTGTCTCTTGTATGTGTATCTCTTGTAATTGCGCCACTTGCTCGAGCGTCTCCTCCGTGAGTGTTTTCCATATGTGCACCTCCTGCGTGTGCGTCTTCTGCGGGAATAGTTTTCGTATGTGCGCCTCCTGTGCGTGCACTTCCTACGTATACGTCTCCCGTGGGTGCACCTCCTTTACGTGCGTCTTCTTGAAGATGCATGTTACGTATATCCGGCATGCTCCTATGAAAGTTATCCTCTGCTGCGACTGCGGCAGCACCTAAATGCTTAATTTCCGCCTTATCCTCGGCGCTCGGGTTCGATGTCTCCGCTATTCGGGTATATTGTGCTTCCAACTCTAGTAAGCGTTCCTCATGCTCAAAACTGGCATTCTCGTCCTTCACGAAGGTAACAAACCTCTTCCGCAACTCTTCTACGGTGCCGCTGTCGTCAAAATCAAATTCTGCAGCAAATCGGCGTAGTTCGTCCTTCCGTAGATAATTAATCCAGGTCGTCTTCAACATGTTTCAATTCTCCTTTAAATCCTTCCTGTATAATTCTATGTCGCTCTAGTAGTGTTAATATGGGGTTTCTGGGTTTAGTGAGAAGTAGCAAAATTCCTCCAGTGTAAAAACTGAAAGATTTAAGCTCTTTTCGGTCTTTTTTTGCTCCTCCCCTCGAGCTCTCCTCCATCAACAAGCTTGTTTCGCCAGTTTTTATATGGTTGGTGTCTTTGATTTGGTTGCTGTCTAGGCTGAAAGCCAAAAATTTTAGTTGGTGTCTTTGGTTTGGTTGCTGTCTAGGCTGAAAGCCAAAAATTTTATTTTTCACAATTTCTGTATATTAACCTGTATTAGCCCAGAACTTTTTTTCGAATTATTCGTAAATATACTATTGCTGACGTGATCATATAGTTACGCTTGGACTGATTCGGGTTAAAGTTTCTGGTTGGAGTTTGTATGGACTGGGAGATCTTTTGATTTGGTTGCTGGCTGGGCTGAAAGCCAGACATTCATTTAAAGCAACAGCAGCGGAGCGCTAATACTCCAGCATACTTACTGTAGCATACAATGTAGTAATGTAGTTTGTTTATACTAAATAAAGCGAAACAAAACCTTGTTTACGTTTGATTCATTTAAAGCAACAGCAGCGGATCGCTTATACTCTAGCATACTTATTGTAGCATACAATGTAGCAATGTAGTTTGTTTATACTAAATAAAGGGAAACAAAACCCAATAAAAGACTTTTGATTTATTTAAACAAGCAACGGTCCAGACGCTTTTCATATTCTACCAGGAGTATGCATTTGTTTACGAATTGATGCCTTTAAAGTTTAAAGCAGCAACAGCGGATCACTTTTTCAAAAAAGCCAAAAATATTTTCTCATGTGGCTTGAAATTCGATTAACAAAGCGAAACAAAACGCAATGAAAGACTTTTGATTTATTTAAACAAGCAACGGTCCAGACGCTTTTCATATTCTACCAGGAGTATGCATTTGTTTACGAATTGATGCCTTTAAAGTTTAAAGCAGCAACAGCGGATTGCTTTTTCCAAAAAAGTCAAAAATATTTTCTCATGTGGTTTGAAATTGGCTACCTCCCAAACAAAAAAAAAAATCCATGTGTCTTGTGAACTTTTATATAAAGGGAGTAACAGAAAAATAGTTTAACATACTCGATAGCTAACATGAATAATGTGCAACAGTTATTTGCGAGGATTAGGGCTGCTGAGTGGGATTTGGACGATAATGTCCAATATGTCCTGCGTAATGCACGGAGTCCTGACGAGGCAGTTGACGCCAGTTATATTCAAAGTAAGCGATATAAATCAAAATTAAAACAATGAAAAAACTTATTAATTGAATTCTGTTTTCTTTTTTTCTTTGCAGGGGCTTTTTCTCATGTGTTTCAGAGGGAATTCCCCAAATCGGAACGAAGCGTAGAGCGGGTTCCATTTATAATGGTCTCGTTTTTGACAACAGTGCCTGGCATCGCTGCACATTGCGATGACTCGGGACGATTGCGGTATTATTGCTGCACCCACAACAACGACTTGTTTCGCTGGAGGAGAGCACTCCAAGAGAATGATGTATCCAGCACTACAAATTGAAAAATGTAGAAGACAAGACCTCGAAAAATATATGAATATTTCTAAAATTTACAAATTCAGCTCTTTTTGTGTATATATTGTTAACTATGTATGTATATTCAAAAAAGAATCAAAACAAATAAATATGTGATTGAACATGTATTTTTATAAAAAAAAGAAAATCATTAGATTTTGTACAAGGCGATATTTTGAAGTTTGGCTTCATTCTGTTTTGAGGAGTATATCAAAGGAGTCGAGTATACATTTTTATATTTTTGAAAGAAATACCACAACACGCAGCATGGAATCAAAGTGTTTAATTGGGGACGGTAAAAAGAAGGAGCAACAATATAAAATAATTCAAAACCCATTTAAGAAGAACACCAACGAGAAGAATGATCAGAATAAATATTCCTCTTCGGATATTAAATATAAGAAAATTATATAATAATTGAAACAAGAAAAATATGTTTAAAAACTTTTGTTTTTATTAAATAAATTCAAATAAAAATTTTAGACATAAATGTCCACAGTTAAAAGAATTGTAGTTTTGTAATTGATTATAGTTATACGTTAGGTTACGATTTCCAAGATATTTGATGATTTCCTTCGGAGGAGGTAAGTTCCCAAAGCTATCAAAATATTCCTTCCGATTTTTGTCTTTGTAATATGCTACCCAATGTGTACCAATTCCACTAGATGAATCCAGATTCACAATACCGCTTTCAATTTGATGTACGCGTTTTGGTAGTTCATCTAGCATAAATACTCCTCTAAAGTGTGGTATATTCACAGCGAATTTTCGTAAATCAACATCAGTTAATGCTCTTTTGGGTAGCTTACTTAAGAGTTTTTTGAATAGGGTTTATAATAGAATCCAAGTCCTTTTCTATATGGTTTAAGATGTAAACCTTTGCCGATCGCAATCGCTTCCATATTTTTATTATGCCGGAGAGCTTCATGCAATTGTTCTTTTGCTGCTCTCGCTTCATTAATGGTCTTTACAATTGACGAACCTCCTGATGCTAATGCACCGATTGCACCGAGTGCTGTTAGTATAGGTACAAGTGGTAAAAACCCTCCTACTTTGGGTACAGATATTACTCGAGGAATTTGTATAGAATGTTTTGTATTTCCTATGGTAGATCTAATTGATTTTTGAGCAATTTTAATAGCGTCTTGAATGTTTTCTGGCTTAACTTTCTTTAACATTTTAGTCGCATTTTTTATTGCTGAAGAAAATGTTTTTTTAACTTTCAATCCACGTTTTTTCGGCCCTCTCATTACACACCCCATACCTAGTTTGGTTTTAGTTTTCATGACGTTTGTTATGAACCAACCGGCTGCACGTTCACCAATGCTGCTTTCTTTAGATTTTACCCGTTCCCAAGCTCGTTCAGCTAATATTTTATCCGCTATATGACGTTGATTTAATTCTTTAGATTTAGAGTACGCAATATCGTGTTCTCTACAACTAGCGTCGAGTGGATTAATACCTTGATCGCCACGTTTTAAACGTTTTTGTAATTTTGTTCCTGGTCCACAAAACTGATATCCTGGTAGATGTAGTTCTATAGGTAACTTGTTTATAATTGTGTCAAGTAAACCATAGCCTTTGATGGTTGGTTTTTTACTAAAACGTTTGATGTATGTCATTCCCATTATATATATATTTTTTTTTTGACTAAAAATATTATATAAAAGTTTTTGTTTATATATACAATTTTTTAGTTGATATGAAGATGCGCTTCACAAAACAACAAAAACAGATTGTTGTGCAAAATTTGGATGCTAAAGCAACACCTCACTTATCAAATCAGCAACCAAGACATGGATCGCTACTACCGAATACATTGAGAACATTAATCGTGGGACCATCGAATTGTGGAAAAACTAACGTAATGTTGAGTTTAATAGAGAGTCCGAATGGATTAAAATTTGAAAATATTTACATATATTCAAAGTCATTGCATCAACCGAAATATCAATATCTGAGTAAATTGATATTTTACATTTTCTGAGAATGATGAAGTTTTGCTACCAGAAAAGGCGAAAAGTAATTCGATAATGATATTCGATGATGTTGCATGCGAAAAACAAAATAATATACGATATTATTTTTGTATGGGTTGACATAACAATATTGATAGTTTCTATTTATGTCAAACATATACACGAATACCCAAACATTTGATACGAGACAATGCAAATATGATTATAATGTTTAAACAAGATGGAATAAATATTAAACATATATATAACGATCATGTGGGTACAGACATGATTTTTAAAAACTTTATGGAAATGTGTAGTGAATGTTGGCGAGATAAACACGGATTTCTTGTTATAAATAAAGATGACCCCATTGAGAATGGTAGATATCGAAAGGGATTCGATATATTTATTAAATTATAAAAGGACGCTCTATAGAAATTCAGCCATTAGTAATATGTAAAACTTTGATCAGATCAGATCAGATCTGATCTGCTATTTAACCTGATCTGCTATTTAACCTGATCTGTTATTTAACCTGATCTGATATTTAACCTGTGATCTGCTATTTAACCTGATCTGGTGTGATCGAAACCTGATCAAAATTAACAAAATTAAGTTCAATGGATGCAAAAATTGATGACAAACATTATAAGTGCGAGGAATGTCTTAAAAAGAAAGTTTCAAGCTATAAAGACTGGAGAATTAACAGAAACTGATAATCTAGAAAAACAATTTTCACCCATAACAAAACCATTAAAGGAGTTTATTGATACAGCTAAGAAATATAAAAGTATAAAACAGGAAGAATTTAAACAGGAGAAGGTCGAGAATGAATCTGATGATGATGATGATGACACCTTTAAATCTATAAATTTGGACTCTATGTACCCAACTCAAAGAAAAGAAGCTCTAGCGTTCAGTTCACCAATTCAAAGAAACGAATCCGAATACTTCAAAACAGAAACAAATAGAAGCGATACAAATACGAATGAAGACACTACTATTAACAACACAAATGATAGCAATAGTTCCAAAATAATATCAGATTTATCATTGTTGAATAAAATCAACAAATTAGATTTGGTATATTGAGTCAACCGAGGTTTAGATAGTAATTGCCGATTTGGTAAATTGCCCCTTAAAATAACTGCTAATAAAATACAAATTGGAGCTAACAGTTGGGATTTCACAGACGGTCTGTTTAGTCTGTTATTTTATAAAAAACCTCCAAAAACATATAACGAAACAGAATTAAATACTTACAAATCGATATTATTAGCTACGAATGCCCATAAACGCAATTTTAACGCACACAAACAAATAAAAGGAAGCAAAGCACATAAATATAAACAAATTATTCAAAAATTGTTTAATGCTAATTTATCATCAACAACAACAACAGCAACATCAACACCAATAAAATCTACACATAAAGGAACTGGGCTAATGAAATTAAATTCAACTAAAACAAATTACGTATATTGGGATAATCCTAATGAACTAGTAGATCGTTTGCGACTATTAATTTCATCACAGTCAGCCGGTCACAACAATCACAATAACGAAATTGTTTCAATCATTGAAGAATTGAGAGAGGGTAATATAATAGTATAAGAATAGAGACATGAGTGTTGATAAATTTGGTCGCTATTCCCACAATGCGAAACGAACCCACAGCAATGTTAAAAAATCTATAATAAAGGATATTGGTTTTACATTTGATCATGATCGAAATATTAATATGAATTCTAAACGAATTATTAATTTGGACGCACCCATTGCTTCTAATCATGCAACAACGAAAGATTTCGTAAATAAACTCATGAGAGAACAATACGACCGTATAGAAACATATTCAGAACACTTCGAAACAAATATAGATCAAATAAAGTTGGAAATTGAAAATATGATAGATAAGCTCATGAGAGAACAATACGACCGTGTCGAAACATATTCAGAACGCTTCGATAAAAATATAGAGCAAATAAAGACGCAAATTGAAATTATGAACAAAAATATTGAAGAAATTAGGAGGGAAATGCCAGCGACTGCAAAAGAGGATAACAGTAATTTAGGATACGATTTTACGAAATTAGGTCCACTCGACCTTTTTGGACCTTAAATATTGTATTATTCTATCATACACTACTACACCACATAAAAAAAAAAAAAATAAAATAAAAAATAAAAATTAAAAAAATTAGTAAAAGAAACCTAGTTGCAGAGCTACATACACAATCTCGACGAAATTTCCCACGTCGAAAGGTGATAATGAAGGGTATTAATGATCTTTGGCAGGCTGATCTTGTAGAAATGGGTACATACTCCACATATAATAAAGGTTATCGCTTCTTGCTCACAGTAACGCTGAAAACTCAAAAAGCTGATGATGTTACAAAAGCCATGAAAAGTATACTCATACAAGGACGCATACCACGTAACCTTCAAACTGATGACGGAAAAGAGTTTTTCAACAAAGTATTTCACAACTTGATGCAACAACATAAAATTAATCATTACTCAACGTATTGCCGAACGCTTTAACAGAACGCTAAAGGAAATAATGTGGAAAGAGTTTAGTTATCATGGAACATACAGGTGGATTGAAAAGTATCAAAATTTAATTAATGATTACAATAATAGAGTACATAGAACTATTCAGTTAGCTCCATGCAATGTCAACCCATCTAATGAAAAGGAAATATTAGATACTGCATATAACAACTTGAAAATGTATCGTACACCGAGATTCAAGATTAACGATAGTGTGCGAATTAGTAAATATAAACATGTTTTTGAAAAAGGCTACACACCAAACTGGACAACTGAAATATTTACAATTCATCATATACAAAACACAAACCCTACTACTTATATATTAAAAGATTACGAAGGTCATGCGATTAAAGGTGGATTTTATGAATATGAATTATTAAAAAGTAATTTTCCCGATACATATTTGGTGGAGAAGATTCTTAAAACCAAAGGTTTTCGTTAAATGGTTAGGGTTCCCCAATAATCATAATACATGGATAAGTAAGAAAGATGTAGTAAAATAAAAAAATGTAACATGTATTTTTACTGAATAAAATCAAAAACTTTTCTTTTTTAATAATGTAACAACGTTTTTTCATTGTTAGTACATAAATAACGTTCAAGATGTCAATAACATTAAATTTAACTGGTAACGAGTCAATTTTAACTGAACATTATTTCCCACCAATACAGTTGAATAAAAACTATCAATGTGCTGTTGTAAATTTTCATGCATATCATTCAATACCTAATATAGATGTAGACAATAACATGTTTCACATTGGTAATCATGTTATTGAAATACCTATTGGATCGTATGAATTTGATGATATAGTCGAGCATATCGTATTTGAGTATGAACATCTTGTTATCAAAGAAGTCAGCGCTAACACAACGCAAGCAATGCATTCACCACTAGCAATGATAATATTCTTCAAATAGATGCGAATAATAACACAATGCAAGTGTGTATATTCTCTGCAATTGATGATATTTTTTTCAATAAACCACGGAGTATCGCACCGTTGTTGGGCTTCGATAAAATTGTATTGAAAGCAGGGGAAGAGTATGCATCAAATAATAGTTTGATGATAACAAAAAACAATATAGTCTCCATTGAATGCAATATTGTCAGTGGTTCATATATAAACGGGGTGTTGGCGCATACACTACATCAGTTTTCAATTAATGTTGAACCCGGCTACAAAATAGATGAAAATCCGAATAATCTTATTTATTTACCAGTTAATACAAGAGAAATAAGTTCAATTACAATCAAAATTGTTAATCAAGACGGGGAACTGCTTAATTTTCGTGGAGAAACAATTTTACTCAGACTTCATTTAAAACCGGAAGAGTAAAACAAAAAAATAATTATATACTATAAAAATCCTTTGAGAGGATCTCCAATGATTAGTAACCCCCTAGCTGTTGATCAACGTGGACTTAAGACGAATTATCATCAAAATCAACAACATAAACAACAAAACCGAAACAAAGCTCTTTTAACTGCAAACAAGAAATACTTGAAATATTTGGGTTTTAAATTAAAACTATAATAGATCAAATATGAGTGAAATAATCGATATATTGACGATCGTATCACTAAAAAGCAATTTCATAGCTATGCACCATACTTACAATCTTTTAATAACAATGATTAAATACGCATCACAATTCAAAATCAAGATCTTTATATTCTACTCTATGTTGAGGGAAAAGTATCCTTAAAAGATAATGAAATCTCTGAAAACATTCGTTTGAAAAATAATTGTATGAGTTATTTATTTGATGAAATTCGATATGAACTAAATGGTGTAGAAATTGATCGTACTCGTCATTTGGGTGCGACAACAACAACGAAACATTTTGTTTCGCTAAATACTAATGAAAGCTCTATGCTTAGAAATGCTGGATGGACACCGATTGATGAGTTACACCCTAAAAAATCATGTTTTGATTTTTGTGTTCCACTCAAAATGTTGTTGCGCTTAGCCGAAGATTATAATAAAGTATTATTGAACGCGAAACATGAATTGATATTATTACGCTCCAAATCAGATGCAAGAGCTGTATACTCGACTGAGTCCCAGGAGGTTCCAGAATTATTAATAACCCACGTTTCTTGGAAGGTACCTAATATCCAATTGAATGATTCATCAAAACTACAAATTTTTAAAGTAATTCAAAGTCGACAGCCAATTTCGCTATCATTTCGAAGTTGGGATTGTTATTTTAATCCGTTTGTTGCTAACGCTCAAAATCATTTATGGAATGTTAAATTAGCGCCACAAAACGAAAGACCTCGATTTGTATTGTTAACATTTGAAAAGGAGATGAAACTACAACATTGCGATATTAGTGATGTTAAGGTTCATCTAAATTCTGAAACATATCCATACGATGATCTTAATATTAACTTTACAAAAGATCGGTATTCTTTGCTCTATGATATGTATTCAAAGTTTCAACAAAGTTATTACATGCGTGAACCGCAACCCTTACTAACTCGTGAACAATATATGAAAAATCCTATTATAGTAATTGATGTAACTCATCAGAATGAACAAGTTAAAAGCGGTCCCATTGATATTCGCATCGAATTTAAAACAAACACAATTGTTGAAGCCGGTACAACTGCTTATTGCGTACTCATAAACGATCGTGTTATTAAATATACACCACTTACTGGTGAAATAAGAAAACATGCATAGAACCTCATATCAAAGAACTATACTTATGAGATTTAGAGAACGTAAAATTAGTTTAACAAAAAGCCTCAATATGAACAGGTGTGTGGACGTTGCTGTTATTGATATCCAAGGTTTCAAAAGCGTTAACAACAGCTTTAAAGGAGCTAGCAATTTGCTACAATATTACTCATTGTGCTAAATTTTTAATTAAACCACCGTTCAATTTCCATCAGTTGAGCAATGGATATCAAAAACAAAATAACTGGTTAACTAACAATAAACATGGACTTAAATGGGATGATGGTGCCTTTTCATTAGAAGATGTAAAACATTTCCTTCAATCAAACTTAATTATTCACAAAATCTTTGTAAAGGGTTCTGAGAAGAAGGTGTTGCTCCAAGATTTTTTAAATATCTCACAAATATACGATTTAGATGAATATTTATGTGAAAATTTAAAAACAATAAACAATAAAATGTTAACCAATATTAATTGTAATGACCATTCATCTATTAAAACTTGTCAATACTCATGTGCGCTGAAAAATGCTGTTGATTTAAGAAAATATATAGATTTAGAATTAAAAAACATTGTATAATTTTATATTTATTTTTAGAATTCTTATTTTAAATTAACATTTTTTGCTTTTTTTTTTTATATAAATCTTATTTCAAATATATAATAATAATGTATACTGCTTAACATGTTTTATAAATCTTAATTATAATAAACATTTTTTTAACTTGAAATTTAATTGTTTTTTATTTTAAAATGTCCCCAAGCATAAGTATAGATTCCACATTCCCTAATATAACGCTTATCATCATTACAGCTTAACACAGCTTTTGATATTTGTCGTGTGTAAATATCATGAACAACAGATTTAAATACACTCTTAGAAATATTTGTGTAATTTTGCACTCATTAAACTATGCAACTACTAACCTAGTTTAATGAGTGTAATTTTACACACATGTTAATTGTACACATCATATGTGTATTCGTTATGTGTAAACTTCCACACCAAATGCTTAAACGGTAAACGTTAGGTGTGTAAAGTTCAGAACCAAATGTTTAAATTTACATTGAATTTACTCTTTGGATGTGTAATTTTAAATCCAACCCCAGTGCAAAATGTTCACGTATATAAAATTATTTAAGCTACCATTCTCATAAATTGAAAAACTAAATTAATTCAAAGTCGTTTACTTCGACTTTGTCTTTATTTCTTTTTCCAATTTATACATTTTGTAACTTACATAATTTTATATAAATAGATACGTAAACATTTAAAAATATAAAAAAGAAAAAAAATCAAACAAATTTTTTAAATATTTTAATTTTAAATATTTTAATTTTTATAAAAAGAAATAGTCAAACGTTTACATTAGTTACATTTGTAAAATGTTTATAATTTTGTAAGTTTAGAAATAAAATTATTTACTTTTTGTAAATTGTTTATATTTTTTTGTTGCCACGGTAACTGTACACGTGGCAACAAAAAAAATATAAACAATTTTAATTTCAAATATTTTAATTTTTATAAAAAGAAATAGTGAAACGTTTACATTAGTGATATGTGTAAAATGTTTATAATTTTGTAAGCTTAGATATCAAATTATTTACTTTTTGTAAATTGTTTATATTTTTTTTGTTGCCACGTGTACAGTTAGGGTAGTGCTTGTAAAAAAATCGAACCAAGAACTCCATTGTCTGAGAAATTTTTAATGGATATAAAATATTGAAAACAAAGTAAAAATTTATAATTTGAGTCACGACTTCTAAAAAATTTAAAATTTCTTGACTAGCGACCAGCACTTTTTCGATGAAAATGTATACCATTACATCTTCGTTATCCGAATACCTTTCTGAAAAGAAAATAATGTTGAAGTTTTCATTTTAACATAGTAAATCGAAGAAATACTTACTAACAAACGCAACGAATGGTGTATTTCTTGGAATTTGTCCAATGATGTCGTCCATGCTAATTCCGAACTGGAAAAAATTGTTTAAAGTAATTTAACTTATTGCAATCAAATTTAGAAATTCTAGTAAGACCTAACCTCAAAATCCATAAATAACAAGCTTATGTTTTCTCCGAAATATTTGCTGATGTTGAATAAAATCGATTTTGCGTCTACAGATTCGATGGCGTTCTTCTCGCTGGATTTCTTAAAAAAACGAATAAGTTTTTCTTGGCATTGCACAAAGTTGTCAATAAAAGCGTGCGACTTAAAGTTCATCAGCTCTTCGAAGTGTTCAAATAGGTATTTGGTTACAAAAATGTAAGGCCACTTCGCTTTAATTTCAGAAATTGATGGTATTGCTTCCAAATTGTTAAAAAATTTTCTCTGAACCGCAAAGCATTCTTTCATATAAGATTTTATCATTTTTTTTTCCTCAGAGTTAGTTTCAGTTCCGTATGTGTTGCATAAAAATTGTTGTTTGTATTCCGCCGTTTCGTTTGCAATACCTCTGGGCTGCCAGTTGCCGCAAGTTTGTCGCAGCAAATTCGATCGTCTTCTTAGTTTAATGGGGATGTTTGATTCAAGATTTTCTTCTGTCGAATTCGGTGCGCGATTCAGAAAATTGTTTCGGTTTCTCATGATTGTGAGTAAGGGTATTGTCGAGGTGGATATAACATTGCCTTCGTTGTCCTTTTCCATCAATGATTCCGGATACTTTGCGACAGCTTGCTGCGTTACCATTCTGAATATACCCATAGGTATGTACAATGAAAACATCCTCATTTCGTCCACTAACAAATTGGCTAAGACATTTAAGCGTTTTCCCAACTGTTGTCGGTTTTGTAGTGTGTTTAGAATATCCGATGACACTTTCTCCCATGGAATTTTAAATTGTTCGAATATCTTCTTTGCTGGCTCAGTGGTTTCTGAGGTAGTTGAAATTACATCACTGGACATCGTCATAGTCGTCTTCTCAGATTCATTGGATGAAAGGGGAATCAAAATGAACTCTTCACTGCATGAATCATTCTGCATTGGTTTTGAGATTTCATCTTCGATACTTGGTTTTTCATTTTCGTCATTTAATTTCGTCGGTCTCTCAGTCCATTGATCTTTGTCGACCAGCATAAGAACTGCGTTGCATTTCAAATAATACTGGAGAATAGAGTTATCGCAAATTTCCGACCCATCGCTTTCCAATACTAACATGGATCCGTGAATACCGCAAGCTTGAGCTGTAGATAATAATTAAACATGTGAAAATTAACTATAACCAGTAAAACTACGCCATAAAGCGCCATGACAAACATACCTTCTTCCATTATTGAATCCAATGATGAAATCGTGAGAAATGTTTTCTTGATTCGCCTATCAGCACTCCATACTTTGCATGCGTATATGTCCATTGTTGCAGTACTTATATATAATCGTCAAATAAGCTAACACTTACTGTAGGTAGAAAATAAATGTAATTACTTAATCGCTAATGTTTAAAAGTACGAAATTTATAACTATTTTTCAACAAATGTAGAGAACAAAGAAAGGTAGTATTTTCTTTTTAAGTAATACAATTTTACAGGATTTCTTATTAAAATATCTTCAAGTTTAGCCAAAGCGTATACTTCTTCATTATCGTAGCTCTCATAGAAAACTGATTTATAGTTATACCACATTTTAATACAAATACCATAAAAAATAGCCTTCTTGTAAGTTTTGTCCAAAAATATGTAATTTATTTTAAGGACTTTAATGTTTCCTTCCTCATCAGAGTCAAAGACAACAAAATCGTTTTCTTTGAATTCTGTGTTACAAAATGAAATCTTCTTTGCAATAAGTAGACAATTTGTTGGCAAGCTAAAATTAAACATATCTTCAGAAAGTTGTTCGGCATTATTACATACAATATTTAATCTAATTCTATCCTCAAACAGGCTCGCTTGCATTTGTTGGTGACTTTCAGACAGAGTTAAAGTTATATTTTTAAAATTTTTTGAAATTTTCGAAATTTTTTTAAAATACTGGTGCTTTTGCTCAAACTGCATAGTCCACAAATGTTTTACCGGACCAAATTTTTTCATAAGATCCGAATAGTGGTAAATATAGTGATGCTTTGGACGTAGTTTTATTTCTGGAAAACATTCTCTTCTATATTCCAGATACACAGTTACGTAATGTGAAAGTAGCATAATCTGATTTTCATGTATTTCTGAACTGCATATTAACCGGCACATTTCTACCATTTGTGCGAAAAATTGCCAAACGGGGTCGTCATAATTTGAAATTTTATCTAATAAAAGGAGAGGTAACAAAAAAGGAAATGACGAATTTCATCTGCTTTACCAGGAATTTTTTTCATACATTGTCCAATACTTGGAAACGAAAGAGATAGCTTAAATTTTTTGCGTATTGATGAAAACCACATATTGACGTAATCAATAGAAATAATATGTAAACTAAAGTAATATTTGCATACCGCCATTAAATCGTAAGGAATTATTCTTTCGAACAGATCGTGTGATAGGCAAGGAGGAAGACCTCTACAAACGTGGTAAAAATTTAATTGATTGAGACAAGAATCTTTCATTATTCCCATGCCAAATGAAGGCTCATCGCATATATTTTCAATGCACTGATTGTAATTGGAAGGATTACGCTCTTCGGATAAGTGAACATCAAAGGCTTTCAATGAGTCGCGTTTATAGAAACAATACCGGCATAGGTAACTGCTAGTACTGAAGTTTTCAGTGGATCCACCAATTTGATGGCTACCTAAATTATCACCAATCATTGCTATTAAGCTTCCTCGATAATTTTGAATAGAATCATTAAAAACTATATCAATTCCAGTAGTTTCTAATTTTATTAAATCTTGAATGAGAGGTTCAAGTATCTTCTCAAACCCGAAAGATTTTATAAAACTTTCTTTGCACAGTAAGACAAGTTGAATGTTGTGAATGTTGGATCTATATTGCTCTGGAATATTACCAATCATCATGTATATACCTATAAGTTTATGTTTTTTTTTTGATGAACCTAAAGGATTGCAATTTTCGAAAGCATCTTGGAACAGTAATAATTCGATTCGTTTGATGTTTCTATTGAAAAAGTTGTTAGTTCCGTATATCGAACCATTATTGTAATCACTGTAAACATTTTTTTTGCTGGTTTTCTCTGTATGAAAAAGTGTAAAGAAAACTCTATCACGCATTAAAGACTCTATCGTTTTGAGTATTGGAATGTGCGTATACGCACATTTTGGAATAGTACACAGTTATATCATTTTTAACTCCTTTAGATTTTTTTATTTCTTTATTTCCAAAAGTGCTTATCGAATACATTTTAGAACGAAGTCCGATGAACTCTTTCATTATCGCTCCATTATTCTCATCCTTCATCATCCCCAAAACTTTTTTATTTTGTTGAGGGAAATTGAATCTATTATCTAAGGGATACTCCGAGGTATCAAAATGTAGAGCAAGATCGGGATAAATATCTTGATAGTAATCTTCAGTCTCTATTGTGTAAATAAAAGAGTCCGTATCCATATAGTTTAGAAATAATTTTTCATTAAATTTAGGTTTCATGTACTGGTAATGAAAATCATACATTAAATCCTAAATATATTGGTTTATTATACGTCACATTGTCAGCATTCAGTTGTATCGCAATCATATTATCTGTGAAATTCGTAGAGCTATGGAAATTAGGTTTAGCTATTAGAGCACGAGCACCCAAATGTTTACGATTACTCTCCCACTCAGTTACGATTTTCACATTTTTCCTTTTATCAACATTTTCCATTGTTTTTCCATATACCGCATTATTTAAAAGTTTAAAAAAATTTTTTTCAAAATCGTTTTTAGCATTTGTTTTATGCACAGTATTTAGATCAATATATTTTTTTAACCAAGCTGATTGTCTAAACTTTAATATTCTGTGTATTTTAACTAATTTTAACCCATTTTTAATACACTGTTGAAGAGTACGATAGTGTATTGTATAGTTTCTTTTATTTGTTAAATCAGGAATTAGTTTTTTAATATTATGATGCAGAATTGGTGGTTTTTTTAATTCTGCACAGAACGGTAAGTCATTATGACTATCATGAAGCTCTTCAGGATAATCTAAATCAACTTCTAGAATATACCCAAAAGTTGAGTTTTCCTCTACATCTAAAATATTAAAGCTGTCTACATTTTCTAATCACTCAAAGTCACTTTGAGGCAAACATTCCGACATTGCCCAACCATATAAATTATTTGCATCTAAGTACATTAAATATTGAGAAGGTTTGCTGCAATCGTATGTTTGCAGATATTTATGATTAGCAACTGACTGACGTTTGGAGCATTGTACTATGCCCCCTCTAATACCATTTTTAACGAAATTATACATATTAATATCGGTGAAAAATTCCAATTTGATTTCAGTCATTTTTAGCATTGCGTCCCAAGATAAACCGGGTGTTGTGTAATAATGACATGGATCAAGATGATAAATGGATTTACATACTTTACGGAAATTTTCAAAAATGTCAGTCAACAACAGTACATCTGTCTTCAAATATAGAAGCATGTAGTCGTTTAAGGTTTGACATTTAAATGTAAACCAAACACTCAACGCATGTTCATAATCAGAATCACTACAGTCTTTATTCGTTAATAATGAAAAGAATTCTTTGCGAGAGGGTAACATATTTTCCTCCAATTTTTCAATTGAATCGACATAATCATAAGGAAATATACCTTTCCGTTTTAAAAGTTCATTTTCTGAGAGATTTGAATATTCTGATTTTAGGATCTTGAAACTATCAGAATCTAAATATTTAGCTAAATTATCTAAACTTGAGGGCATAAATCTAAAAGAATCAAGAAATCTTAACTGTAAAATATAATTTTCTGTTATATGAATTCTCTTTGTAATAGAAATATAATTCTTTATTTAGAGGAATAACGCTTATATCCCCAGGATACGTCTCTAGTGCCTCTACAAATAAATGACAGTCATAGCCAGAAAAATTATGGAAGATTATGGGAATAAATCTCGGTACTTGATAGTCTAAATTGCATTTTGAATGTGTGTCATATTTGATTGCAAATATGACAATTTACGCTATTTGATTGTGTTTCTCTTTCGTACAGTTCTAAAGGAATTAGTGGTACTACTTTCATTAAATAGTTTTCAGCTAAATCCTTTGTATCTTCTACCAAAGACTTTATAAAAACATCAATCACATTACTACCTGAATGGGTTTTAAACTTATTCAGAGTAGAATCGAAAGATGATTTTATAAAGTAACTGAAAGCAATTGGTATGTGCTTCTGAATATTTATAGAATTTTTTGATGTAGACGTATTCTCTTTACTCAAAATGCACTCAAAATCTGCATATATAACAAATGGTACATCTTGCTTATTTTTTAAATTTTAAAATTCTAGAATATTGTTCACATCTGTTGGCATTTTTGTAGCCACTTTGTTACATTCCATTTTATGCTTATTTCAGAACTATCATCGTTTTCAATTTCATTATTTTTTGTAAATTTTACATATTCTGCAAACAGTTCAATGTTGCATTTTATGATGATATGTTCTAACAAAACATTTTTCAAATAATCTATAATGCTTTGTTTAGCATTTTTTAGCAATGTGTCTGGTACAAGCACATCTTCTTTTTTATTTGTGTATACAAACGTTTGTATACGCGACTTAAATAGACTCTTAATGATGTGCGTACCATCATTAAGAAGAATAATGCAATTCTCCTTATGGTTGTTAGTTCTATTGTGACGACTCCGGTCACTTTTTTTTATATCTAAATTGCATTGTTTACACCGTTCATAACTACACGATGGCGATTGCTCATCAATATTTTTAACTTCATGATGGCATCTGATTATATGTTTTTCTAAATAAGCCTTTTTTGAAAAGACTTTATTACAAATATTACATTTGAAACAGGTCAGACCATGTTTACTATTAAAATGTCTTTTTAAATTATACTTTGATGATAATGTTTCACCACATACCTCACATATATATTTATCACGCGATTGTTGTACGGGAGTTAGTGTAGTCATTTTGATTTTTTTCTTTTTTAATAATTATTGCTAAAAATAAATTTAAATAATTAATATATGTGTATTAAAAAAAAAAAATTTATTTACTTCTGAGATTGTGTTGTTGATGCTGGTGCTGTTGCTGTTATTGATGCTGTCGGTTTCGAGTATGTTAAACTATTTTTCTGTTACTCCCTCATATATAAAATGAGAAATAAGTTCAGAAGACCCATGGATTTTTTTTGTTTGGGAGGTAGCCAATTTCAAACCACATGAGAAAATATTTTTGACTTTTTTGGAAAAAGCAATCCGCTGTTGCTGCTTTAAACTTTAAAGGCATCAATTCGTAAACAAATGCATACTCCTGGTAGAATATGAAAAGCGTCTGGACCGTTGCTTGTTTAAATAAATCAAAAGTCTTTTATTGGGTTTTGTTTCCCTTTATTTAGTATAAACAAACTACATTGCTACATTGTATGCTACAATAAGTATGCTAGAGTATAAGCGATCCGCTGCTGTTGCTTTAAATGAATCAAACGTAAACAAGGTTTTGTTTCGCTTTATTTAGTATAAACAAACTACATTGCTACATTGTATGCTACAGTAAGTATGCTGGAGTATTAGCGCTCCGCTGCTGTTGCTTTAAATGAATCAAACGTATACAGAATCAATCTCCTGTTAGAATATTAAAAGCGTCTGGATCGTTGATTGTTTAAATAAATCAAAAGTCTTTTATTG
Organism: Heteromyza rotundicornis; assembly: GCA_951394025.1. Lineage (NCBI taxonomy): Eukaryota > Metazoa > Arthropoda > Insecta > Diptera > Heleomyzidae > Heteromyza > Heteromyza rotundicornis. Next base: position 40,689,506 of record OX596010.1, read on the forward strand.
GGCTTTGTTTCCCTTTATTTAGTATAAACAAACTACATTGCTACATTGTATGCTACAATAAGTATGCTAGAGTATAAGCGATCCGCTGCTGTTGCTTTAAATGAATCAAACGTAAACAAGGTTTTGTTTCGCTTTATTTAGTATAAACAAACTACATTGCTACATTGTATGCTACAGTAAGTATGCTGGAGTATTAGCGCTCCGCTGCTGTTGCTTTAAATGAATCAAACGTATACAGAATCAATCTCCTGTTAGAATATTAAAAGCGTCTGGATCGTTGATTGTTTAAATAAATCAAAAGTCTTTTATTGGGTTTTGTTTCCCTTTATTTAGTATAAACAAACTACATTGCTACATTGTATGCTACAATAAGTATGCTAGAGTATAAGCGATCCGCTGCTGTTGCTTTAAATGAATCAAACGTAAACAAGGTTTTGTTTCGCTTTATTTAGTATAAACAAACTACATTGCTACATTGTATGCTACAGTAAGTATGCTGGAGTATTAGCGCTCCACTGCTGTTGCTTTAAATGAATCAAACGTATACAGAATCAATCTCCTGTTAGAATATTAAAAGCGTCTGGATCGTTGATTGTTTAAATAAATCAAAAGTCTTTTATTGGGCTTTGTTTCCCTTTATTTAGTATAAACAAACTACATTGCTACATTGTATGCTACAGTAAGTATACTGGAGTACTAGCGCTCCGCTGTTGCTGTTTTAAAGGAATCAAACGTAAACAGATATATACTCCTGCTGGAATATTAAAAGTGTCTGGTTGTTGATTGTTTAAAAATAAAAAATCAAACGTGTTTAATTTAGTTTTGTTCAGTCTGATTTAGTTTTGCATTTTCGTGGTATGAAATCATGTATAAAAGCATGGTGATGTACTCTATCTATAAAGCAGTTATGTTTCAGTCGCATAGTCAGAGACACTTATAGCTAGAGCACATCAAAATACAAAGTATAAAAAAATAAAAAAAACATTTTAGAACGAAAAATGAACGCTGAACTCCAAAAATTATTTAAAAGTGGAAATATGTCCCAAAAAAAAAAATCTCTCAGTTCGCAACATGCTTTTAGCTAAAAAGTATGTGATTTCAAAAATTGAACGCGTTGAAACTCGGTACGGGCAAAAAGTGAGATGTTTGCTGGACAATGAATATTTGGTGTATCTACCACCAATGTTTAATACCACATTAAAGGAAGAGCACATAGAGAATATCGGTTCAAATCAATTTCATTTGATTAGGGAGGACAATGAAGGATTTTCTGAACTAAATATATGCTCTATTAAAGGTACAGCAATACTTTTTTTATTATATTCTATTTTCTAATTGTATATTATTATTATTATTTTTTTATCTCTTTTCAGATTCCGAAAATAAACTGTAAAAGAGTAATGCTACTGATGCAGTTATATTCATAATTTTTAGATCTACACACACACGCACACACATGCACACATAATCTTATTTTACTTTTATATGCATTTCTAAAAATAAAAAAAATTAAATGAATTTAAAAAAATGTCTTTGTCGATGTTATTATTTTTTCTTCTTTCCTTCTGCTTGTAGGAATTCAAAGTCAGCTATTTTGATCACCGCACTTTGATGTGCAATTATAAAAGTTAAAACGTGAATACTTAGTGAGAGAAAACGATGTTTTATAAAGTTTAAATTATGTTTTTCTGTTTTATTCTTTTTTCAAGTAATTCATATTTTGACATAAGATCCTCAATATCAATACATTTTCTAGCATATGAGTAGCAGCTACACGTATCTGGTCCTACTGTACAATTGTCGTTGCTCCAAGAACAGTTCCTAATATGTGTTCCATGTTCTGATGTACACATTCCAACACACTCGACATTAGTAACTAGAACTAAACCATCCACAAGCGATAACAACATGTTTCAACAATTGCTAATTTACAACTAGTCCATACAAACTCCAACCAGAAACTTTAACCCGAATCAGTCCAAGCGTAACTATATGATCACGTCAGCAAAAGTATATTTACGAATAATTCGAAAAAAAGTTCTGGGCTAATACAGGTTAATATAAAGATCCCGCTAATCTGGGCTGATTCAATTGTGAAATATAAAATTTTTGGGCTTTCAGCCCAGAGAGCAACCCAAAAATCAAAAGATCTCCCGCTAATCTGGGCTGATTCAATTGTGAAATATAAAATTTTTGGCTTTCAGCCTAGACAGCAACCACAAATCAAAAGATCTCCCGCTAGGTGGCTGTCCCTATCGACATAGCAATGAAACTCACTGATCGGCGATCGCAAGAGCGCAATTCAAAGCTTTCATCCAGAGACCCCCACAGACGGCGTTACTATCGACCAACCAAATCAAAACCAAATCGTGTCCAGATTTGCACCAGACACATTAACTGAAGATATTATATTTTATATTGATTCTAAACTCAATAAAACCGGTAATAATATAAATGCTTTTAAATTCAACTTTTCATACGCTAGAAACATTTCATCTTTCAAATTATCAGTTCCTGCAGAATTGTTTGATGAGATTGTTAATAAAAATTTTTGGCCGGATAAAACTTTAGTTCGTGAATTTGTTTATAAAGAAAAATCAAATCTAGTAAATCCAGTTCAACTTCCTCAAAGAAAATTAAATTCTAATCAAAAAACTAAATAAAATCCCGAATAATGTTGTTTGTCTTCTGTACCAAAATGTTCGAGGGCTAAATACAAAGTTGAACGATATTTATATTAAAAGTTTCGATTGTAGTCATAATGTCTTGGTATTTACCGAAACTTGGCTTAAACCAAATATTTTTGATTCAGAAATTCTGTGTGCTGGATATCAAATTTTTCGGAGGGATCGTAAATGCAGGACTGGTGGTGGAGTCCTCATTGCAGTAAAAAACCTTTTTTCATCTGAGGAAGTCATACTTTCAGATGTCTCTGACTTGGAATTTATTTGTGTACGAATTCGAGTTTTTAGTATCGATATTTTCGTTACTTGCTCGTATATCCCACCGAATTCCGATATTACCGTTTATCTAAGACATGTGTCACTTATATCATTGGTTTACTCAAATGTTAAACCTGCCGATTCCATTGTTGTTTTTGGAGACTTTAATTTACCGAATATATCTTGGAATTTTTGTGGCGATTCAAACCAGTTTCTTCCGTATTTTTCTCGTGACTATTTAAATGACTTTCTGGATTCATTTTCAGATATGAGTTTACAACAAGTAAACGGGATTGAAAATAAGAATAGTAGAATTTTGGATTTAATTTATGTTGATGACTCTTCGAAGTTTTCAGTGCAACGCTGTGATGCTTTTGCATGTCCAGAAGATAACTATCACCCAACACTTGAATTATCTTTCGAATTTGTTCAAAACAACTTAGAACCAGTTTCTACACCGTTGAAGTCATTTTTTTGCTTCAAGAATACAAATTTTGTTAAAATGAACCAACTCTTATCTGAAACTAGTTGGGACATGAACTTTGAAGATGTGGACGACTGTGTATCAATTTTCAATTGTACGCTCAGCAAAATCTTCGAGATATGTGTTCCAAAGAACATTAAAAAGATTTCGAATGAACTTGGTGCTGTATGGTTTACAAAAGAATTGAGGAAACTAAAAACTTCGAAAACTCGGGCATTTAAGACATATAAAAGAACTTTAAACCTTCAAGATTATTCAAAATATTCGCTTCTGAGACATAAATATCAAGTACTTAATAAAAAATGCTATGATGAATATTTGAACGATTTGAAATCCAAAATCAAATACGATTCTAAAACTTTTTATAACTTTGTAAATTCAAAAAGGAAAAACACTGGTTTTCCAACTACAATGAAATGGAATGATCGTGAGTACAACAATCCTACTGAGATTTCCAATATGTTTGCTGACTTCTTCAAAACGACATATTCTGATAAAACTTATGGCAACACATCGTATTCATATAACATCCCCACTTATAATTCCATTCTCAATCCTGTTATAGAATCTGATGATGTCTTACAACACCTAAAATCGGTGAAATATTCATATAGTACTGGTCCAGATAATATTCCTAGCTGTATTTTGAAAGTTTGTGTAGAAAATTTATACATTCCACTTTCAAATATATTTAATGCCTCTATTGAAAGAGGTTATTTTCCGAATTCATGGAAAGAGTCATACATTATTCCTCTTTATAAAAGTGGAACCAAATCATTCGTATCTAACTATAGAGGTATTGCTAAACTTAGCACAATACAAAAGTTATTTGAACAAGTTGTCACAAAGCAATTGGTTCACTCGGTCACAACTTTAATATCTCCTTCACAGCATGGTTTTCTGAGAGGTAGACCAACATCTACAAATTTATTGGAATTTTCTTCATTAACAATAAAGGGATTTTCAAAGAATCTTCAAACAGATGTCATATATACTGATTTTAGTAAAGCTTTTGATAAAGTTAATCATTATTTGTTGATTGAAAAGCTTAAAAGATACGGATTCCCAGATCTTCTTTTAAAATGGGTAGAATCGTATCTGACAAATCGGAAGCAACAGGTGTTATTCGAATCATCAACATCAAAAACTATAGATGTCACCTCTGGAGTTCCTCAAGGAAGTGACTTAGGTCCTATTCTGTTTAATCTTTTTATAAATGACCTTCCTTCTGTCATTAAACATTCGAATGTACTGTTGTATGCTGATGACGTTAAATTGTTTCTGTCCTATGACATCTTAGATCAACATAAGTTGTTACAATCAGATCTGACCAGTATAGCTATCTGGTGTGATAATAACTTAATGGAACTGAACCTGAAAAAATGTAAATTTATGACATTTGCTAGAAGACACCAACTTTCATCGCTGTATCATATAAATAACTGTAATCTAGAAAAGGTTTTTACTTTTGTGGACCTGGGTGTTACTATGGATCCAAAACTTCGCTTTCATCTACATATTGACTTATGTGTGAATAAGGCGAGGGGTGTTCTTGGTTTCATTAAAAAATGGTCAAAAGAATTTAATGACCCATTCGTTACCAAAAGTCTTTACATATCACTTGTAAGACCAATTTTGGAATATGCATCAGTCTTGTGGAATCCACAATACAACTGCCACTCTGATAGAATTGAATCGGTTCAAAAACAATTTTTATTATTTGCTTTAAGAAACCTTCGCTGGAATCCGAATCAGAACCTACCTCCATACGAAAATCGTTTAAAACTCTTGGACATCCCTACTCTAAAAAATAGAAGAACGATGCTTAATGTAACATTTTTGATTAAATTGATAAATGGCTCTCTGAATTCTACATTTTTGCTTCAAGAAATTGATTTTAATATCCCAACCCGTCGTTCCAGATCTTTCATTCCTTTGATATTAAGTATGTGCCGCTCTAATTACGCGCAGAATGAACCTTTTCGTTGTATTTGTAGCGATTTTAATAGCCTGTATTCTGTCTTTGACCTGTCAGATTCACTTAATAAAACTAAAACTTTTATTTTAAATGCACTTGATCACACTTAAGCCTATGTTGCTCTTTGAGTTTTTGGACCGCTTAGGGTCTAACGAAATGACAGGATTGCCAAACTCCACAAAAATCGGCATTGTCGATTTTTTGAAAGTGTTGTATTTTTGTTGTATTTTATATTTATATTTCAGCAGAATTTTGTTTTTTACTGTATATTGTATACAAAAAAAACAAAATTTTTAGCTGAATTCACATTCGTTCCGTTACTGTTTACTTAACTGTTCTATTTGTATTTGATTTTTTATATTTCGTATAAAAAAACAAAATACTAAAATTAATATTTGTAATCTTTGTCGCGTAAATTAACTGTTTGATTGTTTTGTCTTTGTATTTTGTTAAGTCTAATATCGTAAAGTAGGCATAAATTATATTTGATCAAATTCATATTCGTCGCATGAATTCTGATGCTTCATAATATTTTCTTTTAATTCTATTATTTATTATCACGTTAATCTTATATTATGTTATGTTTGGAAGAATTCTATTGCTAATTTACAACTAGTCCATACAAACTCCAACCAGAAACTTTAACCCGAATCAGTCCCAGCGTAACTATATGATCACGTCAGCAATAGTATATTTACGAATAATTCGAAAAAAAGTTCTGGGCTAATACAGGTTAATATACAGAAATTGTGAAAAATAAAATTTTTGGCTTTCAGCCTAGACAGCAACCAAACCAAAGACACCAACTAAAATTTTTGGCTTTCAGCCTAGACAGCAACCAAATCAAAGACACCAACCATATAAAAAGTGGCGAAACAAGCTTGTTGATGGAGGAGAGCTCGAGGGGAGGAGCAAAAAAGACCGAAAAGAGCTTAAATCTTGCAGTTTTTACACTGGAGGAATTCTGCTCCTTCTCACTAAACCCAGAAACCCCATATTAACACTACTTGTTGCCATTATACGAAATTCTGAAATATGAAACCGCTGCGTAACCATTCTCGCTTGCGTCCACAAATGTATGCAGTTGTACGTCCGCTTTATCGTAATTTCTAAAACATTGCAGGTAGAAGCGGGGAATTTTTAGGTTTTGTATATCGGGCAAAAATGTTATCCATTTTGCCATTTGATTAGCGTGGATTTCATCATCCCACTCGATGCCGCTTCGCCAAATCTCCTGCAGTACTATTTTAAGATACATAAGAAAATTCCCAATTAATCCAAGCGGATCGTAAACGGACATCAAAGTTCTCAGTATATCGCGCTTGGTGGGAACTTTGTTGCCGAGAAAAATATCGATGTTCAGTAGCCTAGGAGATATCTTAAATGTGATTGAATCGTCTGCTGAATTCCAAAAAATTCCAAGTACCTTTTCCGTTTTCAATTCGCTGCCGATGTCCAAGGATTTCTCGTGTTGTTCTTGCACACCATTGAGTGCTTTTAAAGTTGCGCTGCTGTTTGACAACCAATTTCTGATATTGAAACCGCCTTCGCGATGTATATATTGTACTTCTAATGACAGTTTTTCGGCCTCTTCTGCAGTGTCAGTTGAGTCTAGAAAATCGTCAACATAATGATTATACTTTATCGCTGATACAGCCAATGGATATTTACTTTCAAACTTGGCTGCATTCATGGATTTTACAAACTGAGAAATACATGGTGCGCAAGAAGCACCAAATATCATGACATTCATTACGTACACGTTCGGCTCTTTTGTGCCATCGCAGGCACGCCACAGGAATCGTTGTACATGTCTATCCTCGTTGCGGATATAAATTTGATGTAACATTTGTTCGATATCGCCACAAACAGCAAAGGCTTTTTGTCGAAAGCGGAATAAAATAGCTGGAAGTGACAGTAATAAGTCGGGGCCTTTGAGAAGCATCGTATTTAGCGAGATGCCATGCGATTTAGCGGCAGCGTCCCAGACTATCCTCGACTTTCAAGGTTTATTTTTATTAAAAACTGGGAACATGGGCAGATACCAAGTACGCTGCGTCTCGGGTCATGAGTATAAATCTTGCTTATGTACCCTTTCGAAATATACTCGGAAATTGTTTCCTGAAATAAATCAAAAAAATATTCATCGGCGTTTAACTTTTTTTCAAGGCACAGTAACCTTTTTTTGGCCATTTGATAGCTCTCGGGTAATTCGAAGTCTTCGTAACGCCACAATAAACTGGTTTCATAATGACCGTCTGACCGCCTATGAGTATATTTCTGTAGTAGCGATAGTGCGCGTTCTTCCTCCTTGCCAATTAATGGAGTCGATGTATTTATCCCAGCGCTCTCAAGGCAATAGAACTGTTTTACTAAATTGTGCAATTGTTTATCATTTTGTTGATTGGAATCACATATGTGAACGTTGTACTCGCTGCGAAAATGACTTTCTCCTAAGACGCCATATAATAACCAGCCGAGACGCATACAAACAGCTACAGGTTCGTTGGGGTGGCCCTCACGCACGTGATTAGAAATGCCCAGCTTCCAATTATTCAGCCCTATAAGCAACTGTGGAACAGCGTTTTTATAACTTTGAATTGGCAAACTTTTAATATGTTGAAAATTGTTTACTCATCTGTTTGTAGTCGATGGTTTGCGTCGGCAGTGACAAACTCTCCACAGTATGGACTTCTATCGAAAACTTATTTTCATTAAATCCAGAAATGTTTACTGCAAGTCGTTATGATACATTTTCCTGGCGCTCCACATTTCCAGTCCACCTCAAACAAAGGGGTTCCAAGGCTCCAATTAGATTTAGTTTTTGAATAATTTGTTCATCGATAAGACTGATAGAAGATCCTTCGTCAATAAACGCATAAGTTTGAATACAATTGTTATTCTTACCGTGAACAGTAATTGGAATAATTTTTAACAATATATTTTTCGACGTTTCACTATGCGCGTTGCAGCTATTTGTGTTTTGATTTGTTTCCAAATCAGCTGTTGTTGAAGCTACTGCGTTCTGTGTTTTAGTTGTTTCATTAGTTATTCGGCGGTGAAGGAGAGGATGATGCTTGAGCTGGCAGCCATCAACTGCTCATGCGTTGTTGTTATTGCAAATTCCATAGTGTTTGCGTAGACACTGTTTGCATAGCTTTAATTCTCTTACAATGTTCCACTTCTCATTACGATCCGCCGCCTTAAATTGTTGACAGTAAGTTACATTGTTGCAAGTTCCATTACATACAATACATTTTCTTCTCTCTTGCTCAACGATTGTATTGACAGATGCATTTCTTTGTTTGTTGCGAGAGAAGATATCTGCGCTCGTACTATTGTCAATGTTGACATTACTGGCAGAGAGACCGATGTCGTATATCCAATTCGAAAAATCTAGTAAATTAACCTTTTTGCTGTTTTTTTTAAAATTTAATTTGTGTGAGCCCCAATTTATTTGGAAATAAGAGGGCATTTTGGAAACTAGTTCTTGCAATAGCGAAGAATTGTTGAGTTCATCTAGTAATCCGCAGGCCTCAATCGTTGCCTGGAGACCTTTAACGTGTACCGCGAAACTGGTGATTGTTTCTAATTTATTTGGGTTCACACTCGGTAGCAATTTTATTTTATTTTTCAGTGAATTTACAATTTTATCTTTCTGGCCATACAGCAGTTTCAGTGTGGATATAGCAGTGGGAACACACGACGGGTGGATTAAAATGTGCTGTACCGATCGGAGAGCATCACCACGGAGCGCCTTTTGTAGACGAGCTAAGTTTTCCGCATCGGTCAAGCCACACACCGTGGTCGACCACTCATATGTAGAGCTAAATAAAGGATACTCTTCAGGTTGCCCTGAAAAGCTTGGCAATTCTTTTGGCACAGTTTGGCGTGCATTTATTTGTTGAACAGTGAGGTTATTTTGAGTGCTGCTTGCAAGGCCAGTTGAAAATGATGGTCTGGTTGAAAAAAAAGAATCACGGCACTGTGGTGGTAGCACACATGGAAGGTGAGGATGTGAGTCAACATGAGCGTTTTTAGATCCGGAAAATGAATCGCGGCATTCTGGTAGATGTGCATTTATAGCTCCGTCAATACAACTCGAGTTAGTGCTGACACTTATTGGAGCAATGTTAATTGCTTTCGAAGTATTTGCTGTTGTGTTGTTGGCTAACGGCAGCCCAAAATAAGTAGTTGCGTTGGGCAGGTCTCTAGTTTGTAGACATTCGTTTCCATTGTTGGAACTGTGCTGGACAGACGAATGCGGGACAGATTGAGTGTCCAACCAATCACGTACAGATAGTGTGCGGACTGAATGATTATCGTCAACATCTTCAGCGAGAATTTGATATTTCTTGTTTAGAAAACTCTTTTCGAGCAGCCGCTCTTCTTCTAAGCGCTGTAGCTCTAATGATGTTCTGCGTGACAAAGACGATGAATGCGACACATGGCTGGAAACCGAGCGGGGTGAGTTGGTTGCCAACAAGTTTGAGCAGGCTTGGTATGTCCAATCAGTTGGTTCGTTACTAATATTGGCGCAGTTGCGGTGGTAAGGCTTGTGACATCGTTCGCACGATATAGTGGGTGCGTTTGAGGGTTCGTGGCAGATTTGGCAGAATGGGGGTTCGGGATTTGGCAACATCTGTTGCGATTGACCCTGTAAGGAGGAAATATCCATAGTGTTGGGACTTACTGTTTTGGCCGGATGAAATATTGGTTCTCCTGTAAGGTGATCTATGAAAGCTTCTGAGTTGCAATTTGAGCTGCCGTGTTAGCAGCAAATGAAGTGACAACAAAAAGAATTTTAAATTTGTTACGAGGAAATCGCCTCTTGCCTTGTTCTATTTTGGATTTTGAACAATAGAGTATATGAAGTTAATTTAAACACAATTATTTATTCATCTCATACATCCGTAGTTAAAATTCCTACAATACAAATACAATAATTTCAATTACAAAACTTAAGAACAAATTTGATCAATTTAATTTAATTAAAAACTAAATGACAACTTATTATGTGTAAGATAAGCGCGCTTTTTATGGCTTTTCCCTCCATATTTGCTTCAGCATACTTTAGCAAAGGATACATACAAAATTAAATCGATAACATTAAATATAGAATCATAATCAAATAAAAGTAATAGATGTGATGACAGTGGCGGTAACAATTACCATTGCAGTAATGGTAATGGTAATGAAATAAAATTTCAACTCTTGGACATCCCTACTCTAAAAAATAGAAGAACGATGCTTAATGTAACATTTTTGATTAAATTGATAAATGGCTCTCTGAATTCTACATTTTTGCTTCAAGAAATTGATTTTAATATCCCAACCCGTCGTTCCAGATCTTTCATTCCTTTGATATTAAGTATGTGCCGCTCTAATTACGCGCAGAATGAACCTTTTCGTTGTATTTGTAGCGATTTTAATAGCCTGTATTCTGTCTTTGACCTGTCAGATTCACTTAATAAAACTAAAACTTTTATTTTAAATGCACTTGATCACACTTAAGCCTTTGTTGCTCTTTGAGTTTTTGGACCGCTTAGGGTCTAACGAAATGACAGGATTGCCAAACTCCACAAAGATCGGCATTGTCGATTTTTTGAAAGTGTTGTATTTTTGTTGTATTTTATATTTATATTTCAGCAGAATTTTGTTTTTTACTGTATATTGTATACAAATAAAACAAAATTTTTAGCTGAATTCACATTCGTTCCGTTACTGTTTACTTAACTGTTCTATTTGTATTTGATTTTTTATATTTCGTTTTGTCTTTGTATTTTGTTAAGTCTAATATCGTAAAGTAGGCAAAAATTATATTTGATCATATTCATATTCGTCGCATGAATTCTGATGCTTCATAATATTTTCTTTTAATTCTATTATTTATTATCACGTTAATCTTATATTATGTTATGTTTGGAAGAATTCTATTGCTAATTTACAACTAGTCCATACAAACTCCAACCAGAAACTTTAACCCGAATCAGTCCCAGCGTAACTATATGATCACGTCAGCAATAGTATATTTACGAATAATTCGAAAAAAAGTTCTGGGCTAATACAGGTAAATATACAGAAATTGTGAAAAATAAAATTTTTGGCTTTCAGCCTAGACAGCAACCAAACCAAAGACACCAACCATATAAAAAGTGGCGAAACAAGCTTGTTGATGGAGGAGAGCTCGAGGGGAGGAGCAAAAAAGACCGAAAAGAGCTTAAATCTTGCAGTTTTTACACTGGAGGAATTCTGCTCCTTCTCACTAAACCCAGAAACCCCATATTAACACTACTTGTTGCCATTATACGAAATTCTGAAATATGAAACCGCTGCGTAACCATTCTCGCTTGCGTCCACAAATGTATGCAGTTGTACGTCCGCTTTATCGTAATTTCTAAAACATTGCAGGTAGAAGCGGGGAATTTTTAGGTTTTGTATATCGGGCAAAAATGTTATCCATTTTGCCATTTGATTAGCGTGGATTTCATCATCCCACTCGATGCCGCTTCGCCAAATCTCCTGCAGTACTATTTTAAGATACATAAGAAAATTCCCAATTAATCCAAGCGGATCGTAAACGGACATCAAAGTTCTCAGTATATCGCGCTTGGTGGGAACTTTGTTGCCGAGAAAAATATCGATGTTCAGTAGCCTAGGAGATATCTTAAATGTGATTGAATCGTCTGCTGAATTCCAAAAAATTCCAAGTACCTTTTCCGTTTTCAATTCGCTGCCGATGTCCAAGGATTTCTCGTGTTGTTCTTGCACACCATTGAGTGCTTTTAAAGTTGCGCTGCTGTTTGACAACCAATTTCTGATATTGAAACCGCCTTCGCGATGTATATATTGTACTTCTAATGACAGTTTTTCGGCCTCTTCTGCAGTGTCAGTTGAGTCTAGAAAATCGTCAACATAATGATTATACTTTATCGCTGATACAGCCAATGGATATTTACTTTCAAACTTGGCTGCATTCATGGATTTTACAAACTGAGAAATACATGGTGCGCAAGAAGCACCAAATATCATGACATTCATTACGTACACGTTCGGCTCTTTTGTGCCATCGCAGGCACGCCACAGGAATCGTTGTACATGTCTATCCTCGTTGCGGATATAAATTTGATGTAACATTTGTTCGATATCGCCACAAACAGCAAAGGCTTTTTGTCGACAGCGGAATAAAATAGCTGGAAGTGACAGTAATAAGTCGGGGCCTTTGAGAAGCATCGTATTTAGCGAGATGCCATGCGATTTAGCGGCAGCGTCCCAGACTATCCTCGACTTTCAAGGTTTATTTTTATTAAAAACTGGGAACATGGGCAGATACCAAGTACGCTGCGTCTCGGGTCATGAGTATCAATCTTGCTTATGTACCCTTTCGAAATATACTCGGAAATTGTTTCCTGAAATAAATCAAAAAAATATTCATCGGCGTTTAACTTTTTTTCAAGGCACAGTAACCTTTTTTTGGCCATTTGATAGCTCTCGGGTAATTCGAAGTCTTCGTAACGCCACAATAAACTGGTTTCATAATGACCGTCTGACCGCCTATGAGTATATTTCTGTAGTAGCGATAGTGCGCGTTCTTCCTCCTTGCCAATTAATGGAGTCGATGTATTTATCCCAGCGCTCTCAAGGCAATAGAACTGTTTTACTAAATTGTGCAATTGTTTATCATTTTGTTGATTGGAATCACATATGTGAACGTTGTACTCGCTGCGAAAATGACTTGCTCCTAAGACGCCGTATAATAACCAGCCGAGACGCATACAAACAGCTACAGGTTCGTTGGGGTGGCCCTCACGCACGTGATTAGAAATGCCCAGCTTCCAATTATTCAGCCCTATAAGCAACTGTGGAACGGCGTTTTTATAACTTTGAATTGGCAAACCTTTAATATGAGAAAATTGTTTACTCATCTGTTTGTAGTCGATGGTTTGCGTCGGCAGTGACAAACTCTCCACAGTATGGACTTCTATCGAAAACTTATTTTCATTAAATCCAGAAATGTTTACTGCAAGTCGTTATGATACATTTTCCTGGCGCTCCACATTTCCAGTCCACCTCAAACAAAGGGGTTCCAAGGCTCCAATTAGATTTAGTTTTTGAATAATTTGTTCATCGATAAGACTGATAGAAGATCCTTCGTCAATAAACGCATAAGTTTGAATACAATTGTTATTCTTACCGTGAACAGTAATTGGAATAATTTTTAACAATATATTTTTCGACGTTTCACTATGCGCGTTGCAGCTATTTGTGTTTTGATTTGTTTCCAAATCAGCTGTTGTTGAAGCTACTGCGTTCTGTGTTTTAGTTGTTTCATTAGTTATTCGGCGGTGAAGGAGAGGATGATGCTTGAGCTGGCAGCCATCAACTGCTCATGCGTTGTTGTTATTGCAAATTCCATAGTGTTTGCGTAGACACTGTTTGCATAGCTTTAATTATCTTACAATGTTCCACTTCTCATTACGATCCGCCGCCTTAAATTGTTGACAGTAAGCTACATTGTTGCAAGTTCCATTACATACAATACATTTTCTTCTCTCTTGCTCAACGATTGTATTGACAGATGCATTTCTTTGTTTGTTGCGAGAGAAGATATCTGCGCTCGTACTATTGTCAATGTTGACATTACTGGCAGAGAGACCGATGTCGTATATCCAATTCGAAAAATCTAGTAAATTAACCTTTTTGCTGTTTTTTTTTAAATTTAATTTGTGTGAGCCCCAATTTATTTGGAAATAAGAGGGCATTTTGGAAACTAGTTCTTGCAATAGCGAAGAATTGTTGAGTTCATCTAGTAATCCGCAGGCCTCAATCGTTGCCTGGAGACCTTTAACGTGTACCGCGAAACTGGTGATTGTTTCTAATTTATTTCGGTTCACACTCGGTAGCAATTTTATTTTATTTTTCAGTGAATTTACAATTTTATCTTTCTTCAGTATTTTAGTCTCTTTTTGAAAGTGAAACATTTCATTAAGAGGCGAAAATAATCATGATCTTATGATTGCAAATTATTAATAATATTTAGATTTACGGACTGTATACCAGGATTATAATTTAACGGCAAAATGTATCAATTACGTACCTCCAAAGTTAGCACAAAAAATGCATCCACATAATTGCATTTTTTGACCAAACCACTGGACAGATTGGAACCGGACCCTCTTAAGTGCACATGGGAAAGATGATAGAATTTTTTGAGACCGACATCAAGATTAAGAAATGCTGCAGAAAGCCGCAGGAGCTTTCAAAAGTAATGCAAAAAATCATATTTTCCAATATTTGAGGTCAGTTTTCTCAGAAACCATAAAAGTTGTAAACTTGAGACCCACTTAAGTGCACATGGGGACCTTGTGATCTTTCAAAAGAGCCATCAATGACGTTGTTATCACACCTGTGAGTAGCGCTATTGCTTTTGAAAGATTGGCCTGATAACGAAATACACCCTTAACTACAGCTCCCGTTCTTACAAACCCTGATTTTAATAAAAAATTCTTTGTTCATTGTGATGCTAGTGATTTCGGCACAGGTGCGGTGCTAGTGCTATTGTCGGAAGTGGGTGCTAAAAAACCTATTGCTTTCATGTCCAAAAAACTTAACACTGCGCAAAGAAATTATAGTGTTACTGAGCGTGAAAGTCTAGCGGCTATTGAAGCTATTAAAAAATTTCGATGTTACATATAAATGCAAGAATTTGAGGTAATTACCGATCATTAAAGACTAGTGGAAGAGTGGAAGACTCGCGCGCTGTACATTGAAGCTACAAGCATATAAGTTTACAATCAGCCACAGAAAGGGAAAACAACATGTAGTACCTGACGCGATGTCTAGAATATATTGTGAGGAAATTTCTGCATTCGAAAGTGTTAGTCCGGAAATAGATTTAAATTCTATTCATTTCCAAGACGAGGATTATGAAGCATTATAAGCCAAAATTAGCATGAATCAACGAAAATATCCGGATGCAACAAGAAGCAACTGCATGGAAGTTTTGAATACCTAACCAACTTCGACAAGATGTTTTGGCCAGAGCGCATGACTCAGTACACGCAGAGAAAAAATATGGTTGGAGCATTATTGGAGAGATCATTCCTTTTTCGCTATAATATTACATATAATATTATGATTGTAGCGACCATAGATGGTTTTGATGAAAATACTAATGCTATTTAAATGATTTCCGACATCATATTATAATTTCAGAGAACATAATATGATTGATTTCAACCATTCTAAAAAACATGATTGTGACAATAATGTTATGATTGGATATTTAGCAATAGTGATGACTTAATTTTAGGTACTCATTAGGTACTCGACATTGCGTGATATTTGTTTTTAAATTTTCAATACACTATATTCGAAAGTATTATAAAAATTTTGAATTTCTGTGACAAAAAGTACGCGTAAAAATTGCACTTGAGCCTGTTTTTATCAATGATCATGCATCAAACCATACAACTATGATTATCGAATATCGAATAATTTTAGACATAACTATTCGATGGGTACTTTAAAGTAGAGACCGACCGAAATCGCTTTTTTTAATTTCGGCCGAAACCGAAATGGCCGAAATTTTTATTTTTTTTTTCGGCCGAAACCGAAATGGATGAATTTTAATTTTTTTAATTTTGGCCGAAAGCGAAAAAATAAAAGAAACAATTGTGAGATTTAATGTAATAAAGTGGGACATAATTAAGATTATCAGTAGGCTGAAATCGATCGCATATTCATAGTCAAATTTAGTAGCTGCTAAACTTTAGAACCAGCTTAGTAGCTGCCAGTTCAGTGTATTATCTGTCAACTTAGTAGATTACTAAAGTTAAGTTGGAGCTTAATTTGTCTATGAATATGGGCCGATAATTTTAAGTTCAGATCATGAATTAGATGAATTTAGAAGCAAACTATAAAATGCGTGGAAATCAAGAGTAGTAGAAATTACTTTCAGGGTAGTAGATTTCAAGAGAGGGGAATAGATATGGGTTTATGCGTAGAGTACTAGAAATTCTACGAGAGTAGTAGAAATTTCTGTCGGGGAAGCTGATTGTATGAAACTCACATAATATTTTGAGGAGTAGATTTCTTACCATAGTAGTAGGAAATATCTTGAGGGAATTAGAAAAATCTGCTACCGTAGTAGAGGAGTAGAAATTTATAAATCATTGCGAGAGTATTAGATCTACTCCGATAGGACATGTCTTCTTTGTCGCTTCTGATTCTTCGAAACCATGATCAATGCTTAAATTTGTGTTACATACCGCTTTTATCCACTTGGTTGTTCCTTATGTATTTTGATACGCTAAATCCGAAAATAAACTTTAAATTTTTCCAGCACGCACCATTTTTTTGCAAACGCCACAAAAGTTGCATTTTTGGTGCTGTAAAAATTTCATTATTTTCGTATCCAGCATGGCAAAATACATAAGAATTTGTCTATAAAGTATATTTAACACACAACACGTTCAGTTTTGTCGATCAGTGTAATCTTTGTTATTTATTTGTTACTTTTTCAATCAAACCGAAATTTTCGGCGGAAATATAGGAATTTCGGCCGAAAGCGATATTTTATTTTTCGGCCGAATCCGAAACACGGCTGAAACAGCTATTTTTTGGCCGAAAAGCCGAAAAACCGAAACCGAAACCGAATTTCGGTCGGTCTCTACTTTAAAGTCCTAGTATTCGATGAGTGTTTTTCGGCACATCACTAACACCATGAAATGCGTAAAATAAGAAAGTAAAAATCGTGCGTGGGCGTCCACAAAATTGTGTGCGTAATGTTTGACGCAGAAAACAAATACAAATGGTTAGTCGAAGAGAGTAAGTATTGAAATCAATTTATGTGTATTTCACAGCTATATGTACATTTTCGAGCAGAAGCAAAAACAAAGTGCGAAGCTACCGCGAACAGCGAACAGCGTAATGTTTGACGCAGAAAACAAATACAAATTGTTAGTCGGAGAGGGTAAGTATTGAAATCAATTTATGTGTATTTCACAGCTATATGTACATTTTCGCGCAGAAACACATTTTCGTGCGAAGCTGCCTCGAACAGCGAAGCCCTTCGCACATATTCTTTTTGGTGGTGGCGGCGCGGTTTGCCGGAACAATCGCGAAGAACCCCTTCGCACATTTCCTTTTGTTTGGTGCTGGTGCGCAGTTTGCCATTCGCGGACTTTTGCTTCGCGAAGCGGCCGCGAATGGCAAACTAAAATACACTTGTAACTTAATAGTGCTGGTGGCGCATAGACTGCCTGAGTTCCAAGCCGATGCATTTTGTTTATTTAAAATTTTAAGACATTTTCAGTTCGCAGATCTTGTTTGCGTCAGCCAGACGTTTTATTTTCTGGATTGGCGCAGAGTCGCTGGCTGTGGCGCAAAGGCAACGAACTGAATAAAGGCCCAACCATAATAGACTCGAGTTGGCTGCAGCTACTGTCACAAATTATACTAATGCACCAGTTTCTATCGCTGAAACCATAATAGCGCAAGCTGCCTGTTTCGTCAAGTTTCGTTAACTTCTGTGGACCGATTCAGTGTCATAACTGCCAAGAATACGGCCACACAAAGTCTTACTGCACTCTTCCCAGCATGTGCGTAAGTTGTGGAGTGTCGACTGAATACTATTGAAAAACAAAACCTCGATCGCTTTAATATTTAATTGACTTTATTTGTAATTCAATGTCTAAGTTTGGCAGGGGGTTGTTACAAAATTGATGTTCTTTCGCCGAGTGCTGTTCTAACTCCCGCAAATGTAGAAGAGAAGAATTGTCGAAATTGAGTTGAGCTGTGTTTAATTGACATCTGATTCAGTGATGTGAAGCGTTTAACGACATCCCACCTCCCGGTGAATCCCTATGAGGATTCACAAAACGTCAAAGCGGCTAGCTTGCTGACTGGTCGTCGAAAAAGGCCACGATTGGTTCGCACTTCAGCACTTCTTACTTGACCATCTTTTGCGGTGAAAACTTTAGTGACTCTTCCTTTCTCCCATTGACTTCTTGGCAAACCAGGATCACATATGATAACTAGCTGACCGAACTGTAACGGCGGGACCTCCTCTCTCCATTTTGAGCGTCGCAAAAGTTGTGGTAGATATTCAATTGTCCACCTTTTCCATAATCTGTCTTTCAAGTTTTGCGCTATCTTCCATTGTTTGCGAAGACACGGGCGTTCTTCTTCATTTACAATCGGTGTCTGCGTGGAATTCAGGCAACCACTCAGAAAATGGTTGGGCGTGAGTGGTTCTTCTTCTTCCGGCGTGATGGGTATGTCAGTTAATGGACGACTGTTGATTATGTTTTCCGCTTCAATCAAAACGCTCCGAAATGTCTCCAATCGAGGGGCGTCATCTTTTAAGACTCTCTGTAATAAGCGCTTTACGCATTGTACAAGACGTTCCCAGCAGCCTCCGGCGTTGGGGTTGGAAGGGCAGTTAAATTTCCACTCAATGTTTTCTTTCGATATTTCTTGTTCCATCCGGTTGAAATCGAATATCCGGTCCTCTTTTTTCATCTCCTTTTGAGCACCAATAAAATTCGTGCCATTATCGCTACGAATTCTTGTTGGCACACCACGGCGGTTCACAAAGTTCCTCAAACAGATTAGAAAAGTATCGGTCGATAAGTCTTCAGCGATTTCCAAATGTTGGACCGCAGTGCATTGATTTCTTGCACATATACCTCACTCTGTATTTGGCGACATACAAACTTCTCCGCGTAGGTCAGTTCAGTTGCTTTTAGCTCATCGACTTGCTGTTCACCTCTCTTCAAATTGATGATGAATCGAAACACCCAGCCAACAACTCGAATCAGCCTCAAGTAAGACGAAAATTTATTAAAATCGATAGGGCACGCCTTGTTGCTTGTCAACAGCAAAACGCGTTTTGTATACTCTTCTGTGGCACAATGTTCCGAGAGCAATTGTGATGCTTCTTGAGGCCAACACTCCTCTTCTATTTATAAAAAATCTGGTCCTAAAACCCACCGTGGTTTAGACTCAAATTCAGGCGATGGTTTGGCACGTGTAGCATCATCCGCGACGTTTAGATTAGTTGGTATCCAACACCATTGTGACGGCGAAGTTGTGACCAATATCTCCGAGATTCTACACGCAACAAATTGTTTATACTCACGAGTGGTTGATCGTATCCAGAGTAATACGGTTTTGGAATCACTCCAGAACGTTGTTTTATCTATTTTAAGATCGTGACATTCTTCAATTGACGTTCTCAATCGGCATCCCAGAACTGCGGCTTGTAGCTCCAAACGTGGCACAGTCATTCCTTTCAAAGGAGCACACCTTGCTTTAGCAGCAACTAGCGCGACATCAACCTCGTTCACTTTTTTAATTCGTAAATAAGGCACAGCAGCATAAGCACAGGAGCTTGCATCTACAAAGATGTGCATTTGAATTTCATCAGCAGTCGATAATAATCTTGAGTAGCATCGTGGAATCGAAAAGTATTTCACGTCCTCAAATTTTCTCCACCACGACACCCATTGTACGTATAGTTGATGGGGTAACTGTTCGTCCCACTGTATTTGTTGTCTCCACAATACTTGCAACAATAATTTGCAAGAAAGTATGAAACGTCAGCTCAATCGGTTGTGTGAATAAAAAATCTGCTCTCATAAAATCAATTTTTTATATCGGAAGTTATACTTTAAAAATATTGAAACAGCCCCGAGGCTCCGTGCGATAGTACAGTGACGCGTTTGCATAGGGCTCGCGATCACTTGCTTGGACACTTTTGTGAAATTTAAAAACAAAACGAAAATTTTTGCCAAATAAAAACACAATTCGAATTCGCTTCATCAACAAAAAATTTATCCCGCGCAACATATCTGCTAAAACATTACACATTCTTTATAAACAAAATATAATCAGCTGATCCACTGACAGCAAAGTCAACACAGCGTTGACGTTAAAATTTCCCTCGGAAAAAAATATCCCAAAAAACATCTGTTTGCAGCGATCAGCGAGTACACAATCCGCATCGCGCCATCTATGCGTCGATTTTCTAATTAGGGTGACCAGAACCTTAAAAACGCGAAATTAGTACCAGTGTGACCGCTCGTCATGCAACGTACCCCTCCGTCATCAGTAGACAGTGGACGAAATGGTACAGCTCATCAGCAGCTTCTACTACAACAACAACTTTTGCAACCCCTGCAGCAAAAGCTTCCACAGCAAGACGGTGCGCAGCAACAGCTTCCGCAACAACAACAACAACCTATTCAAATTCCCTCGCCAGATATACAGTGGAGTTCCCATAGCGATACTGCACACGCAAACACAGGTAACTCTGTATCGTCAATTTCTTTGGTCGATACCCCTAGCAAATATGTTGAAATCCCCGTAGACCTTACCCCCATTCCTGACTCAAGTGAGACGAATAGCGGATTCTCAGAAATCGCTAATCGCATAACAAAGGTCGCTACTCGCTCCATTATTACAGGTCAAAAGAGCAAAATGCCGACAGTGCAGACAGGAATCGACATTTACTTCGCAAAGCGAGTACTATCGTCCCCCACTAATGGGAATAGGCATCCCGCAAAAATTCAAAAGACGAATCCCGTTAAGTCATCTCTCGAGCTTGGGCAAAATCGATATGCGATTCTTGCTGAAGAAAATGATTCGGATCCCAAGCCGAAATCGCAAAAACCCCCACCTATCTACCTGCGTGAGCGAAACTCTAATTCGCTCATCAAAGATATAACTCAAAATATTGGTCCTAATAATTTCCACGTGATTTCTATTCTCAGGGGACAAGTACACGAAACAAAAATCCAAATTTACAGCGAATCCAATTATAGAAAAATTGTCAACCTCTTTGATAAACTCAAAAAGAGCTACTACACCTACCAGCTCAAAAGTTCCAAAGGCCTCTCAGTCGTACTGAAAGGTATCGAGCCTTTCGTAGAATGCGACGAAATAAAAACTGCACTAAGCGATGAGGGCTTCCAAATAAAGTCCGTATTCAATATCCAGAATCAAAAAAAAATCCCACAACCCCTTTTTCGTGTGGAACTAGAGTTCGACTCAAAATTGCTCAAAAAAGGTGAACCCCACCCGATATACTCGCTCAGATATCTGCTACATCGCAAAATCACAATTGAAGTGCCTCACAAGCGCAGTGGACCGATTCAGTGTCATAACTGCCAAGAATACGGCCACACAAAGTCTTACTGCACTCTTTCCAGCGTGTGCGTAATTTGTGGAGACCTGCACGAAACAGGTTCGTGCACAAAAACAAAAGAGGATTCCACTATTAAAAAATGTAGTAATTGCGGTGGCAATCACACTGCTAACTATAGAGGCTGTGCAGTCTATCAAAGCTTCATAAAAAAGACGGAAAATGTTACGCAAAAACATGAAACATGGAAAACCAAAAAATTTCCTCCGCTATCCGCTGCACAATCCTTCGCAAACCCACTTACAAAACAAGGCGTTTCCTACGCCAGTGCCTTAAAAAGCGGTCACTCTGCCACTGTGCACGCGCAACCTGCTCCTCCTAGTAGTAGCCTTGAACAAACTCTACAAATATTCATGCAAAATATGTCTCAATTTATGTCTGGTATGCAAAATATGATGCAAGAAATGATAAAGAATCAAAGTCTTTTACTACAACATCTCATGTCTAAGCCATGAATGGTTTAAAAATATCATTCTGGAATGCAAACGGCCTGTGTCATCACAAACTAGAACTTCTCGAGTTCTTGAAAGAGTCCAGCATAGACGTTATGCTAATTTCTGAAACACACTTCACTGAAAAACACTTTTTCAATTTACCTGGATACAGACTCTATGACACAAAGCATCCAAGCGGAAACGCTAGAGGTGGAACCGCCATTCTCATTAAAAGTCGTATAAAACATTACGCTCTCCAGAATTATTGCACAGAATATATCCAAGCGACAAGTATTTCTCTCGATGAATACTTAAAAGGCCTAACATTAACAGCTATATACTGCCCGCCCAGACACAAAATATCTGAGCAACAATTCAAGACTTTTTTCCATTCTCTCGGACAAAAGTATCTCGTTGCCGGCGATTTCAACGCCAAACATACATATTGGGGTTCTCGCCTTATATCGCCAAAGGGCAGGCTCCTGTTGAACACTGTCAACAGACTCGGTCTTGACGTGATATCTTCTGGCACGCCAACTTACTGGCCAACTGACAGTCGCAAAACCCCCGATGTCATTGACTTTGCAGTCTTCAAAACTGTAAAAAGGAGCCAATTGTTTATTGAATCCTCTCTAGATCTCTCATCAGATCATACGCCTACTATTATCACAATAAAGTATGCGCCAAGTTCTGAGGCCAATCCACCAGATAAACTGACCAGCAAACTCACAAACTGGCTCAAATATCGAAAGTATATAAGCTCCCACATTATCCCTAATGTGTCACTAAAAACGAAAGTTGAAATACACACAGCTGTTAGTAATTTCACACTCTTGCTTTCCCAAGCAGCTGCAGCGGCCACTCCCGCCCAAATCTCAAAAAGCTCAACTCGCAGCTATGCAAAGTGTACTCCAAAGGACATAGAGCAGTTAATAAAAAATAAAAGGAAAATACGTCGCGATTGGCAAAACAACAGATCCCCAAATCTGAAAAAACAGCTTAATGATGTCTCTCGAATTCTAAAAAAGCAGCTTGAGAGGAAATCCGAAAGAGAATTCCAGCTATTTGTTGAACATCTCGCACCCACAAAATCAACAAACTACTCGCTCTGGCGAGCTGCAAAAAATATGAAAAAACCAATACTGACAGAACCCCCTCTAAGGCTGCCAAATGGAAACTGGGCCAGAAGCGATGCAGAAAAGGGTGCAGCTTTTGCCAACCACCTAAAAACCGTGTTCACCCCGAACACGACAGCTGGTGATATCCCAATACCAACATTAATCCCACATAATACCTCTTGTACAATCGCGATTAAAAAAAACGAACTTTTGGAGGCAATAAACAAAAGCTTGGACCCGAAAAAAGCACCAGGACCGGACTTGATAACGCCAACTATGATAAAAGAACTGCCAACAGTTGCAATAACCCACTTATTGCACATATTTAACGCGATTCTCAGAACATGTCACTACCCAGATGATTGAAAACTATCTCAAGTTACAATGATTCCCAAACCTGGAAAAGATCCCAGTAATGTGACCTCATACCGGCCTATAAGTTTGCTCTCTGTAATATCGAAACTCTTCGAAAAACTTTTAATAAAATTGATTCTACCGAAAATTCTAGAAAAACAAGTGATTCCCGATCACCAGTTTGGCTTCCGCGAAAAGCATGGCACTATTGAGCAAGTGCACCGCATTGTTGACTCAATAAAAGGCACTTTCGAAAATAAACAGTATTGCTCCGCTGTTTTCCTCGATATCACCCAGGCCTTCGATAAAGTCTGGCACGAAGGACTTATTTACAAACTACAGCATATTCTTCCCGCTAATATGCACTGTCTACTCAAAAACTACCTCACGAATAGAAAATTTGTAGTAAAATACAAAAGCTTTGTCTCCCGAAAATACGAAATACTGGCCGGAGTACCACAAGACAGTGTCCTCGCGCCCCTGCTATATATTCTCTATACTGCAGATATGCCCAAAAGTGATAGAACTCTCATATCGACTTTTGCTGATGACACTGCTATCATGTGCTCTCACTCAAACCCAGACATGGCATCTCTATACGTGCAAAAACACTTGGACACTCTAAGTAAGAAGGGGCACGTGTCCTGCTCTGAAGATAAACGGCCAAGTCGTCCCTGAAAGTTCCGAAACCAAGTATCTTGGAATGCATCTCGATCGCCGACTCACATGGCATAAACATATTGAATCCAAAATCACTCAGATCAAATTAAAGCAATTGGAACTAAATTGGCTAATCTCAAGGGCATCAAAGCTAAATCTCACATACAAAGTCCAAATATACAAAAGTATAATAAAACCCATATGGACATATGGAATTGAACTCTGGGGCACTGCCTCTCCCTCGAACGTGGAAAAACTCCAGAGAGTCCAATCTAAAATCCTGAGACAAATTGCCAGAGCCCCTTGGTATATAAAAAATACTAACATCCACAGAGACCTGAATATACCTGCAGTAAAAGACGAAATTCCGAAATTTACCTCGAAGTACAAGCAGAAGCTCATGTTTCACCCAAACATTCTAGCTAGAAATTTACTGAGACCTCTGAATCCCTCACGTCTCAAACGAAACTAATATATTCCCCATATATTAGTTACGATAACTCTACATTGCCTAAATCAATGGATATAGGGCAAATAGTTGTAATCTGAATATTATAAAATAAAGCTGAATTTCTGAATTTTTGAAAAATCATTGTTAGACCTAAGTTATTATTAGGTGATTCAATTAAATAAAATTACTATTAAAAAAAAAAAAAAAAAAACAATAATTTTATAAAAATCGTGACATCAGCCAATAGACCAAAAGGATCGTATATTGCCATGGCGATTCCCAATAACTCTCTTTTGGTTGGCGGCCGCTTGCACTCCAGAACGTCTTTTGCATCAGACTTCGTATTACCATCTGTATTTAACTTGACTTGAAGGTATTTGGAGTTTGATACAAAATTCCTCACATTGAAACCAGCAGCAGCATTTATTTTTATGACTTCGATTGTGACTTCTTCCGCATCCTCTACACTGTCAAAGCTAATAACCAAATCGTCAACGTACGTATTTTCGATGACTGCTCTTGTCCCTCTGGGAATGATCGATTTAAACTTTGAGGCGTTCATGTTCTTTACATATTCCGCGCAGCACGGTGAACAAATTGCACCAAATATCATAGAGGACATTTCATTGGCTCGACAGCATTACCATCTCTCCATAAAAATCGTTGCGAACCTCGATCGGCAGCTCTGATGCGCACTTGTGAAAACATTTCCTGTATATCGCCGGCGACTGCAACGAATCCTTGTCGAAATTTATGGATGATGGCTCAGGTCCTTTCAGTAAGGCAGAATTTAAAGACACGTTCGATATGGCGGCAGCTGCATCAAAGACAATACGCAATTTTTGCTGCTTGTGTGGATTTACCACCCCAAAATGCGGGAGATACCACGTAGTTGGAGCATCTCTATCTGCTTCCTCCGGTGTCAGTTGTTTAGCGTAACCTTTATCAATATATTTATGAATTTCTCTTTTATAGTTGGTGGCGTACGTAGAATCCTTGGCCATTCTGTTCTCAATATTCATTAAACGCTGCTTAGCCATGGTGTAACTTCTTGGTAGAGTCACATTATCTTCGCGCCAAAGTAGGTCAACTTCATATCTGGCTTCGATGTATTTCGTTGTTTCTGACAGTATTGTCCTGGCTCGAATATTTTCATCAGACTCTGAAATGACGTTTGTGTTTCGTACTCCAAAATTTTCGACCGAGAAATACTCTTCGACTAGCTTATTCAATTGTTTTAATGCAGGTGCTTCGCGTACGTGCAGAACTGTCGGCGTAATATTAGACTCGGCGTGAAGTGGCCCAAATGCCACCCAGCCCAATTTTGATTTAGCGGCTATTGGCTGATTTACCCCGGCTTCGACTATTTCATTTGGCATACTCAATATGCAATTGTCCAATCCAATTAGAAGCACAGGTTTGACGTCGGTGTAATTCTTAATTGGAACATTCTTCAAATGGCTGTATCTTTCTTTGCAGAATGATTGAGTTGGCAAATTTAAATATTTTATAGTGCGTACATCTTTAAGAGGAAAACTAAAGCTTTCATTGTCCCCTCTGATGTCAAATGCAACCTTCCTGGAATTCTCAGTGGTTTTATTCTGGCCATACCACTGCAAAGTAAGTGACATGGACTGTCCTTTCAGGCCCAACTTGGCGGCGACGTCCTCTTCTAGTAGTGAAATCGAAGAACCTTCATCGAACATGGCATATATCGGCAAGCTGCCATACGGACCAGATAAATTCACCGGCAACATTTTAAACAGGCTGGACTGATTCTTTTGTCGACAATTCAGAATATGTTCAGATGTTTCTTCAGGTGCTGCTACTGACGCTGACGGCTGGAATTCTTGGTGCAAAAGTGGATGGTGCATTCGTCCGCAATCGTTGACACCACATGATTCTTTTGGCGACAATTTGTCAAATTATGACCCTTTCGCAGACATCCAAAACATAGTCGATATCGCTTGATTGTCAACCATTTGTCGTTAGTGCTGAGCGATTTGAATTGGCGGCATTCGTTCAACTTGTGGGCTTGGCTGCATTGTACACATGACATTTGTTGCGGCTGTTGTTGTTGTGGCGACGGTTGTTGTTGCGACGACTGTTGTTGCGACGACGGTTGTTGCGAAGACGGTTGTTGTTGTTGCTCGCAGACTTGCACTTCTTTATTATATAAAATTCGACGTGTGGTACCTCCACTAGGCGTAGTCTGACGATTGACGTTGTTTAATTGTGTATTCTGACGATGAGGCATAGGTTGATTGTAACGCAAAGAAGAATCTGCAACTCCAGGCATAAGCGCTACGACTTTGGCGAGTTCACTAAGCCATTCGGAAAATATTCCCACACTAGGAAACGCAGAAATATTGGCTGTGTGCTTACTCCACTCATACTGTTTTGATGCTGGCAATTTTCCAATAAGCTGGTCCAGCAATGTGGGATTCATTAGATCACAATTGGCAGACTTAAAGAAGGCGGCGATGTTGCGTACTCGATTGGAAAAGCTCAAAATTGGATCCAATCGGTTTTCGTGAATTGTAGGGAATTGTTGAACCTTCTGCAACTGCGACCTTATTAGTAAATCTGGTCGTCCAAAATTGAATTCCAATTCCTTTAAAATGTTTGGAACGTCGTCAGGGTATATCATAAGAGATGTGACCGCATGTCTGTCATTTCCCTGCAAAGCTCTGTGCAATCGCATTAGATTCTGTCGATTGCTGTAGTTGAATTCGTTGGTGGTGTCTCTGTAATTCGCCAGAAAAAGAGGCCAATCTTCAGGGTTTCCATCAAAGGTCGGCAATGGATACAATTTGTTGGTGAAATTTTCCATAAAGGACGGCACAACATTGTATGTTGTTGATGATTGGTATGGCTGTTGAAGCAGCGGCGTTGATGTATGCGGCGGCGCCGGATACAAACTGGCCTTTTTCGACGGCTGACAATGCACAGAAGATGATGGCTGAACTGTCGATGACGGCGGCTGCGACGGATGAAGATACGAAGTTGCATTTTGCGACGGCTGACAATGCGCAGAATTTGACTGCTGAACGGTGTAAGGTGCATTTTGCGACGGTTGAAAATGCGCAGAGTTTGACGGCTGAACGGTGTAAACTGCATTTTGCGACGGTTGAAAATGCGCAGAATTTGACGACTGAACTGTCGATGACGGCTGCAGAGACAGATAACGATACGAAGGTGCATTTTGCGATGGTTGAAAATGCACAGAAGATGACGGCTGAACTGTTGATGACGGCTGGATTGTCGATGACGGCTGAATTGTTGACGACGGCTGAATTGTCGTTGACGGAACCAATTGTGCAAGCAATGGCGCTCCGATTTGTGATTTCTGCAAATGCTTCGACTGATTAGATTCATTTTCAAGAAGGCTAGCAGAATTCGCTTCCACCTTTTGGCGCAGTTGTTGGACTTCCACTTGACTACGATTTGTTTCATTACGTAGTTCGGTAACGCCCTCTCGCAGTAGATTGATGGTGGCGATTAACTGCGTAAATTGTTCATTTGGTATTTTTGGTTGACTCTGAGCAACCATTGTTTCATCAGGATCTACTGCCTCCATTTCTTCGTTCGTCTCGTCCAAATCGGGATCCGAATTTTCCCCTTTATTCTCGTTGCTCATATTTTGTTTTTTAGCTTTTGATCTTGTCAGCATTACATTTATTCGCTGTGTTTTTTAACCAAGCAAAGATGGCGGCTGTCGGTCAAGCTCAAAGTGGATTTCACCGAAATTCGTGGAAATTTCGCAATAACGTCTGAAAGAAAATAGCGACGGCTTTCAGATGGCACAGGCAGCAATTTGCGAGAAAATATGTGGCGTCGGTTGCCCTCGTTTCCTGAACAATTTTGAAAACTTTATGTCGACTGAATACTATTGAAAAACAAAACCTCGATCGCTTTAATATTTAATTGACTTTATTTGTAATTCAATGTCTAAGTTCGGCAGGGGGTTGTTACAAAATTGATGTTCTTTCGCCGAGTGCTAAAATCTAGCTCCCGAAAATGTAGAAGAGAAGAATTGTCGAAATTGAGTTGAGCTGTGTTTAATTGACATCTGATTCAGTGATGAGAAGCGTTTAACGACATGGAGAACTGCACGAAACAGGTTCGTGCACAAAAACAAAAGAGGATTCCACTATTAAAAAATGTAGTAATTGCGGTGGCAATCATACTGCTAACTATAGAGGCTGTGCAGTCTATCAAAGCTTCATAAAAAATACGGAAAATGGGCCGCAAAAACATGAAACATGGAAAACCCAAAAATTTCCTCAGCTATCCGCTGCACAATCTTTCGCAAACCCACTTACAAAACAAGGCGTTTCCTACGCCAGTGCCTTAAAAAGCGGTCACTCTGCCACTGTGCTCGCGCAACCTGCTCCTCCTAGTAGTAGCCTTGAACAAACTCTACAAATATTCATGCAAAATATGTCTCAATTTATGTCTGGTATGCAAAATATGATGCAGGAAATGATAAAGAATCAAAGTCTTTTACTACATCATCTCATGTCATGAATGGTTTAAAAATATCATTCTGGAATGAAAACGGCCTGTGTCATCACAAACTAGAACTTCTCGAGTTCTTGAAAGAGTCCAGCATAGACGTTATGCTTATTTCACTTCACTGAAAAACACTTTTTCAATTTACCAGGATACAGACTCTATGACACAAAGCATCCAAGCGGAAACGCTAGAGGTGGAACCGCCATTCTCATTAAAAGTCGTATAAAACATTACGCTCTCCAGAGTTATTGCACAGAATATATTCAAGCGACAAGTATTTCTCTCGATGAATACTTAAAAGGCCTAACATTAACAGCTATATACTGTCCGCCCAGACACAAAATATCTGAGCAACAATTCCAGACTTTTTTCCATTCTCTTGGACAAAAGTATCTCGTTGCCGGCGATTTCAACGCCAAACATACATATTGGGGTTCTCGCCTTATATCGCCAAAGGGCAGGCTCCTGTTGAACACTGTCAACAGACTCGGTCCTGACTTCAAAACTGTAAGGAGGAGCCAATTGTTTATTGAATCCTCTCTAGATCTCTCATCAGACCATACGCCTACTATTATCACAATAAAGTATGCGCCAAGTTCTGAGGCCAATTCACCAGATAAACTGACAAGCAAACTCACAAACTGGCTGAAATATCGAAAGTATATAAGCTCCCACATTATCCCTAATGTGTCACTAAAAACGAAAGTTGAAATACACACAGCTGTTAGTAATTTCACACTCTTGCTTTCCCAAGCAGCTGCAGCGGCCACTCTCGCCCTAATTCCAAAAAGCTCAACTCGCAGCTATGCAAAGTGTACTCCAAAGGACATAGAGCAGTTAATAAAAAATAAAAGGAAAATACGTCGCGATTGGCAAAACAACAGATCCCAAATCTGAAAAAACAGCTTAATGATGTCTCTCGAATTCTAAAAAAGCAGCTTGAGAGGAAATCCGAAAGAGAATTCCAGCTATTTGTTGAACATCTCGCACCCACAAAATCAACAAACTACTCGCAAAAAATATGAAAAAACCAATACTGACAGAACCCCCTATAAGGCTGCCAAATGGAAACTGGGCCAGAAGCGATGCAGAAAAGGGTGCAGCTTTTGCCAACCACCTAAAAACCGTGTTCACCCCGAACACGACAGCTGGTGATATCCCAATACCAACATGAATCCCACATAGTACCTCTTGTACAATCGCGATTGAAAAAAACCAACTTATGGATGCAATAACCAAAAGCTTGGACCCGAAAAAAGCACCAGAACCGGACTTGATAACACCAACAATGATGAAAGAACTGCCAACAGTTGCAATAACCCACTTATTGCACATATTTAACGCGATTCTCAGAACATGTCACTACCCAGATGATTGGAAACTATCCCAAGTAATCCAAAAGCTGTCACTTAACCTTCACTCTAAGAAGGGGCACGTGTCCTGCTCTGAAGATAAACGGCCAAGTCGTCCCTGAAAGTTTCGAAACCGAGTACCTTGGAATGCATCTCGATCGCCGACTCACATGGCATAAACATATTGAATCCAAAATCACTCTGATCAAATTAAAGCAATTGGAACTAAATTGGCTAATCTCACGGGCATCAAAGTTAAATCTCACATACAAAGTCCAAATATACAAAAGTATAATAAAACTCATATGGACATATGGAATTGAACTCTGGGGCACTGCCTCTCCCTCGAACGTGGAAAAACTCCAGAGAGTCCAATCTAAAATCCTGAGACAAATTGCCAGAGCCCGTTGGTATATAAAAAATAATAACATCCACAGAGACCTGAATATACCTGCAGTAAAAGACGAAATTCCGAAACTTACCTCGAAGTACAAGCAGAAGCTCATGTTTCACCCAAACATTCTAGCTAGAAATTTACTGAGGCCTCTGAATCCCTCACGTCTCAAACGAAACTAATATATTCCCCATATATTAGTTACGATAACTCCACATTGCCTAAATCAATGGATATAGGGCAAATAGTTTTAATCTGAATATTATAATAATAAGCTGAATTTCTGAATTTTTGAAAAATCATTGTTAGACCTAAGTATTATTAGGTGATTCAATTGAATAAAATTATTATTAAAAAAAAAAAAAAAATTATTGAAACAGAAATTTGAATTTAATAAAAATAATTAAGAATTTTATAAAAATAAATGTCTGAAAATGGCCAATAGTTCAGATTATGAATTTATTTTAACTCTTATTGAAAGCGTTTGCGAAAACAAGTGCTTATACGACAAGAGAGATGCATTTTATTTCAATAAAATAAAAAAGGAAAGAGCCTAGGACGAAATTTCCAAAAAGTGCAACAGAAAAAGTAAATTTGTGTTGTTTTGCAAAAGCCTTCCATTATTGATTTTTTTTTTGTAGTCGAAGAAGTCAAGCAGAAGTGGTAGCTGCTAAGGGAAAAGTTCGTCAAAGAAACGCGGAAAATGGACTTGCCAGAACTAATTGACAGAACATTGTGCAACGAGAGCAATGATCTCAATATGAATTTGGATGAAAGTTTTCCATCAGTGGAAGAGCTAAGTGACGATTTTTCCCCAAGCAATGCTTCGCTGACGCCATCGACAGTTATATCAAAAAGGTCAAAGCTGGCTCTCGATAACCTTTGCA
The DNA here is from genome assembly GCA_951394025.1 of Heteromyza rotundicornis. Taxonomy (NCBI): domain Eukaryota; kingdom Metazoa; phylum Arthropoda; class Insecta; order Diptera; family Heleomyzidae; genus Heteromyza; species Heteromyza rotundicornis. Next base: position 40,721,285 of record OX596010.1, read on the forward strand.
ACAAGTTTACCGACGTTATTGAAAAAGTGGAACAAAGCTTATTGGTTGAAACAGAGCCATCAACCGATAAATTTCAGTCGAAAATGATTACAGAAGTATTTAAATTGAGAAGTGAAGTACGCGGTGACGTATTACATGTGTATATGTGTACGATATATGTTTGTATTACATATGTATATGTTCAATTTGATTTTCAATAAATATTTTAGAATAATAGTGCTTAAAATCTGAGCACTGCAATATTGTCATCTGTTTTTGGAATCAAGTTGTATCAATTGAAGGGGTAAAAGATTTTCAACGCTTTAATTGATACAACTTGGTTCCAACAGCACATGTCAATATTCCAGGCTTTTCGAATTTTAATGACTATTATTCTTCCGCTAAATAATAAACAAATTTAATTGCAGTTTTAATTTTGGTTTAATGTTCATTAAAAAAATTGGTTAAAATATTTCGTATATCGGTAGATCTTCTGCCATTGAAACGATTTGCATTTGGAGACGGTAAATTATTTGTGAGTTCACTTCGCCATAGCCCATCGTGTAGCACACCGTTGCCATCTTCCCAATCCAAGTAGTTGTATGGGCAATAAGACAATGACTCAGATTTATTAAACATAATGAAGTTATGCAAAGCCACGCAAGCCAGTACAACCTTTTCTGCATTTTCAGGAAACATATATAGTGTTTGTAGGAGAATTCGCCAACGTGTCACAAGAATGCCGAAAGCATTTTCTATAGTTCGTCTAGCTCTTGAAAGTCTTTTATTGAAGTTATCCTTTTCCCTTGGTAAAAGTATGCCTGGGTAGGGTCGCATCAAATTTATATTTCTTGTAGTTCAAGAATTGGCTACCGGAATTAGGAGGACATTTAATAGCAATGTGTTTGCCATCAATAGATCCTAAACAATCTGTTGTGTTGGGCTCTGCTACATATACCGGATAGAGGGCTTTCCAAAGAATTTCAGCGGTCTCTAGTACAATGCTGCGAACGGTTTCCTTACCCATCTTAAACGACCAAGCTAAATATTGCAATGACGTTCCTTGGGACACGTAACTGAATAAAAGGAGAGCAGCTTTTCAATTTGTGACACGGTAAGGAGAATTAATACGGCGAGACGACATTCGGGTATTATAGGCTCTCTTACGGAATGTTTTTCCAAAAAGGGAGTTATTAATGTCAATATCAATTTGTAAATAGTCGGACTCATCCTTGTGTAAATAAAGAATTGTTCATTGTCCATTTCTTTTATTATAGTGAAGGAAACCGAGTGAAATCCGTATTTTTTTCTATCCCGGTTTATTGGTCGCACACTGCACGAACGTTTCTTTTAATTCTTTCCTTTCTCTTCTATTTCTTTTAGCACACACGTTCCTTCAAATAACGCAAATAATAGTTTTTTCAACCATTCCAATTTTTGTTTACACTCCATTTTTTCTTGCTTTAATTATTTTTCTTTTGAAATTGAATTGACATTATTGCGGGCTAGCTCAAGTCATTTTGGGCACCTTTAGCATTTGACATAAATTGAGCTGGCTTTTCGTAAATTTTTGACAGTAGCTTAATTTGTGGGTGATGCAGCCAATTCTACCAAGGACACACCGCTATTAGTGTGGTGCTGCTCAGAGTTCCAAGTCGACTCGGCGCGGCGGCCGCGTCGCAAAACAACTAGGATGATGTTCTCGATAAAACATGTGGTTCCTTTATAACCATAGAAGATCTGTTATACAAGGAAATTTTGAAGATCGAGGATACGCAGGAAACTACTGCCGCAATGTTCCCGTTTACCGAAGAACCACAACTTTCGGTGATTGTTTCATTTCGGATTCTGTGTACTAGATTTTATTTTAATTTCAATTTCAGAAAGTTTCAAAAAAACGCCAAGAATTTCTGGATTTTGTTAACGCAACGTCAAACTGGGTACCTGATCCTCTTTTTGTAGAGGTCAGAAGATATCTTGATGCTCCGGACGAAAACTCAGAAACCCTTGAATGTTGGCAACAAAATAAGAAGGTAAGATTTTTGTAAATTTGAGTGGATTAGTTATTTTTAAAAATTTATATTCCTTTTTTTCAGACGTACCCACGAGTAGCAAAACTAGCTAACTTTTGCTTCGGTATTCCGGCAACATCGGCGTACTCCGAAGAGGCGTTTTCAGGAGCAGGTGCGTGTGTGTCGGCGAAACGAAGCCGATTGAACCCGACAACAGTTAAGAAGCAAATGTTTATACACGATAACTACGATGTAGTTAAAGCTGAGCTACAGCAAGAATAGTAGAATGAACTAGCTAAGTTAGTTTTCTATACTTTTTGTGTTCGATTTTCTATTAAAATGTATTCTTAAAATACCCTCTAGTTTTTCAATCGGTCATGACGGCCTCTCACACACTCATAGCGGCACTGCCCAGAAGCAGCTCACCTGCGAACTCAGCCATGAAGGCAACAGAAACACCATATTCAAATTTTCAGGTTAGATGGTTTCCTTTTAAAATATTCCTAAAACACCTTACATCGTATAAAACCCTTTTGTTTTCCATTTAGTTTTTCAATCGGTCATGACGGCCTCTCACACACGCATAGCGGCACTGTCCAGAAGCAGCTCACCCGCGAACTCAGCCATGAAGGCAACAGAAACACCATATTCAAATTTTCAAGTTAGATGGTTTCCTTTTAAAATATTCCTAAAACACCTTACATCGTATAAAACCCTTTTGTTTTCCATTTAGTTTTTCAATCGGTCATGACGGCCTCTCACACACTCATAGCGGCAAATGTAAGTATGTTTTTGAATTATGCACAAAATATTTATTAACAAAACTAATATTTATAGAAGGAATACGCGGAAGAAGTAGCCGTACACTCAGGGAAAAAAACATAGTGAAATCAAGTACGATCGTATTTACTCCTTAATTTTTTCAACTTAATGGAAACAACTTTGAAATAAAGAGAAAAATACTTAAAATAATTATTGTCAACGTTGAAACAAAGTTGCAAAGTTGAAATGAAGTGAAAAATACTTAAAATAACTGTTGTCAACGTTGAAACAAAGTTGAACGATTTTAAATCAAGGTCCGGCAACCTTAATATAAATATTTGAAATAATCGGAAAACAACTTTGAAATAAGTTTGTTTATTTTTGAATTTAAGTTTTAAATTGAAAACAAGTTTGTCGCGGTATAAAATCGCGACACCAATGTTGTTGTTTTATTGTTTTTTTTGGTTTTGTTATGTTTCCCTTTTGTTCGGGGCGACGGGCGAACAAAATCGAAGGAACAAAATCTCACACGCACTAACCGAAAGAACGCACTGAACAATTTTGTTAATTGTTATTATTTTTTTTTAATATATTTGTTTTGCTTAATTCGTTAAGCAAAACAAATTCGCCACTCGCGGGTGAAATGCGACCGGCGCGCGGAAGAAGAAAACTGAATATTTTGTTGGAGCTGTCAAAGTTCTCTTGCTTTCTTCTCCTTTCAATCGCTTTTGCTTTCGTTAAGTTAGCTCAGTGAGCGGCGGCGATCCGATGAAGGTATTGCCAGCCTCGCCATAATAATAGTAAAATGTCAGAGCCTGGACTAGAGCTTTTGTACTCTTTGAACCTGTTTGAGGGAGGGGAATTTGAGAACATTTATGCTTTCGCTTATACGTACATGAGTGCCGCCAAAATGTATATTTCATTTTGGTGGGTGCAGGGGGGTATATGTAAATTTGCCAAACACGCCTAGAAAAATCTGAAGAGATTTTTCGCATATAGGTATGGGTAAAGCCCCGACTGCGGACACTGGTTTCTGCGTAAGCCGCACTCTATGTATGTGGGAAAGTAAAATGGAAAGTGAGCGTCATAGGCGCTCATATATTCTAATTCTTTTAGTTCTTTTTGAGCATGGAAGAAGGAAAGTAAAAAGTGAAGTTTGAGATTTTAATTTAATTTGGCTTAAATAATTTTCTTTCCTGTGTTCTAAATTGTGTTTTTGGAGTGGTGAGGTGGAGCGGTTGCCAGCGTCGGATTGTGGCTGGAGGACAAGTGTTCCAAAGGGAGTATTTTTGCGCGCTGGTATAGTTTTGCCAGCTAGTGTTTTTTTACTTTATTTTATTTGTGGCAGTCGGCCATTTAGTGTTTTGAATTTGAGGAATTTAATAGAGTTGGACAGGTTGTGTTCGGTCGTGATTTGTTTTGGTGAAGTGTTTCCGTCCTGGGAATTTCAAGTAGTTTGCTTGGAATTTGTTTGGCCGTTTCCCCCTCTTCCTTATTCCTTTTTTTTGTTTGTGTCGTCCCGCATCAGAGCCAAGTTGTTGCTGGACATCGAATTTTATCGAAGTCCAGCTGGTGAATAGATTCTGCAAAGAATCGTGCTAGGGATTTCAGACAGGTTGGTCTGGTCCCGCAAATCAATTGCGTTTTAAAAAATATAATTTTTTTTTGTATATAAATAATTTCTTTTGGGTATTTGTCGTTTTGTGTCAATTTTGAAAAGGGTTTGTGTTCGGTATTTTTTTCTAGGTGTCGGGAAAATTTCCGTTTCTTTTATATATATATATACATATATGTATTTATATATATATATATTGGGGCAGTTTCGGTGTAGGGTTTTAAAAGTTTAGTTATCGGGTTTTCGCGTGTTCGTGTTGTTCGTTCGGCCGGGGATACCATACCGCGAGGGTCGGCTTAAATCCCACGCTTCGCGACTGTGCTATTGGGGCAAATACGGAATTTAATTATCGCGTGGGGATTTTGGGTTTAGAGTTTTAAATAAAGTTTTAGTTTAAAATAGCGCGATAAGCTGGCGCCCAACGTGGGACTATTTTGATAACAATTTTTTTTGAAAATTTTTTTGTAAAAAAAAATTTTTATTATTTACCGTTTTTTTTTAATTTTTTGTTGGTGTCGTTTTTTTGGTTTTTTGTAATTTTTTAAATTTACTAATTGTTCTTTTCTTTATTTAACTTTTTTTTTTGGATCGGAATTTTACGGGTGAGACTGCTATTTGCGGAAGAATTGGCGGAGCTCGTGGTATTTCGTTCGGTCAGTCCGTTCCTTTTTTTGGTGCAACATTTGTAACCTTTTTTTAATACAAGTTTTTTTTAATAATTCTTTTAAAATTTTTTCACCAGTTTTTTTATTTTGATTTTATTAAAATTTAAATTATTTTTTATAAACAAATTTTGTTTTGGTTTTTTTTTGCATTGGTGGTGTCGTCCGCCTTGAACTGTGTTTTTAATAATTGGTTTTTTTATTTTATTTTCGTGAGTTTTTTTTTATTTTTCTTTATTTCAATAAATTATTATTTTTCTTAATTTCTAGTACGTTTTTTGGTTAATTTGTTGTTATAATTATATTATTGGTTTTTTTAATATTTTTTTTTGATTTTTTTGTTTTATTTTTTTTAAATATTCTTATATTTTCTTAATTTTTATATTTTCTGAAAGTTTTTTTGTTTGAATTTCTTTTTGGTTTTAGTTTTTTTAAATTAGTTTTGGTTTTTTTTTAAATTTTTTTTTTTTGTCTGTCCGAGTTAACTGTGGAGATTAATAGACTAAACCAAGAAGAACTGGCATACGAGATGGAGGCTCGTGGGTTGCCAGTGACTCCGGTGGAGTCCATGAGGAAGTCCTTGAGGGCATTAAGGCAAATAGTGCGAAAGGGGTCCGTAGATGTTTTTGCAGGTTATGCATTTTCATTTGATGAGGATAAGTTAGGTGTGGAGGGGAAAATTTCTGAGGTTGAAAAACTTATGGAAACCCCTCCACTAGATAGCAAGTCGTCCGAATAGTTGAAAATCGTGACTAAATTAGAATGGGCGTTAGGTCGCCTTACTCGTTCTAGGCCAGCGAGTAAGGAGGAAGTAGTTGAACAGATGGCGCTCAAGAATAGGGTTCTTTTATTATTGGGGGAACTCAACGAGGTTGTGGAGTTGGGTGGTGGCGAGGCCGATGCCTTGGACGAGGGTCCGAAGCCGTCGCGGCCACCTAAGGCGCTCAGTAGGGAGTCTGCGGTTGAGGGAGAGCCTCAACCCGCCCCGAGACATGAGCCATCCACTTCGTTGGGTGAGTCCATGATAGGGTTTCAAAAAGTAGAAAATTTGTCCAAGTGGGGTATTCAATTTACCGGGGAAAAGACAGACATGTCCCTACATGCCTTTCTACAGAGGGTAGACGAGCTATGCGAGGCTCGGGGCGTTAGTGAAGCCCAGTTATTTAGGGGAGCAGTGGAGCTTTTCTCCGGAAAGGCCCTGTTCTGGTTTAGGGATGTCCGCAGGACAGTTTCAGGCTGGCGAGAGTTGGTCGCCGAGCTGAAACCGGAATTCCTGCCCCCCCAACTATGACGACATTTTGATGTCAGAAACTAGGAGGAGGACTCAGGGTGGGACTGAGTCCATAGGAATCTATGAGGAGGTTGTTCGGTCGTCTGTCCGACCCCCTGTCAGAGAGGCGTATGCTGGGTCTGGTGATCGCAAACCTGTCCCCGTTTTACCAGAATCAGCTGGGCTTGGCTGAGCCTAAGTCTTTATCAGAGTTGGTTTCCATGGGTCGGAAGCTGGAGGCTGTGCGGGCAAATGTGGAAGCATTCGTGCCGCCTGGACATGTTTCGTCCAATTGCCCTAGGGGTATTTATTGTTTTGGGTGTAGGCGGCCTGGCGTGATGAAGCGTGATTGCCCCCGATGCTCTCAGAGAGCAGGGAAATTACAGGAGCGCTCGGACAGGGAGGCGGCCCTTAGAGCGGCTCCGAGGGCCCGCGAAGAGTCGGGAAATGGGGAGAGAGCTCTTGTGGAAGCAGAGCAAGAAGTTCCAGCTGGCTAGGGAGAATAGTGGTAGGCCTCAGAGGCGTCCGTCCGGAGTATATTAGAGTTTCACTTTGTCGGGAAAATATTTAGATAATAGGCCATATTTAGGCGTTATGATTTTTGGAGTGCGTATGCTAGGTTTTTAGATTCGGCGGCCACCAGGACGATTATTGGTAGGCCAGGCTGGGACACATTAAAGTCCTGGGGGATAAGTTTATTGGCGTCTGCGGTCAGCAAGGTTGCGCTTGCTGATGGTGAAGAAGTTCCGGTTAGGGGGGTATTTTCGGTCCCTTTCGAGGTAGAGGGCAAGTCGGTCCTCGTTGAATGCTTCGTAATACCTGATTTACCCCAATCATTGATTCTTGGAGTAGACTTTTGGTCTAAGGCCGTGTAGTGCCAGATTTGGCCAAGAATCAGTGGAGGTTTTCCGACCAAGTCGAGGTCTCGTCAGTAGCGGCGATAGTTGATAGGTCTTCGTTGTCAACTAGGAAAAAATCGGTTCTTGAGGAGTTTGTTGCAGATGTTTTTAGGTCTATGCCTAAGGGACTTGGTTGTACACATTTGGTCGAACATCGGATTCGTACAAATCCAAATGTGGAACCAGTCAAGCAGCGATACTATCCGGTATCGCCCGCTATTCAGAGGCACATAGATGAGGAAATAGAGGATATGTTAGAAAAGGGTGTGATTGAGATTTCTCACAGCCCTTGGGCATCACCAGTTGTGATGATTAGGAAAAAGGATGGGAGTTATAGGTTTTGTGTCGACTATAGGACACTGAATAAAAATACGGATCGAGATAGTTACCCCCTCCCTTATATTTCGGCTACTTTAGATAAGCTAAAGGACGCCAAATATCTCTCTAGTTTGGATATAAAATCCGATTATTGGCAGATCCCAGTAGAGAAGGAGTCTAGGGCCTGCACGGCATTTACAGTTCCGAGTAGGGGGCTCTACCAGTTCAAGCGCATGCCTTATGGCCTGCATAATGCGCCTGCAACTTGGCAGAGATTTATAGATGAGGTCCTTGGGGCTGACTTGGAACCCCATGTTTTCGTGTATTTGGACGATATTATTATTGTTACAAATACAATTGATAAGCATGTTGAGGTTCTGAAGGAGGTCCTGAGGAGGATTTGTTCGGCAGGGCTTAGATTGAATAGGGAAAAATGTAATTTTTGTCTTCCTTCGCTACGGTTGTTGATCGACAGGGCTTGCATGTTGACCCCGAAAAAGTTGAGGCAATGCTGAAAATTCCAGCGCCCAAAAATGTAAGGGAAGTCAGGTCGTTTGTTGGCACCATTTCTTGGTATCGTAGGTTTGTTTCGAATTTCGCTGATTTGGTTAAACCTCTAACTGATCTTCTAAAGAAGAAGAACAGGTTTAGATGGTTGCCGGAGTGCGAGGACAGCTTTTTGAAGGCCAAGGAGCGCCTAGTGACGGCGCCGGTCCTGAGCTGTCCTGATTTCGAACGACCCTTCGTTGTTCAGACTGATGCTTCCGATTTTGGAATAGGTGCCGTTTTGACACAACAGTTTGATGAAGGGGAGAAGGTCATTTTGTATTTGAGTAGGTCGTTGAGTAGATGCGAGAGGAATTATTCCACTACCGAGAAGGAGTGTTTGGCTGTTTAGTGGGCAGTTGAGAAGTTGAGGCCATACATCGAAGGGGTCAGGTTCACAGTGGTGACCGACCATTATTCGTTGGTATGGCTCAACAATTTGAAAGATGCGGTAGGTTGGCTAGCTTTAAAGCTTTAAAGCTCCAGCAATACGATTATGAATCATACATAGTACGGGGAAAGATCATTTTGTGCCCGACATGCTTTCTAGAGGTGTCCCAGTCGTAGGGGAGGTAGATGGGCGTGTTAGAGATCCATGGGTGGATTCCATGGTTAGGAAAGTGGAGGATAAACCAATCGATTACCCAGCTTGGAGAATTGAAAATGGGGTGTTATATAAACACATAAAGGCAGGGACAAATAGTTTGTTTAGTGCTGGATAAGAGTGGAAGAGTGTTGTGGGCAGGAGTGATAGGCGCAGTATTTTATTCGAGTGTCACGATAATCCATTATCGGGGCACATGGGCGTTAGGAAAACATACGCAAGGGTAGTTGAGAAATATTATTGGCCAAAAATGAAGGCAGAGATAGCTAGATATATTAAAGGTTGTCAGGTTTGCCAGAGGGTGAAACCTGACAACAATAAGCCAGCTGGTTGTATGGTAGAGAGGACAAAGAAGTTAGAACCTTGGGAAATGATCTGCGTAGATCTGGTGGGACCCTTGGTGAAGTCTAGTCGGGGATTTTGTTATATTTTAACGGTGGTTGACTACTTCACCAAATTCCCATTGTTGTTTCCGTTGCGAAATGCAACGGCAAAGAGTGTTTGCAAGGAGTTGGAAGATAATGTCTTCCTGCTCTTTGGAGTTCCGAGGTCCATTGTATGCGACAATGGGCCACAGTTTCGCAGAAAGGAGCTGCAGAGTTTATGCGCGTCGTATGGTGTGCAGATGCGGTACACTGCACACTATCATCCGCAGGCCAATCCGGCCGAGCGGATCAACCAAATAATTAAGACCACTTTGAGAGCATATATTTCAGAAAACCATCGGACATGGGATTCTCATCTCTCAAAGGTGGCGTGCTGCATTCGAACATCGCAGCATGAGGTTTTGTGAGCGTCTCCATACTTCGTGAATTTTGGCCGAAATATGGCGGTCAGGGGTGATAGAGATTATAGACGAGTGGGAGACTCAGACCAACCGGACAGTAGTAGTGAGGACCGGGCCAAGTTAATGGCAGACTTGAGGGAAGACATACGGAAAAAGTTAGAAATGGCAAGTGCCAAGACAGCGAAAACGTACAATCTCAGACGTAGAGATGAGTATTTACCGCACGAGTTAGTATGGAGACGTAATTTTGTTTTGTCCGATGCTGCAAACTATTTTGCAGCGAAGTTAGCTCCGAAATTTGTTGGACCGTTTAGGGTTAAAAAGAGGGTGTCTCCGTGGACATATGTTTTAGAAGACGAAGACGGACGAGAAAAGGGGACATGGCATGTGCAGGACCTTAGGCCGCACATCGACTCAGGGTGATTTTTCTCCGGTTAGATTCGAAAGTTGGCTGGTCTTAGGAGACCAAACAACTTTCGCGGAGGTGGAGGTGGGGTTGTCGCGGTATAGATTCGCGGCACAGTTGTTGTTGTTTTGTTGTATTGTTTGTTTTGTTATGTTTTTTTGTTTCCCTTTTTGTTCGGGGCGACAGGCGAACAAGATCGGAGGAAATCACACACGCACTGACCGCACTGAGCGCACTGAACAATTTTATTAATTGTTATTAATTTTTATTTATTATTTGTTTTGCTTAAATTGAAAGCAAAACAAATTCGCCACTCGCGGGTGAAATGCGACCGGCGCGCGGAAGAAGAAAGCTGAATATTTTGTTTGAGCTGTCAAAGTTCTCTTGCTTTCTTCTCCTTTCTTTCGCTTTTGCTTTTGTTAAGTTAGCTCAGTGAGCGGCGGCGATCCGATGAAGGTATTGCCAGCCTTGCCATTACAATAGTAAAATGTCAAAGCCTGACAAAAAGGGGTCAGGTGAGCCTGACAAAAAGGGGTCAGGTGAGCCTGACAAAAAGGGGTCAGGGGAGTTTGACCAGAAACGGTCAGTTGCTCCACTACCATGGATAGGGAGAAAATTCCAACATGTGTTGGACATATTGGATGAAAAGGTTAGTAATTGTGGGGAAAGGAAGGATTCCATAGAAACAGTGGAAAAGAAATTAGACTTAGTTGAGGAAACTTACCTCAAATATATGGAATTCTACTCTGATGACGAGCTGAAGTGTATTACGGGTTGAGGGAAAAAGTTGCTTCACTAAAGAAAGGGAATATTGATACTTGCCCCTTCCCTTTACCACAAATAGATATACCAGTTTTCGATGTTAAATACTCTGAATGGGACACATTCAAGGAATTGTTCCAACAACTAGTAGTATCAAAATCGATTTCAAATACACAAAAGATGTGTATATTGAAAGCGAAGGTGAAAGGATCGGCAGCAAGCATTATTGTAAATTTGCCATCAAAGGATGCAGATTTCGATATTGCATGGAAGTTGCTTAATGATAAATACACAAATCAAAGAGCAATAACTTCAATTTACTTTAAAAAGCTGATCGAGGCTCCTGCTGTCAGATCTGACGCAAAAAGTGTGCAAGACTTTCAAGAGATGATAAACGAAAGTCTTCAAGCTTTGCACGCATTTGGTAGTCCTTGATATGTTTCATCCTACAAAGGAAAATGGATGGAGCATTAAGAGTAAAATTTGAGGCCTCTTTAGTTAACTCAAAGAAATTACCAAGGGTCGACAACTTGCTCGGATTTCTCGAGCGCGAAGTTTGTATTTTAGAGGCGACCCAAGAATTTTCCAACAAAAGGGATGGAAATCTTGGGGAGCAGTCTAGCAAAAAGGGATTCGTGCTAAGTGGTGAGAAATGTTTAATGGGATGTTTAACGGGACATTTTTTGAATCAATGTTACAAATTTAGAGGACTTTCCATTATCGAACGATGGAATAAGCTAAAAGAGAACAATTTATGCAAAAAATGTCTGAAAAGCGGACACATGAGTGTAACATGTAGTAGTGAATATAACTGTAGAATATGTAAATATGGTCATCATTCTCTACTACATAGGGGAAATAAGAAAACGCAGTCTAAAACTGCTGTGGTTAAAGATAAAATTAAAGAAATAAATAAATGTATATTATTGTCCACAGCCATAGTTCAGGTGGCTGACGGATTAGGAAATTGGATGGATTGTCTGTTTGATGACAAAGGCTTTTAAAAACAAGTTGAAATTAAAAGCTTCTGGGACATCAACTACTATTGAGGGTCTAGGGAAAAGTAAAGCTAAGGTGAATGAACGGGTTAGTGTAACCATTAGATCCAAAACTTCGGGATATAAGACGAATTTGGAAAGGTTGGTGATGCCTAAGATTTTGTCGGATTTGCCTGAACGAATGGTGGAAACAGGTGAGTATCCGAATGGAATTCAGTTAGCAGATCCAAAATACCATATTCCGAGAGGAGTAGATATGCTGATTGGAGCAGAAATATTCTTCGACATTTTGTCAACAGGACAAAAGGTTGCAAAATACAAAATTAGGTTGGATAGTAAGTGGATCTGCTAGCATATCGGCGTCTGCTGTACGTTGCATGACTATATCCAGTTTGCAGGAAAATACGGATACGATGCTCCAAAAATTTTGGGAGGTAGAAGAGCTTCCGTGCAAGAAAAGGATGACAAAGGAGGAAATCAAGTGTGAGCAGATTTTCAACAAGACGACTAAAATAGGACAGGATGGAAAATTTTAAGTAAGTATTCCATTTAAAGAAAAAAGTAATTTGTTGGGAGATTCTAGAATTATTGCAAAGCGTAGATTTTATTCTATAGAAAAGAAATTGGAAAAGAATACAGAGTTAAAATTGCAGTATCAGGAATTTATGAAAAAGTATATGGAATTGGGAATAATTCAAAAAGAATTAAAATTGAAAGAAAGTTGCTATTTTCTACCACATCATTGTGTATTACGACCAGAGAGTACCTCAACCAAATTACGAGTAGTATTTGACGCTTCTTGCAAATCGACTACAAATGTGTCATTAAATGATATATTATATGTAGGCCCAAGATTGCAGGAAGAGTTATTTAACATTCTTTTGAGGTTCAGGAAACATAAATATGTTTTTTCAGCAGACATCGAAAAAATGTATAGGCAAATTTGGGTGGCAGAAAAAGATAGAAAATATCAACTAATATACTGGCGGTGGAGTCCAGAAGAGGAACTCAAAATTTATTCCTTAAATGGGACAGCATCGGCGCCATATTTGGCTGTAAAATGCTTGGAAAAAATTTCTGATGTACAACGGAAAAGTCGCGGATATCATTAAAAATAATTTTTATATGGATGATTTAATGACTGGTGGGGATTGCTTAAAAAGTGTGGTAGAAAACCAGGGCAATATAAATAAAATTTTGCAAGGATATGGAATGCCGTTGCGAAAATGGTGTGCAAATCATCCAGATTTGTTGTCCAACATTCCAATTCAGGACAGAGAGGGATGTTTGGATATCGGTTTGGAAAATGTATCGACAATAAAAACTTTAGGGGTAGTATGGAATCCTCTAGAAGATGAGTTGAGCATGAAATGTAATTAGGAAAATGGAGAAGTAGTCACAAAAAGAACTATTTTGTCAGACATTTCCAAGCTATTTGATCCACTGGGGATAGTGAATCCGGTAACTGTAACTGCGAAAATTTTATTACAGCAGCTATGGAAGTCAAAAATTGATTGGGATTCAAAGGTACCACAAGATATATTGATGACTTGGAACAAAATTAAAAGTGAATTACCAAAACTTAATGAAATAAAAATTAAACGACACTTATTTTGTGACCAACATAAAGTTATTGAATTACATGGATTTTCCGATGCTTCCATCAAGGCGTATGGAGCGGTAATTTATGTAAAAACCTCAAATGAAAATGGGGAGGTGTCAGTACGACTAGCAACAGCTAAATCACGAGTAGCTCCAATAAAGATGTTGACGCTACCCAGATTGGAGTTGTGTGCTGCAGTTTTATTGACTGAGTTAATGAAAAAGGTAATTGAGAGTTTGAAAATCAACAATTTTTCTAAATTTTATTATACAGATTCGTCCATAGTTTTAAGCTGGCTCAAATTGGAACCAGCAGTATTACAGGTATTTGTTGCAAATAGGGTGGCACAAATACAAAGCGAGACCGATATTAAGGAATGGAGGTATGTTCCAACTAAAGAAAATCCAGCGGATATTGTGTCAAGAGGCTCGCTACCAAGTGAGCTTATAGACAGTAATATGTGGTTAGATGGACCATTGTTTCTGAGAGAAGAAAAGTGTCAGGAATGGCTTTGTCCACAAAGCTGTGACTCCTTGACACTGGAAGTTAAAAAGAGTAAAGTGGTTGGTGCACTAATAAGATCCGGTTCTTTTATAGATACTATTCGTCACAAATAGTTTTGAGTTTTTAAGGAATGTAGTAGCTCAGATTTTATGTTTTGTTGACATTGCGAAAAAAAGATGCCAAAAACAGTGGCTAATTTATAAACAAAAAGCATTGGTAGTTCTAATAAAAAATATTCAACAGAAACATTTTAAAAAGGAGATTAAAGCGCTAAATGCAAATAAGATACTACCGTCGGATTCAAAAATCTTAACATTGTATCCTATTATAGATGAAGAAGGGATATTAAGGGTAGGAGGTAGAATAGAGAATAGTAGATTAGCTTATGAATCGAAGCATCCAATTTTACTTCCATATGACGACAAATTAGTAGTGCTATTAGTAACAGAATTGCATGTCAAACATTTGCACATAGGACCACAGGGACTATTAGCAATCATAAGACAAAGGTTTTGGCCATTAAGAGGAAAACAATTAGCAAAGAAAATTGCAAATAAATGCTACAGATGTTTTCGCGCTAATCCGAGACCTTTACATCAACTTATGGGGAATTTACCAAAGGATAGGTTGATCAAGACACGACCTTTTTTAAATGTAGGCATCGATTTTTTGGGGCCAATAACAATACATTACAAAGTGCGAGGAAAAAAAACGGATAAAGCTTATGTTTGTGTATTTGTTTGTTTTTCGACGAAAGTGGTCCATTTGGAAGTCGTTTCTGACTTGAGTTCAGCAGCATTCATTGGAGCATTAAAAAGATTTGTGGCACGGCGTAGTTGTCCACAGAAAATTTATTCTGACAATGGAACTAATTTCATTGGGGCTGCGAATAGCCTAAATGAAATATATCAATTGTTCAAGAACAAAAAACATTCAGAGGTGATTGAAAGATTTAGTGGGGAAAAAGAAATTCAATGGATTAATATTCCGGCCAGATCTCCTCATGTGGGGGGATTGTGGGAGGCTGCAGTGAAATCAGTGAAGAAACATTTCTATAGAGTCGTGGAAGGCATTATGACATTTGAAGAAATGTGTACCTTGATGGCTCAGATAGAATCAATTCTAAATTCAAGGCCACTTATGCCATTGTCCGATGATCCGAATGATTTTCAAGTTTTAACTCCAGGTCATTTTCTTATAGGAGAATCTTTTTCAACGTTTGTTGATAGAAGTGATAATCAATGTTATCACGGGCTACGGGATCACTGGATGGCAGTGCAAAACAATACCCAAGAGTTTTGGAGAATATGGTCAACCGAATATTTGAGTGAGTTGCAAAAAAGGTATAAATGGCAGCGTCCGTCCGATAACATTGAAGTAGGCAGTCTTGTTCTTTTGAAAGAAGAAAATTTGGCCATGATAAATTGGAGGAGGGGACGAGTTATTAACACAATCTGTGGAGTTGACGGATTGTGTCGAATGGTAGATGTAAGAACAAGCACTAGTATATCGAGACGATCGGTACACAATGTTTGTCCTTTTCCTACGGATGAAAATAATGCAAATGAAAAAGAAAAAACAAATGAAAAAACAAAAGAAAAAAATAATAGTAGTAATAGTGAAAACAAAGATGTAAGAAGATCCAGTAGGATTAAAAACAAAAATTGTATGCTTATATTATTGTCGTATTTAATGATTTTCCCTGTAGTAAAAGGGCTTGTGAATATTGACTATTTTAAAGATAAAGCAGGAATATTTTTTGAAGAAGTGGAGGTAATAGGGCTGACAAAAACTGCATGGAATATTGTGGTACATGTGAACATGACGGATTATTGGAGTTATAGGGACAAATTGGACGAGTCAATGCAGCTGATTAAATCCATGGAGGCATCACTTTCCGACGATGTATATATGGCAGCGACGATCGAACAACTCACAGCAAGGTATCAGCGCATCGCCCAAAATAATGAAGTCATCACACTAATCAACTCGAAGAAGAGCCGGCGAGTTCGAAGGGCGCCTTTGGGATTTATGGGTGGTGTTCTTCATTCAATATTTGGACTGATGGATGAGGAACACGCCCAAGGATTGGTGCAACAGATTCAACAAAGCCAGTCAAATGAGAAATACATGTTAGATCTAATAGAAAAGCAAACGTCTATTCAAGATTTAACATCGGACATACTGAAGCAACAACATGAGGTGGTATGGAAGAATTTTTAATTCATCAACAACTCAGTACATACACTGAATGAGGCAATAAATAAACAAATGGATAATGAAGTGATACTTAGCGCAATAACAAGTACTCTGGTGGCGGTGGAATCATTCGAGGAGATTCAGCGAGACTTAATCGACGTCATCTGGAACTCGAAAGGCAATTTTATGGCAAAAATACTGCCGTTGCAAAAATTCCAAAAACAAATAGGCCTAATCACTTCTAACATCAACGAAAACTTAATGTTGCCTGACAATAATCCGATGGAGCTTGCAAAGATTGCAAAAACGACCACAAGAACAACCGCAGAATTCATTTTGTTCAACATTCGAATTCCACTAGTTAACAAAGAAAAGATGCGAGCGTATGCAATATATTCGTATCCTACATTCCATGACGGGTATTTCGTGAGTATTAAGCCTGCATTTGATTACATACTATTAGATGCGAGAAAAACAGTGTATTATGGGATGGTGGGCGATAAGTTTCAACATTGTCAACAAATGAAGAAGATGCTGCTATGCCCGCAGACACATCCTTTATACAACATAAGAGCCGACTTCAGATGCGAAGTTCAACTATTCTTAAAGCAGCGAAGGTTTCCTCGGGACTGCGAGATAAACATTGTGCCTTTGCGTAATTTTTGGCGTCAACTCTATGCGACTAATTCTTGGATTTTTTCGATGGGTGAAGAGACTCAAGCTGAAATAAAGTGCAACGAGAATCATCAGATAGTGAGCCTTGAAGGTCAAGGTATGTTACAAAAGAATCGTGACTGTTATCTACAAACGACCGATGTCAACCTATGGGCATATGACGTATACACAACGAATGTCAGTTACATCATTCCGATCCTGAATCTAACGCATCATATGCCAAATATCAAACATATTCAACTAATGGGAGATATAGAATCGTTTCAAATTCAGAACATCCCAACACAAAAGACGATATTAGGATTTCCAACAGCGTTGGATTTTCACCACGTAGCTCATTATGGTTCAAGTCTGACAACATGGGTTATAATGCTGGTAATCATCGTAGCAGTAATCATCATCTTCCGAAAACTGTGCCAGATGTCCACCAACTATCTAATAGCAGCCATTACCTTACCACAGTTATAGTAGAGTAAATTCAAAATCAATATAACATATATTTTTTTCACGGTTTACATATTTTAATTAGCATTTGAGTATGCCAAATTTTATTTAAAACAAAGCTTATAAGCATAAATCTATAAATACAAAATTTTCTTTTGTTAATTTGAATTCATTTTCATGGCGGCCGTAGCCGCTTGACAATTAACCACTGTGTGGAATCACATTTTTTAATTTTTTTAAGATTTAAAATTTCTATACAAACATTTCAAAAAAAAAAAAAAAGAAAAAAAAAAAGAGAGAAAGAAATTAAAATGTTTTATCGATATAATTATTCTTATGTTTTATTATGTTGTTTAAGAATCAACCCCTTGTTAGTTTTAAGTTCTGATTGATTTAAGTTTTCTTTTCAACATAGAATGCACTATCAAACAAAAAATCAAAACACAAAAATAAGAAAAATTATGAAAAGTAATCTAAATTGTAATAAAGTTATTTGCATCTTGTAAGGTCTGTAGCGCCTCATATTAAAAAAAAAAAAAATATACATTTAAAAAAAAAAAAAAAATTTATGTAAACACTATATAAAAAATTTATATTTTTGTTAAGGATGTCCAAAAAAAGGGACAAAATTATTAAAAGACTTAAGCCTTTTAAGGCGGGCATGACACGCAATTATGAGTAAAATAAAAAATGTATTTCAAGAAAAGAAAACAAAAACATGTAAACATGTCCAAGAGAGAACAATAGTATTAAAAGACTTAAGTCTTTCAAAGTAGGCAATATGTTTAATTATGCAAAATTAAAGAACGGCACCAATCAACGAAGACATAGGTAGTTGCGGTCGGTGTTTACAGAAATGATACCAATAGTTGGTGAGTCTGTAAATACCCGCAATATAGTTTTTTATGGTCCTTCTCTTTGAAGTGATACAGAAACGGGTAATTTCAACATCTGGTAGCAGTTCGTCAGTATGGATGGAAATTCCACATACACAGCGGAAGTGTACAAATACAAATGTACACAACTAAATAGGATCTGTCTCGGCCGATAATGAGGCCCAATAAAAAGGTCCTTTGTTCCGCGAAATAGATAATTAGTGCGTTGCTTGGGCGGACCGTTTATTACACACACGATGGGACCGCAATCGCATCGTGTACGTAGGTAGTTTTAAGGTATTCGTATGTATTTGTAGGTATTTTATAAGGTACTATTTGTAACAACCGAAACCTCGTGTACTTACTTGGTAAGCTAAACAAATTGGTGACCCCGTGATTTAAATACGCGTAAAAGTGTTTGAATTCGTGTTTTTTGTCTAAAAAAAAAAAAAAAAAAAAATTGCATTGAGTTATAAAAAAAAAATAAAAGTTTTAAATTAAAACTGCGCTAGTGTTTAGTGTTTGTTGTAAAATATAAAAAAAAAAAATATAAAAGTTTTAAATTACAACTGCGCTAGTGTTTAGTGTTTGTTGTAAAATATAAAAAAAAAAATAAAAGTTTTAAATTACAACTGCGCTAGTGTTTAGTGTTTGTTGTAAAATATAAAAAAAAAATAATAAAAGTTTTAAATTACAACTGCGCTAAACTAAACTAAACACTAGTGTTTGTTGTAAAATAAAAAAAAAAAATTTTTAATTTATTAATTACAACTGTGCTAGTGTTTTGTTTTGTATAAAATGGAGCAGATAGTGAAGAACCAAGAAGCTATCGGGGCGGAGATAGCTTCTGGGTACAACAAGCTGGCCATGGAGGCTGCCACAAGAATAAATGTGAGACGGTTTCAGGAGATGAGGTCCTGGGTAACGGAACTGTCCCAGCGGTTCGAGGCTAACGACCAAGAGTTAGTCGTGGCAGAAGCCACTGTGGAAAGAAATGCATACTTCAAGCAGAAGTATGCAGACCAGGTAAGAGGTCATATTTCTAATTTTTATAAGTTGTTAAATACAGTAACAATCAGTCCTGAACCGGTAGTGAAACCTGACCAAAAGGGGTCAGGAGAGCCTGACAAAAAGGGGTCAGGTGAGCCTGACAAAAAGGGGTCAGGGGAGTTTGACCAGAAACGGTCAGTTGCTCCACTACCATGGATAGGGAGAAAATTCCAACATGTGTTGGACATATTGGATGAAAAGGTTAGTAATTGTGGGGAAGGGAAGGATTCCATAGAAACAGTGGAAAAGAAATTAGACTTAGTTGAGGAAACTTACCTCAAATATATGGAATTCTACTCTGATGACGAGCTGAAGTGTATTACGGGTTGAGGGAAAAAGTTGCTTCACTAAAGAAAGGGAATATTGATACTTGCCCCTTCCCTTTACCACAAATAGATATACCAGTTTTCGATGTTAAATACTCTGAATGGGACACATTCAAGGAATTGTTCCAACAACTAGTAGTATCAAAATCGATTTCAAATACACAAAAGATGTGTATATTGAAAGCGAAGGTGAAAGGATCGGCAGCAAGCATTATTGTAAATTTGCCATCAAAGGATGCAAATTTCGATATTGCATGGAAGTTGCTTAATGATAAATACACAAATCAAAGAGCAATAACTTCAATTTACTTTAAAAAGCTGATCGAGGCTCCTGCTGTCAGATCTGACGCAAAAAGTGTGCAAGACTTTCAAGAGATGATAAACGAAAGTCTTCAAGCTTTGCACGCATTTGGTAGTGCTTGATATGTTTCATCCTACAAAGGAAAATGGATGGAGCATTAAGAGTAAAATTTGAGGCCTCTTTAGTTAACTCAAAGAAATTACCAAGGGTCGACAACTTGCTCGGATTTCTCGAGCGCGAAGTTTGTATTTTAGAGGCGACCCAAGAATTTTCCAACAAAAGGGATGGAAATCTTGGGGAGCAGTCTAGCAAAAAGGGATTCGTGCTAAGTGGTGAGAAATTTTTAATGGGATGTTTAACGGGACATTTTTTGAATCAATGTTACAAATTTAGAGGACTTTCCATTATCGAACGATGGAATAAGGTAAAAGAGAACAATTTATGCAAAAAATGTCTGAAAAGCGGACACATGAGTGTAACATGTAGTAGTGAATATAACTGTAGAATATGTAAATATGGTCATCATTCTCTACTACATAGGGGAAATAAGAAAACGCAGTCTAAAACTGCTGTGGTTAAAGATAAAATTAAAGAAATAAATAAATGTATATTATTGTCCACAGCCATAGTTCAGGTGGCTGACGGATTAGGAAATTGGATGGATTGTCGGGCTTTGCTCGATAATGGATCCCAAGTCTGTTTGATGACAAAGGCTTTTAAAAACAAGTTGAAAATAAAAGCTTCTGGGACATCAACTACTATTGAGGGTCTAGGGAAAAGTAAAGCTAAGGTGAATGAACGGGTTAGTGTAACCATTAGATCCAAAACTTCGGGATATAAGACGAATTTGGAAAGGTTGGTGATGCCTAAGATTTTGTCGGATTTGCCTGAACGAATGGTGGAAACAGGTGAGTATCCGAATGGAATTCAGTTAGCAGATCCAAAATACCATATTCCGAGAGGAGTAGATATGCTGATTGGAGCAGAAATATTCTTCGACATTTTGTCAACAGGACAAATTCGGGATAAGGATGGCAACTTTATGTTGCAAAATACAAAATTAGGTTGGATAGTAAGTGGATCTGCTAGCATATCGGCGTCTGCTGTACGTTGCATGACTATATCCAGTTTGCAGGAAAATACGGATACGATGCTCCAAAAATTTTGGGAGATAGAAGAGCTTCCGTGCAAGAAAAGGATGACAAAGGAGGAAATCAAGTGTGAGCAGATTTTCAACAAGACGACTAAAATAGGACAGGATGGAAAATTTTAAGTAAGTATTCCATTTAAAGAAAAAAGTAATTTGTTGGGAGATTCTAGAATTATTGCAAAGCGTAGATTTTATTCTATAGAAAAGAAATTGGAAAAGAATACAGAGTTAAAATTGCAGTATCAGGAATTTATGAAAAAGTATATGGAATTGGGACATATGGAAATAATTCAAAAAGAATTAAAATTGAAAGAAAGTTGCTATTTTCTACCACATCATTGTGTATTACGACCAGAGAGTACCTCAACCAAATTACGAGTAGTATTTGACGCTTCTTGCAAATCGACTACAAATGTGTCATTAAATGATATATTATATGTAGGCCCAAGATTGCAGGAAGAGTTATTTAACATTCTTTTGAGGTTCAGGAAACATAAATATGTTTTTTCAGCAGACATCGAAAAAATGTATAGGCAAATTTGGGTGGCAGAAAAAGATAGAAAATATCAACTAATATACTGGCGGTGGAGTCCAGAAGAGGAACTCAAAATTTATTCCTTAAATGGGACAGCATCGGCGCCATATTTGGCTGTAAAATGCTTGGAAAAAATTTCTGATGTACAACGGAAAAGTCGCGGATATCATTAAAAATAATTTTTATATGGATGATTTAATGACTGGTGGGGATTGCTTAAAAAGTGTGGTAGAAAACCAGGGCAATATAAATAAAATTTTGCAAGGATATGGAATGCCGTTGCGAAAATGGTGTGCAAATCATCCAGATTTGTTGTCCAACATTCCAATTCAGGACAGAGAGGGATGTTTGGATATCGGTTTGGAAAATGTATCGACAATAAAAACTTTAGGGGTAGTATGGAATCCTCTAGAAGATGAGTTGAGCATGAAATGTAATTAGGAAAATGGAGAAGTAGTCACAAAAAGAACTATTTTGTCAGACATTTCCAAGCTATTTGATCCACTGGGGATAGTGAATCCGGTAACTGTAACTGCGAAAATTTTATTACAGCAGCTATGGAAGTCAAAAATTGATTGGGATTCAAAGGTACCACAAGATATATTGATGACTTGGAACAAAATTAAAAGTGAATTACCAAAACTTAATGAAATAAAAATTAAACGACACTTATTTTGTGACCAACATAAAGTTATTGAATTACATGGATTTTCCGATGCTTCCATCAAGGCGTATGGAGCGGTAATTTATGTAAAAACCTCAAATGAAAATGGGGAGGTGTCAGTACGACTAGCAACAGCTAAATCACGAGTAGCTCCAATAAAGATGTTGACGCTACCCAGATTGGAGTTGTGTGCTGCAGTTTTATTGACTGAGTTAATGAAAAAGGTAATTGAGAGTTTGAAAATCAACAATTTTTCTAAATTTTATTATACAGATTCGTCCATAGTTTTAAGCTGGCTCAAATTGGAACCAGCAGTATTACAGGTATTTGTTGCAAATAGGGTGGCACAAATACAAAGCGAGACCGATATTAAGGAATGGAGGTATGTTCCAACTAAAGAAAATCCAGCGGATATTGTGTCAAGAGGCTCGCTACCAAGTGAGCTTATAGACAGTAATATGTGGTTAGATGGACCATTGTTTCTGAGAGAAGAAAAGTGTCAGGAATGGCTTTGTCCACAAAGCTGTGACTCCTTGACACTGGAAGTTAAAAAGAGTAAAGTGGTTGGTGCACTAATAAGATCCGGTTCTTTTATAGATACTATTCGTCACAAATAGTTTTGAGTTTTTAAGGAATGTAGTAGCTCAGATTTTATGTTTTGTTGACATTGCGAAAAAAAGATGCCAAAAACAGTGGCTAATTTATAAACAAAAAGCATTGGTAGTTCTAATAAAAAATATTCAACAGAAACATTTTAAAAAGGAGATTAAAGCGCTAAATGCAAATAAGATACTACCGTCGGATTCAAAAATCTTAACATTGTATCCTATTATAGATGAAGAAGGGATATTAAGGGTAGGAGGTAGAATAGAGAATAGTAGATTAGCTTATGAATCGAAGCATCCAATTTTACTTCCATATGACGACAAATTAGTAGTGCTATTAGTAACAGAATTGCATGTCAAACATTTGCACATAGGACCACAGGGACTATTAGCAATCATAAGACAAAGGTTTTGGCCATTAAGAGGAAAACAATTAGCAAAGAAAATTGCAAATAAATGCTACAGATGTTTTCGCGCTAATCCGAGACCTTTACATCAACTTATGGGGAATTTACCAAAGGATAGGTTGATCAAGACACGACCTTTTTTAAATGTAGGCATCGATTTTTTGGGGCCAATAACAATACATTACAAAGTGCGAGGAAAAAAAACGGATAAAGCTTATGTTTGTGTATTTGTTTGTTTTTCGACGAAAGTGGTCCATTTGGAAGTCGTTTCTGACTTGAGTTCAGCAGCATTCATTGGAGCATTAAAAAGATTTGTGGCACGGCGTAGTTGTCCACAGAAAATTTATTCTGACAATGGAACTAATTTCATTGGGGCTGCGAATAGCCTAAATGAAATATATCAATTGTTCAAGAACAAAAAACATTCAGAGGTGATTGAAAGATTTTGTGGGGAAAAAGAAATTCAATGGATAAATATTCCGGCCAGATCTCCTCATGTGGGGGGATTGTGGGAGGCTGCAGTGAAATCAGTGAAGAAACATTTCTATAGAGTCGTGGAAGGCATTATGACATTTGAAGAAATGTGTACCTTGATGGCTCAGATAGAATCAATTCTAAATTCAAGGCCACTTATGCCATTGTCCGATGATCCGAATGATTTTCAAGTTTTAACTCCAGGTCATTTTCGTATAGGAGAATCTTTTTCAACGTTTGTTGATAGAAGTGATAATCAATGTTATCACGGGCTGCGGGATCACTGGAAAGCAGTGCAAAACAATACCCAAGAGTTTTGGAGAATATGGTCAACCGAATATTTGAGTGAGTTGCAAAAAAGGTATAAATGGCAGCGTCCGTCCGATAACATTGAAGTAGGCAGTCTTGTTCTTTTGAAAGAAGAAAATTTGGCCATGATAAATTGGAGGAGGGGACGAGTTATTAACACAATCTGTGGAGTTGACGGATTGTGTCGAATGGTAGATGTAAGAACAAGCACTAGTATATCGAGACGATCGGTACACAATGTTTGTCCTTTTCCTACGGATGAAAATAATGCAAATGAAAAAGAAAAAACAAATGAAAAAACAAAAGAAAAAAATAATAGTAGTAATAGTGAAAACAAAGATGTAAGAAGATCCAGTAGGATTAAAAACAAAAATTGTATGCTTATATTATTGTCGTATTTAATGATTTTCCCTGTAGTAAAAGGGCTTGTGAATATTGACTATTTTAAAGATAAAGCAGGAATATTTTTTGAAGAAGTGGAGGTAATAGGGCTGACAAAAACTGCATGGAATATTGTGGTACATGTGAACATGACGGATTATTGGAGTTATAGGGACAAATTGGACGAGTCAATGCAGCTGATTAAATCCATGGAGGCATCACTTTCCGACGATGTATATATGGCAGCGACGATCGAACAACTCACAGCAAGGTATCAGCGCATCGCCCAAAATAATGAAGTCATCACACTAATCAACTCGAAGAAGAGCCGGCGAGTTCGAAGGGCGCCTTTGGGATTTATGGGTGGTGTTCTTCATTCAATATTTGGACTGATGGATGAGGAACACGCCCAAGGATTGGTGCAACAGATTCAACAAAGCCAGTCAAATGAGAAATACATGTTAGATCTAATAGAAAAGCAAACGTCTATTCAAGATTTAACATCGGACATACTGAAGCAACAACATGAGGTGGTATGGAAGAATTTTTAATTCATCAACAACTCAGTACATACACTGAATGAGGCAATAAATAAACAAATGGATAATGAAGTGATACTTAGCGCAATAACAAGTACTCTGGTGGCGGTGGAATCATTCGAGGAGATTCAGCGAGACTTAATCGACGTCATCTGGAACTCGAAAGGCAATTTTATGGCAAAAATACTGCCGTTGCAAAAATTCCAAAAACAAATAGGCCTAATCACTTCTAACATCAACGAAAACTTAATGTTGCCTGACAATAATCCGATGGAGCTTGCAAAGATTGCAAAAACGACCACAAGAACAACCGCAGAATTCATTTTGTTCAACATTCGAATTCCACTAGTTAACAAAGAAAAGATGCGAGCGTATGCAATATATTCGTATCCTACATTCCATGACGGGTATTTCGTGAGTATTAAGCCTGCATTTGATTACATACTATTAGATGCGAGAAAAACAGTGTATTATGGGATGGTGGGCGATAAGTTTCAACATTGTCAACAAATGAAGAAGATGCTGCTATGCCCGCAGACACATCCTTTATACAACATAAGAGCCGACTTCAGATGCGAAGTTCAACTATTCTTAAAGCAGCGAAGGTTTCCTCGGGACTGCGAGATAAACATTGTGCCTTTGCGTAATTTTTGGCGTCAACTCTATGCGACTAATTCTTGGATTTTTTCGATGGGTGAAGAGACTCAAGCTGAAATAAAGTGCAACGAGAATCATCAGATAGTGAGCCTTGAAGGTCAAGGTATGTTACAAATGAATCCTGACTGTTATCTACAAACGACCGATGTCAACCTATGGGCATATGACGTATACACAACGAATGTCAGTTACATCATTCCGATCCTGAATCTAACGCATCATATGCCAAATATCAAACATATTCAACTAATGGGAGATATAGAATCGTTTTAAATTCAGAACTTCCCAACACAAAAGACGATATTAGGATTTCCAACAGCGTTGGATTTTCACCACGTAGCTCATTATGGTTCAAGTCTGACAACATGGGTTATAATGCTGGTAATCATCGTAGCAGTAATCATCATCTTCCGAAAACTGTGCCAGATGTCCACCACCTATCTAATAGCAGCCATTACCTTACCACAGTTATAGTAGAGTAAATTCAAAATCAATATAACATATATTTTTTTCACGGTTTACATATTTTAATTAGCATTTGAGTATGCCAAATTTTATTTAAAACAAAGCTTATAAGCATAAATCTATAAATACAAAATTTTCTTTTGTTAATTTGAATTCATTTTCATGGCGGCCGTAGCCGCTTGACAATTAACCACTGTGTGGAATCACATTTTTTAATTTTTTTAAGATTTAAAATTTCTATACAAACATTTTAAAAAAAAAAAAAAAGAAAAAAAAAAAGAGAGAAAGAAATTAAAATGTTTTATCGATATAATTATTTTTATGTTTTATTATGTTGTGTAAGAATCAACCCCTTGTTAGTTTTAAGTTCTGATTGATTTAAGTTTTCTTTTCAACATAGAATGCACTATCAAACAAAAAATCAAAACACAAAAATAAGAAAAATTATGAAAAGTAATCTAAATTGTAATAAAGTTATTTGCATCTTGTAAGGTCTGTAGCGCCTCATATTAAAAAAAAAAAAATATATACATTTAAAAAAAAAAAA
Organism: Heteromyza rotundicornis; assembly: GCA_951394025.1. Lineage (NCBI taxonomy): Eukaryota > Metazoa > Arthropoda > Insecta > Diptera > Heleomyzidae > Heteromyza > Heteromyza rotundicornis. The sequence continues at coordinate 40,747,615 of OX596010.1, forward strand.
AAAATGTATGTAAACACTATATAAAAAATTTATATTTTTGTTAAGGATGTCCAAAAAAAGGGACAAAATTATTAAAAGACTTAAGCCTTTTAAGGCGGGCAAGACACGCAATTATGCTTAAAATAAAAAATGTATATCAAGAAAAGAAAACAAAAACATGTAAACATGTCCAAGAGAGAACAATAGTATTAAAAGACTTAAGTCTTTCAAAGTAGGCAATATGTTTAATTATGCAAAATTAAAGAACGGCACCAAGCAACGAAGACATAGGTAGTTGCGGTCGGTGTTTACAGAAATGATACCAATAGTTGGTGAGTCTGTAAATACCCGCAATATAGTTTTTTATGGTCCTTCTCTTTGAAGTGATACAGAAACGGGTAATTTCAACATCTGGTAGCAGTTTGTCAGTATGGATGGAAATTCCACATACACAGCGGAAGTGTACAAATACAAATGTACACAACTAAATAGGATCTGTCTCGGCCGATAATGAGGCCCAATAAAAAGGTCCTTTGTTCCGCGAAATAGATAATTAGTGCGTTGCTTGGGCGGACCGTTTATTACACACACGATGGGACCGCAATCGCATCGTGTACGTAGGTAGTTTTAAGGTATTCGTATGTATTTGTAGGTATTTTATAAGGTACTATTTGTAATTTCTAAGTAGATTTTAAACTATAAATAAAGAGTTCAGTTCACTGGACAAAGCAGTTATCCCATAACAACCGAAACCTCGTGTAGCTAAACAGTTAGACTTAAGATTATATTGCACTAAGTGATCATCACAGAATTTATACTAGAGATACTTTAAATAACTGCCCTAATGGGTATATTTAAATTAATTTGAATTTGATAACATGAATCTATTATTTGATATGAACTACTAAATATTCTCAATACATGGGAATGCGAACTAGAGTGATGGCTGTGCGAACAATCGCCCAAAAAAATGAACAATCGCCCAAAAATTGTGGGCCATTCTTCATAATGAATAAAAGCCCAAAAAATGGCGAAAATCGGCCAAAAAATTATAAATTTTCGCCCAAAAGTTAAAATGAACAATCGCCCAAAAAAAAAGTTTATTTTTTTTTAATAATAAGAAAACATTTCAGATATTCATATTTCAAAGAAACAAAGAATGTGGAAACTTCTGTTTTTAGAGAATTCTTAAGCTGCGGTCACATTAGGCAAATATTTGCCCGAATACACTCAGATATTTTTAATATCAACTAAAATGGTATGTGACTGAACCAGTATTTTATTTTTCTGAATGTATTTTCCCAGTATTTGTGTAATTATTTGCCTAATCTGGCCGTTGCGTTAGAGAATGGATTTGACGAATTTAATAAAATTTCCATTCTTGGAAATTATTTGTCCTAAATCACCATTGTATGCTTCTACTTCAGATGTAGTTCTTGAATGTTTTTTGAAAACAGAGAAATTAGCTGGCCCAATCTGCAAATAAAAATTGTAACCAAAAATCGCGAAATTTTTCAAGTTTAAAAGGATGTGTGTTTAGCTATTACAAAAAGCATCTTTGTACATCTTTTTTTGGTGTGTCGTTAATATGAAAAATTGTATAAAAAAATCTCGCGATTTTATAATATTTTTGTTGTTGTAATTTTCGTGTTGATTTATGAATGAACATTTTTGTAGCGTACCCACTCCTACACCCAGAAAACAAAAACTGTTGGGGCAGCAGAATTTTCGGCCAACTGAATGCTAGCGGCTGTCACAACATCTACTTTCAGATGTTGCAGCATCTACTATCTGTTGTCCCAACATCTACTGTCTGACGCAGAAACATCTCTCTGATACTGCAAAAAGAATGTCAAAAATAATGCTAACGTGTAAGAGCGAGACAACAATTTACTTAAATTGTGCTAATGAAAAAAAAATATACAAAAAAAAGTATTACGAAAAAGAATGTAAGAAAAAGAAAGCAAATATGTTTAATGTTGTCTTGTAAAACTAGAGAAATAATTTTATAATTTAATTTCATATATAAACACAAGACTTTTAATGCGAAATAATTCTCAATTCACGAATTTGATGGGCAACATACTTTTTACTGCAAATACATATGGTTTTTTATATCCACAATTAACGCGCTTTCATAAAACGCAATATTTAATTATTTCATTCAATTTGCAAAAAATTTAAAATGTTGAAATACGTGTTTTTCGGAAGTTAACAAAATAGAAACTATTCCGCACAATTTTTCGAAGCATAAAACACTTCTTTTTGTTTGCAATTCATTATAGTTTAATCATAATTAGGTTTTTAAAATATTTTCTAGATGCGTAAAAGATAAACAAGATGGATGCATAATAGTGATGGGTGATATACTAAAGGGGATGCCACACCGGCGTCAATTGACGCTGACAAATTTTTGTTGTTTGCCAAATTAAAATTTTTGTGGTTTGGCAAAATTAAAAATGAACACTAATTGAAAGAGCGAGTGAATATTTTTTCAAAAGAGTGTTATTTTAATTGCTAAATTTGTTAAAGAAATACGTAATGTAATTAAAGGACGCTATTACAAATGAATATTTTAATGAAATATTTTATGAATCAATTTAAAACATATCGATCTTCATCGAAGAAAAACAGAAATTGTTTGTACATATTGATTTAAATAATCTTTATGGCCCCGAAATTGTCCAAAAAAACTTCCATTACCCCCATCTACATAAGCGAAATTCTCGCATACTATACATACATCGCATACATAAATCGTAAGTATAGACCACATTTAGCAACCCTTTTGTGACATAAAGATAAAAGGTGTCACGCATCAAAAATTTAAAATGCGTAAACCAGAGTAAAAATTCAAATAAATAGGGGTCAAAGGACGCATGTGTGGCATGCGCTTAAGACTTTAACTATTTTTCTCAATTAGTTTGCAGCCTTTGTAATGGCTGGTCAAATGTTTATTTTTGTGAATTTTGATAAAAGAAACTTAGATTAAAAGGAAGAAATCAATAAATAAAAACACAAAAGTCAAAATAAAAATTGATTTGCAACACTGTGGTCTTTCTTCCTGCATGGCATCACTGTTAGTTGTCACGGTTCACAAGCAAATTCAGTTGCTACACGCGAGCGTGGATTCGGTTGTGGTAGCTTTTTTATTTGAAATGTTCTGCCAGCTGAAAAAAGTGGCTGCTTCAATCTACTATTCTGTTGTTATATCCGAATTGCACATTTTAGCGTTTCTTCTGGTACTACAAGCGAATTTGGGTCTCTCTCAAACGAAAACTAGAGCTGCAGACGAATATTTGTTACCGCAACCTCGCGCCAAGCGATTATTTTTTTGTGTGTATTTATGTGTCAAAAGCTGGATTTCAACAAAATGAAAAAGTGAACAATCGCCTAAAAAATATTTTTGGGCGATTTTTCATTTTTTGATTGTTGGGCGATTGTTCATTAGAAAAAACACCCAAATCAAAAATGAACAATCGCCCAATAATTTTGGTACAATTTTTAAGGCGATTATTCATTTTTGGTTTTTGGGCGATTGTTCGTTGGGCGATTCTTCGCACAGCCAGAGTGATAGGTGTGGTTAATTAGGCAGGGCCGTAAGTTTATTAAATGGGCAGTCTCTCATAATATTTTCGAGTGTCCAAGATTGCCACTGGAGTTCTGATTTTGTTAATCAGTGGGTGGTAAAGATTGCACTCCGTGTAACGGTACATTTTTTTGAACTTTTAATTTTTGGTCGTTACTGGTTTATATTTCATATGGCATGACTCTTTTTTGCTATGTTTATGCGTTTCCAGTTCGATAAGTGCAAGAACCATGACAACCACCCGACAGAGCTAGTCGATGACCATCCAACATGCCGCTTCGCACTTATAGAACGGAGTTTAGAGAATCTTTTGCAGATTCAAAGACAAAACAAGAAAAAAAGAAATCCACGCGTAACGCATGCTTTGTATGGTTTTGATATGATCACTCATGGATCAACTTTTGAAAAATCGTAATCTCCTTGACGAACCGATGAGTAAATTGAGCCGAGATGACGAATTCGACTTAATGACTAAGAAAAAAGCTTATCAACAATATGTTAAACAATATAATCTTCGTTCTCGACCTATATCATTTCAAGTAAGCCAGGAAGTTTTTCGTAGAAATTTCGCAGAAAGCAGCTTCGAAAAAAAATTTAATGCAAAACTAAGTCCAGTATTTCTGAAAGCAAGAGTTCGAGAAAAAGTAGGGAATCACTATTATGTATTAGAAGATTTGCAAGGAAAGGTAGTTGGAACTTTCAATGCAAAGGATATTCGACAAAAATCGTCCTTTTACCATCTAATACAGAGGTAAAATAAGTCTGTATTATCTGATTTTGTAATGTACGATGTTAATAAAAAGCATACATTATTTTGAAGGTGGATTTTTGTAATATTGACATCACTAAAATGCAGTGATGAAACACGCAGTCTTCTGATATATACCCAAGCTTGAACACACATTTTTCGTTCACTTCAAACCTGGTATCAAACTTGACACTCACTAGACTGATCGAGGTGTCAACCTAAAAATATATGGCTCACACTTCCTGCGTCTATCGAAAGTAACACATCGTTTCAGGACAAACAAATTTTATTAATCAGCTAGATTGGAATTGATCTACGGATTTTGTTCAACCATCGGGATTTGAATAGCATTTTCACTAGCAATCTTATTTGCTAAACGCATTATTTTGAAGGTAAATACCAATATTCAATGGAAACAATTTTTCACCTCGTGAAACCTTAACTGGATGTATGCTTATGCTGATTCTATTGCAGCGACCTGCTAAACAATATCCCAGGAAAAATATACACCAAATTTTCATTTCATCTGGTGACTATATACAGCCCCGAGAAATTTCTATAAATTTCTATTAATTTATACTCGTAGAAGGCCCATGAAAGGTAAATGTTAATATCTCTCGCATTCAAATGAATACCACTCAATTTTAAATTTTATTCAAATAGGGTGTCCCCCAAACGCATTTGCTTTCCAAAATAGTCTTTGGAGCTAATTTCATGTTCATCTGCATATCACCCGTTTCAGACGTTAGCAACAGAAAACTGTATAATTCTCTGAGAATTTTGGCATTACTTACAGCTTATGGTGGATATAAGACAGCTGCATCAGTAATATCGGTGTACAGTGAAATCAATCGCGGATTACAAAAAAAAAAAACAATTTATTGATTAAATTCCAGAAAAAAAAACAAGTAAATTTTGAATCCCTTTTAAAATCTAAGTACTAAAGTGCTTCCTTAAAAATTTAGAAAAAAAAATTTTAGTTGGAAAGTTAAATAGGAAACAAAAATCGAATAGAAAAGAAAAAAAATCACATCCTTAGTGCTATACTAGAAATAAGGCTTAATTTGTTAAATAAGTGAATGAAAAAAAAAAACCACCACAAAAATTATAAAATAGTGCTTAAAAATTAGTCTTTATAGTTTAACATTGGTTAAACATGCTTAACATGCTAAACATGCTTAACAAAAAAACAAAAAAAAAATACAAAATTGCTAAATATTAATTTTTGTCTAGAAGTTTAAAAATTACGGCGGTAAAATGTCATTTATAAATAAAGTAAAATAAGTGATTAAAATTTCTAGATTAGGTAAAACAAAAGTCCGTAAACAGAAAGTGTCAAAAAGAAAAAAAAAGAAAAAAATGAATGCAAGATAAATTTGCATTTTTTTTAAGGTAACAGGGTAACCCTAAACTAAGCTAACTCCATTCTATCCAGCTAAACATCATCATCGAGAGGAGGCCTTCATCGATCATCGTGCAAGCATCTGTGAGTACTTTAATTTTATTGTGTTACCAAAATCTTTAAAGTCCAGTAATTAAACTTCATAATGGAGTAGAGCACCATTGTCGTGGCAAGTGAGAATAGCGGATCACGCTCTAAGCGAAGAAACGGAGACTTATTCTTGCTTCATTATTTTGGTGTTGTAATTGTCTCTCAGTGAGCATGGATCAAACTCAATTTTGTGGGAGTGCCTAAATATTATTGCATTATTGGTATTTCTCACTTGCGATGACATTAAAGACTTTTAAAGCGCTTCCATTGTTTACATTTTATCTTTTATTTGAATTTTTTTTTCCCATTTTTCGTATTCTGTCTACATTGAATTAAGTTGAAACTAATTAGCGCATAGAGTTGCAATTTTTAAATATGAATCATTATTTAAATTTAGATATTTACCAGCGCAACTGAAATTATAATTATCAAACTAAAAGCATTTAATTGAGACCTATATGTCATGAGCTATTTTTTTGTATATACCCATAATCATTTTGATGATTAAATAAATATTGGACCAAAATTGATCTATAAATATTTGCGTTTCCTTAAAGGTAATATGAAGGGATAGGATGTATTTTTTTGTGGGATCTTATCCGATGTAATCGCAGTGCAAGATCATGGTAGAGTGGGTGAAGAGCGGGTATTTCGAATAACAGCTAGGAAATGCCTTAATTTTACGTTGTCTCATTTCTATTGATCATATTTGGGGTTTTATTTTGTACCATTTACTTTTAGTAAATGGTAGCTTCAGGGAGTCTGTAATAATATTTATGTTTTGGCCTGGATAATATGAAGTTGTCAACAACCCCACCACAGACTGATTGCTAGCGGCAGAGACGGCTCCCGTTCGACTTCTTCAATTCCTATAAAATAATTTTTAACCATGGTCTGCTGTTGTACATGGCTAAGTGTACATTACAAGTTAAGTAGTATTGATAGCATATTAATTGATAAGTAGTGCTGCAAGTTTGATGTTGTGAATTGATAATGCAGTGTAAAACGTGATACTATCAATTTATTCAATATGATATGAAAAACGATTGAAATGATACAATTCTCATCAAATTAACAAATTTTGACATGAAACTAAAATTAAAAGGCAGGCAATTTCAATTTTACATGATTTTTTTATTTCAGTGTAGTATTGACAGTATAAAACGTAATACTATCAATTTATTGTTTTTCATATCAATTTAACAAAAATGGAATGGAATGATACAATTCTCATCAAATTAACAAATTTTGACATGAAACTAAAATTTAAAGGCAGGCAAATTCAATTTTACATGATTTTTTTATTTCAGTGAACTGTTTTGTTGAAATCTTCAAATTTCGGCCGCCATGAAATTCCGATATCAAATTCGAAATCAGCGACCCCAAAAGCCCCCATATACAAAATTTCATACTGTTTCTTAAAATTACTTAATCTTAAAATTACGGTTGAAACACGATTTTCACTTATAAGGGAGGTAGGCGTGGCAGTCGACCGATTCAGCTTATTTTCAATACCAACTCCTTCTAGGGCCTAAAAAGGATAAATCAAAAATTTGGGAGTCCTAGCTTTCTTCTAGCTCCTGCAATCGTGTCTCCGAGTGAAATTGACCCTGTTGGCAAGTCTGCCTTTGGACCCTTTCAAGTCTGGGCATTTCATGACGCATTCTCTCATTGTAAATTATGTGATGTATGCAACTATATTGCAAAATACCATTAATAAAATTAAATTTCTTTACACCCCAATATTATTAATCGCTTCTGCAATGGAAATACCCGATACCGGTATTTCGGTATTACAAAAATCTATACAGGGAGGCCAATAATAACTATCGAAGTTCTCATTTATATGTCTAGCAATCAAGGAAAATGCGGAACGATTTGAACTAATTCATTAATTTATTATTGTTATAATGTTATGAATCAAAAATAAAATACATTGATTACTTTGGTTTTTATTGATATTTCATTTACCTACAGTTATTGGCCACCCAGTATAAAAATTACTAAGATAAGTGAAAAATAATATGAAATATTGGAAAAATTATAATTTATTATTATTAAAAATTATAATATAATTTTTTATCGAAAATATATTTATCGATAACTAATTAATATTGTGTATCACTAACGACACATTTTAAAAGTAACAATTAAAAGTAAAATTTAATAAATATCTATATTTATTAATAATAACTTACTATACAAACTCCTGGAAGGAATTTTGCGGGGGCATAGAAAGGACGGTGGAAGTAGCGAGATTGAGAAAACTGCTAGCGAAGCACCCAACTATGCCAAGCCTTGTCAGGAAGGAAAACGGCGAGTGGACGAACAACTGTAACGATTCACTAGAAGAGCTTGCTAGGGTGCACTTCCCAGGATGCACCAACGCGAATAACAGGGAGCCAGTCAGAAGCATGATTGACACTGTACCGCATAATATAATCACACTAACCAGATTAGAGTGGGCAATAAACTCTTTTGCATCATTCAAATCACCGGGACTTGATGGAATATTTCCGGCCATGTTACAAAGAGCTATATTTATAGGATGTCTGAAGTACAACTATGTGCCTGCAGCTTGGAGAGTTGCGAGGGTTGTCTTTATACCGAAAGCAGGGAAAAGCAGTCACCTCTACTCGAAAGACTACAGACCGATTAGTCTTACGTCTTTCCTCCTAAAAACCATTGAGAAAATTTTGCCAGCATATATAGGTGACACAATAGACCCTGGATGGCTGTCAAAGGCACAACACGCATATACAAAAGACAGATCCACCGAGACTGCGCTCCATTCGTTAGTACTTGGTATAGAGAAGGCACTGGAACATGGGGAATTCGCTCTAGGGGTTTTTCTGGATGTTGCAGGGGCCTTCAACAATGTATCGACGGAAGCTATACTGCAGGGTCTATATAATATAGGAATCGACAATGCTATCTATCTGTGGATAAAAAGCCTATTGAGCTGCAGACAGATAAAAGCAGAATGGAACGGGGCTGTAGTGACAAATGAAGCGTGCAGAGGAACACCGCAAGGAGGCGTTCTATCTCCACTGCTTTGGATACTGGTAGTCAACAAAATTCTCACATACTTCGATGGTAAGGCCCCGAGATAAATAGCCTATGCTGATGACATTGCCGTAATTAGAACGGGGAGATGCCCATCAACATTAAGTGCACTCATGACGGACACTCTCGACACTATACTCAAGTGGGCGACAGAAGCAGGTCTGAGTGTAAATGCGGAGAAAACGGACATGATACTATTCACTAGAAAGTATAAGGTCCCGGAATGGGCTCCACCCATCTTAAATGGTACCAACCTAATACTGAAATCACATACCAAATATCTAGGGGTAGTTGTGGACAACAAGCTGCACTGGAAGCTGAATGTTGAAGAGAGGGTGAAGAAGGCCACTAACGCTTTATATGCATGTAAAAGGATGCTTGGAAGCACATGGGGCATATCACCTTTACTAATGCAATGGTGCTACACAGCCATAGTTAGGCCCATACTAATGTATGGTATCCTGGTATGGTGGACCGTCATCAAAAAGAAAACATACGTTAAGCCCATGGAGAAAGTTCAGAGACTCGCAGCGCTATGTACGACGGGGGCAATTAGAACCACTCCTACGGCAGCTCTTGAAGCTATCCTCAACCTACCTCCGATTGACCTCTATGCAGAGAATCGGGCGGCAAAATCCGCATTAAGACTACGAGTAACAGGACAACTTACATGCAGATCCTTCGGACACAGTTCTATAGGCCGGGATGCTACGGTCGCTTCAGACTATATGATTCCGACAATGTACCATGGAAAAAGGATAAAAACTATTATAAGAAAAGAAGGCTGGCGCGAGGGCATGAAACCAATGCGCAAAACTTTCAATATATACACAGATGGCTCGAAAATGTCAGCTGGTGTTGGGGCTGGTGTTTACTGTGCTGAACTCAACATCAGCAAGTCTTTTAAACTTCCCGATTACTGTAGCATATTCCAAGCAGAAGTGTTTGCTGCCCGTAAGGCAGCGGAGCTAGCTTGCGTAGATGAAACAGAGAACTGCCTAATAAACATATATATAGACAGTCAAGCGGCCATAAAAGCACTAACATCACACTGGTCATCATCCAAGAATGTCCTTCAGTGTAGAGTAGCGATGGACAAACTGGCTACCAAGCGTAAGCTATGTATCTATTGGGTACCGAGTCACAAGGGCATAGAGGGAAACGAAGCAGTAGATGATATTGCAAAAAAAGGAACTAGTCTGCCAGAGGATCAAATCAGCGAAGTACTGATGCCTCTGCAGGAAATCAATAGATATCTGGAAGAAAGCATGTGGAGAAGGGCGAATGCAAGGTGGACAAATTTAACTACCTGCAGAATCGCCAAAATCATGTGCAAACCATACAATGTGGGCACACAAAAAATGTTATATCGTTCGACCGTAAAAATTGTAGAACATTAGTGGGTGTTCTAACTGGTCACTGTATGGTGGCAGCTCACGCGTTTAAGCTAAAACTGTCCTCTGCTTCTGTCCCGCTCTCTCGGGAACTCGTTTGAAGTACTTAGGAGCTTCGACGTTTGGGGGACTAGAAGAAGTCGCCGGACTTAGTGTGAATTCTCTTATAAGATTCGCAAACAACTCTTGCATGTTAAATGATGTTTACTTTCGCTGAAACAATATAGACTCCTTTCTGGTATCGCTAGGGACCTTGTAGGTCTATGCGTGGCTTCGGCCAGCCAGTCTAACCTAACCTAACCTACTATACAAATGTAAACTTAAATATCTTTGTGTTTATTATACCCTGCACACTAGTGTCCAAGGGTATATTGTTTTTGTCACACCGTTTGTAACGTCCATTAGGAGGTGTGTCCGGTATGGAAAAGTATATATATTCTTGATCAGCATCACCTCCTGAGTCCATTAGTCCATGTCCGTCTGTCCGTCTGTCTGTCATTTTGCACGATAACTGTCGTAGCTTTTGAGCTAACGACCCCAAATTTTGGGATTCCTCTTGTTTTGGCGAATGATTGGACGGTATTGAAAATGGGCAACATCGGATAAGAGCCACGCCTACCTCCCATACAAAATGGCCGCCAACTTTATATTATTTTCGTTTATCTTGAGAAATACTTAACCGATCGCCTCGAAATTTTGGGATTCCTCTTATTTTGGCGAATGATTGGACGGTATTGAAAATGGGCAACATCGGATAAGAGCCACGCCTACCTCCCATACAAAATGGCTGCCAATTTTATATTATTTTCGTTTATCTTGAGAAATACTTAACCGATTTGGATGCGGTTTTCTACATTGGGTTGGAAATGAGGTCGGGAACGAATTGGGAATGAAACCGGACCGAAATGGAATTGGAACAAAATTTTTAAATGGATCAGGAAACTAAAATTATCGATAAATATTGGAAAATTATCGATAAAATATCGAAAAATTATCGATAAATTATCGAAAAATTATCAATAAAAATCGATAAAAATCGATAAATTATCGAGAATAAATCGATAAATTTTCGAAAAGTTATCGATAAATTTTCGAAAAATTATCGATAAAATATCGAAAAATAATGAATAAAATATCGAAAAACTATCAATAAAATACCGATTTTCGATAAAATTACTAACATATGGTCTCAGAATGTATCGTACTCGCATGTGCAGGGTATTATAGCTTCGGTCAGACCGAAGATAATTCTCTTACTAGTTTTCTTTGTTTATGCTATATTTTTTTTTATACATTCGAACTTCCCTATAAGGAATTCGCACTGGACCAGAGAATTACTTAATTATATAGAAACTTCATTATACAGAAGCTCACTTCCATATATTGAATTCACACGGGGCTAGAAAATCACTTCATTGTATAGAAACTCCATTATATAGAAGTTCACTTTAGAGAAGTTCGACTGTATTTTTATTTAAATAAAAGGTAATTGAATTTTATAAACTGGAATTTATTTTATGATGAAAGTCAATACCGAAATACCGGTTTTGGAAATGTGCTCCGGTATTGCAATCCCTAAATGGAGTGTAGAAATTTGTACTCTGCTTATTGAAAAATGATGAAGAAAACTATATAAAATTGTAAAATATTAGTTGAAGTTATAACTTTTTATTGATTAAAACATACCCGTTTTGCCTTTTTCGCTGTTTGGCGCGTGAAATCATATGAAAATTATGTGAAATTAGAATCAAAACAAAAATCTCGTGGAGAGTTTCTAAAATCAGCTGAGCTCTGGTGTTGAGTTTCTATCAACAGCAAAAGTCAGAAAACCCAACGAACTAATATCGTTTTCATTTTTATAAGATCTGACTCAAATTTTGCGGCCAAAAGCAATATCCTCCTAAGTATTTAATAAAGCTTATTGAATATATTGAAATCTTTTTAACATTAATATTGTAATAAAAAAATACTATATAATTTAACCCTTAAATGCCGAAGGACTCCGATTTTCACAGGAAAAACATATTATATGTAAAAATAAACGAAGATGATGAATTTAATAATGATTTATTTTATAAAAATTTATTTCACCCACTTTTGCCTACTGTATCTTTAAAGATACAACCGATTAAAGCAATATATTGTGATTCGTGTAAAAGGAAATTTGTTCAAGCTATATTATATCACTTCAAAAATCATATAAACACATGGAAATATTTTTTTTCTTTGTAAATATCCACTCTCAATGCCATTTTAGAGAAGAATTTAGAAATTTTTTTTGATGGTTTTGAAATTTTTATATTTTTTTTTGTTTCTTAATACCATAAACAATTCAAACCTTTGGAGGGAATATATCTTTTTTATTGAAGAATGTGGGTATGTAGAACACAAAACTTCAATATATATGGCTTATATACTAATATTAACCAAGAAATAAAATTTGTAATGGTTGTATCTCTAAAGATACAAGGGGAATTTAAGGGTTAAAAAAAATCTTTCAAAAATATATATTTTTAGCAGTTTTATTGAACTTTAAAGTTGTAAAGCTCAAAAATAAGACAGTAAAAAGTTCAACGCATTTTTAAAAACAGAAAAAGCCAGTAGATGGATACAAGTGGCCAAAATACTTCTTGAAAGAATACCATTGTATTGTTTTTAAACTTAAGTTGTAATGCTTTCAACACCTAAGAAAAGTAAAATTTTTAGTTCTATTCGGGATCGTTACAAAAGTTACAATTTTTGTTGCATGTCAATGGGGAGTAGAGCTGTCCAAAAAAAAAAAAATTGCCCGATCTGTCTCGAAAGTGGCTAAAATAACGCAAATACACCAAAAACTCTTAAGTTTGAAATTTAAATCCGATCCGATAACGGCAACCCGGCCCGCAAAGGCCCTGAAGTTGGCCAAAACGCGCTAACACTTGTATGGGGGACAAAAAAAAAATACGAGAAAAAAACCATAATTAAGCATTTTTGGCGGAAACCACCCTAGAATAAATTAAAAAACATTTTCGTAAAAATTAAAAAAAAAAAAAATCAATAATAAAAATAAATAAAAATGCATTTTATAATGAGAAAAATACTATAAAAAACCCAAATTGTTGGTTTTCCCCATAAATATTTCATAAAAATTCTGTTTAATAAAAATCATTTGGAGGTATTTTGCCACATAATATCTTTTTGTGATCATCTGGTAGCACTGTTCGCCATATGTCACTGACTGCCATCGCTTCCATCGGCGGAATAAAAAACAGCTGATGGGCATTGCGATGGTCGGCAGTGATGCCACCAGAAGAGCGAAAAAAGTTATAATGTTACAAAAAATCTCAAAATCTTTTTATTAAACAGAATTGTTAATAACAATTTATTAAAGTAACCAATAATTTTGGTTTCTTTCTTGTATTTTTATTATTTTAAAAAGTTTTTTTTAATAATTAATTTTTTTTTTTTAATTTTTACGAAAATGTTTTTTAATTAATTCTAGGGTGGTTTCCGCCAAAAATGCTTAATTATGGTTTTTTTCTCGTATTTTTCTTGATCTAAAACGAACATAAAATTTGTGTTTTATTTTTTTCCCCCATACAAGTGTTAGCCCGTTTTGGCCAACTTCAGGGCCTTTGCGGGCCGGGTTGCCGTTATCGGATCGGATTGAAATTTCCAACTTAAGAGTTCTTGGTGTATTTGCGTTATTTAAGCCACTTTCGAGACAGATTGGGCAATTTTTTTTTTTTTTTGGACAGCTCTAATGGGGAGGTAACCAAGGCGGTTACACGCTTATAACAGCACCAGAAAATACCTGTAAAGCTGTACAAATATATTTGCATATTGCTATTAATTTATTTTTTAAATTTATGTCAATATAATAAAATAAATTATCCGACTTTTTATTTCAATGTCCAGTTAAGAGCGGAAAAATCCAGATATATTTTTTCAAAATCCAGACAAAGCTCATTTTGCATGTGGCAGCCCTACACAACAGTAAACAAATTTGCTGTCACATCACTCATATTCCCTCTCGCTCAAGCAGAGTATCGCCACTGTATACTCTGTGGTTAAAGGACAAAATAAATTGCATGCAACAAAATTATATACTAAAAACAGCCTGACACTAAAAATGCATAAAAAATTTAATTTAGTAAAAACGCAAACAACTCATACATAAATCCTCGGCCTGGGATAAAGTTGCTGTAAACTTTGGTTTACAACAATTACAATAATACCACTCTTATTATTACTAATTGGGCGCAGGCCTTGTTCTTCTACGAACTATTCAATAGCTCTCGAAATCGTTTTCAAAAAAGATAAAAAACAGAAAATTCGTTTCAAATTAGTTATCTTTTCTTTATTTATTTATATATTTTCCTCAGAAAATCTTACCGGCTTTTTCTTGGCTGTGGCGGCTGCTGATTCGTATGGTATTCGGACGAGAGTGAAAATTAAGTTTTTAAAAAACCAAAAAGCCGTCGGCAAAACCGAAATCGCCATACTTGAAAGCAGATTTCGCCACAGACAATAGCGCCCCCTACATTTAACAAATTTATATAAGGTAGCGTTCATATTTGCGCGGTTGGCGTGAACATTGCCGCCCGCCTTGCAGCATCACTGCAACTAAATCTAAAAGTAAATTACAAAATTTCATATTTATAAAAAATCGAGGGCGTACATTTATAAAAATGGTGATCAGCGCAATATAAATTCAATTTAATAAAAATACATAGAAATTACATTTGGTAATTTCCTCTAAAAATACCTCCGCAGATTAGGGGTTGGACGAAAGTGACGTTGCTGCTCAAAGGCGCACTGGGATTGTGTTGGCTCAAGCGTACGAGGCCCAAGTCCAACCGACTGATAGCTGACCAGCTCAAGCGTACGAGGCCTATCGACATGACCTTGCGATGTGGAAGGTTCAGTGGATAAATCACTTGAAACCGGAAAATTGTTTTGATTTGCACCATCTGATGGCGCAGGAGAATTAGGCGGTGACCCAAGTCCTTCACGATGAAGTAGCGAGTTATGACGCCTCTTGCAACTAATGCACTTGTAATTGCTCGTACAATCTTTCACCTCATGAGAACTGGCCAAACAGTTCAAACACAGATGCAACCTCCTTACTGTTGACAACCTGTAACTAACGTTCATATCTAAAAATTGTGGACAATTCCACAGTGGGTGTTGTTGCGTATCACAAAGTTTACAATTCGCCTGGTAAACGTTTGCATTATGGGAATTTACTTTTCTATTCTGATTTTGGGAGTATTTATTTTGGTAGCCACCAGTTCTTTGGTTAAGCGTACCTCGAATATCTGAAACTGTTTCTAGAGTTTGAAATCTTTCAGTCAGAAAACTATCTAAATCAACCCATTTGGGGATTGCTGTCTTATTTTTAATTCCTTGCTCCCATAAGGAGAGCGTTGCTTCTGGTAAGCAAGTTGAACATAAATACACGAAAATTGCATCCCAATTTTCAACATTAATTGTATATAGTTCGAGAGCGGATTTACAGTTATTTATATCCCGCTGTAATTTCTTTATAGCGGACCCCGACTCCGAAGTCACTGGCTGAAGGCCGAACAAAATCCTCAGTTGACTGTTCACTAAAATCCTTTTATTTTCATACCTATCTGATAGGTTATCCCACGCCTGCACAACTCCATCATTTGTGAGAGGGGACTTCTTGACTATATCTTTAGTCTCACCTCTAGTTTTTTGATTCAGGTGGTAAAGTTTCTCAACTGAAGTTAGCCCCGAATTTTGAATATAAATGGCCGTGAACATGTCACGAAAAGTGGGCCATGACAGATAATCTCCATAGAAAATCTCAGTGTCACACGGAGGCAACCTCATGTTGCTAGAAGACGGACGATGTTCATTCGAATTTAAAATCATAGTAGAACTGGGAGGGGGTGTTAAATTATGAGCTGTCAGATTGTGAGCAAATTCACCCATCATGGCAGCGCAGGCTACATATGCCTGGTAGCAATTTCTATATCTATCTTTTACTATTCCTAAATCGCCAATAGACTCCGAATTGTCGGTTGAGGATGACCGCGAACACTTTTCATAAGCTGCCTTTACTTTCACCCATAAATCTTTAAATTCCTCACGTTGAACTTCCAACGAAAAAGTCGAATGGTCATTCTGACCAGTGGTATTGAATTCCGCTTCGAATTCAAGAATTTCGTCAGCAAGACGATGAAATTCCTTTAAGGTAGCCATTTTTCACAAAAAATATCAAAAAACCAAAAATCCACCTTAATTTCAAAAAATCAAAAAAATTTCCATATAACAAAAAATATTTGGAATCGCTAATTTTATTTAAATATTTCTCGAAAATATTTAAAAGCGATAAAAAAATTTATAATAATAAATTTCAACCCTTTGTCAGTGTCGGAAATACTGACGTAGGGCGCACTTCAAATACTGTAGAATGTGAGAATAGACAAATGGAAAAAACCAACAAAAAAATTGCACGAAATGCAAATCGGCCAAAGTATTTAAATATCTGAATACGCTTATTTTGAATATTTCGCAAAAAATATTAAAAAGCGGTAACGAAATAAATTATTCCTTATTTAAATATTTTGCTCTGTAAATAATCAGTTTCAGTCTTAGAAATTTCGAAATATTTCTTGACTGACTGAAGACACACACAAATTAAATAAAAAAAGAATTACTCTCACTGTTGTTGTTGCACTTCGGAACTTCGGGTTTTGTCTAATATTCCCGCGTTGCTAACTTTTTCTTCAGTTAGTTCTTCACTGTCACTTTTTGTATCACTATTTTTTTTTTTTATTTATTATTTGACCGAATTTTAACTTTAATTTTAGAAATAATTACTTTTTAAAAAATAAACTCAATAAAAAAAGCGAACGTCTGTCCGCTGCCAAAATGTCGAAAACTAAACAAAGCAAATGACAGAAATGCAGCAACAACCTGCAGTGGAGACTTTTTCTTGTGAGAGCGGGTGGGAGTATGTGTTTGTGCGTGTGTGCTTTTTGTTCTTTCTGCACAGTACAATATGTCAAATATTTTTCGATTTTACTTTTTATTTTCTCAATTTAAGTATGGAGTACCTGCATTTGGTTGGTATTATTGTCATTCTCTTTTTATTCTTTACTCAAAAAATATACTTTTTCGGAAATTATTTGAACTTTTATTAGAAAAGTTCTCGAAATTCAAATTGGCGCCAATGTACGCTGCTTTGTAAAGAGTTGGCAGAATTCAAAAAGAGAATAATTGTGTACAAATTATTTGAAGCTTTACTTTATAAATCACTTCACTTTCAAAATAAAATCACAAAATTGTTTTTGGAATAATGAAGAAAAACGAGAGTAAATGAGTGGCTTCGGCTGGCTATTAAGCGTATGGAAAATTTTACTTTATTTTATATCTCGGATAGAATTTAAATATCTATCTATTTTTTAGTATTTTTAAAAATGCGCACATAAGATCACCATTAATAAATGTAACGCACCTTTTTTAATTTGAAGCAGCAGCTTAGATAATGATGATTTTGTATTTGTGTGATCTGGAGGGGCTTTTCGTCTCCGTGTCAATTTGTTTGTTGAAGGGCTTTTCTTCTAATTTTCTTTAATCCGGCTCGAAGGACCAATAATTGGGCGCAGGCATTGTTCTTCTACGAACTATTCGATAGCTCTCGAAATCGTTTTCAAAAAAGATAAAAAAACAGAAAATTCGTTTCAAATTAGTTATCTTTTCTTTATTTATTTATATATTTTCCTCAGAAAATATTACCGGCTTTTTCTTGGCTGTGGCGGCTGCTGCTTCGTATGGTATTCGGACGAGAGTGAAAATTAAGTTTTTAAAAAACCAAAAAGCCGTCGGCAAAACCGAAATCGCCATACTTGAAAGCAGATTTCGCCACAGACAATAGCGCCCCCTACATTTAACAAATTTATATAAGGTAGCGTTCATATTTACGCGGTTGGCGTGAACAATTACTGTTGGTTAAATTGGGAAAAAAAGCCCAACAACGTAAGGTTTTGTTTTAAATTTATGAAATTGCATATAAATACGAAAGAATTAATATGAAATAGTTATATATAATCGAAAACTGAAAAATGTTCAAGTAAAAGGTATTACAATAACAAAGGTTTTTGGGATGGCAACTTGTAACAGGAGCACATGGAAGAAATTAACGGAATGCTATTACTGTTGTTCTTTCAAATGCTAAACTGGCACATATGTGGGAGGGTCTAGTGAAAGCGACTGAGATTTGTTAATGTAATGTCAAAAATTTAGAATTTGACATTCATTGCAAAGAAAAGTTTGCAATTCTCTAGTAATCGTCCGCATATGTGACAGTTTATATAGTATGTTTGAAAATAACATAATTGGCAGTCAACTAAAATGAGTCGCTGATGATAAATCTGGCAAATATTGAAATAGCTATACGACTCAAGCCATCGAAGTCACACAATCAACATTAAAACAGCCCGAATTTGTTCCGCCATTTCACCCCGGATGATGTTGAACGTAATCTGCGCTTTAAATTGGGATTCTCAACATAGAAGGGTTTTCCGTTAAAGCCAGGTGTATTAGCCTACTAGTAGGGACCACTACTAAACCCTAGTCAGCGCCTATTAGTCGAGCCAATAGCCGCGAATGAAAATGGAAAATGGTTGTGAGTTGCTCAAAGTATTCGACGGCAAAACTAATTTCTACAAAAGAAAATGGAAGGTTTATTTAAATCTTTTGATGTACGTAAAATTTATTTTAATAATATTAATATTTTAGCGAACAACTCAAACAACAATGGTTTCTTTAAAGCACCGTTTAATCGAAATGAACACGCAATTTTGAATTTTATAACAGGGGTGCGCAAAATGAATTGCAGTTGCTTAGGGAGCAAGAGTGAGTATAGCACCACGGTTGCCACATTCGTGATATTTATCTCACAATGAGATTTTTTACCGCCTCCTGAGAGGCGGTAATCGAAATGGACATCGAAATGGTAATCGAAAAAAACAATCTTTCTACCGGTGCCGATGAAGTAAGGGGTGTATTAAACTTCAAAGAAGCTTTTTCAGCACTGAAAACTTTGCGAAAATTTCGGAATCGGTACTAGCTCGGCAACTCGAAAGCCGTTGTGGTGCAGTGGCAGAATCGCTTGACCTTTAACCCAGAGGCGCAAGTTCAATTCCTGGCTGGTGCAAATATTTTTTTTAGATCTTTATTTTGTCGCTTTTTTTTATTTCAATTCACCTCTGGATTAGCTTTCGCAGTTTGACTAACTTCGATTACGATTACTCAAATAATCGTACTTTAAAAAAATTTAAAATTAGGATTATTGCAATCCTTCATCGAAACATTAGGAATACGATAACTGTAATTGTAATTTTAAATTTTTCGAAATTACGATTACTGCAATTGTAATCTCAATGACTTCGATAAAGGATTACAATAATCACAATTTTAAATTGCAATTAAAATAATCGTAATTCAAGCCGCAATTCATTACACATGTAATTCTGATCGCCCAGCTCTGAGCCCTCTTCATCGAGAAGTTTGATAGCATTCAAGTGGATGTCTGCAGTCTGGACTCGCACCCGAGCATCTTAGCAACCGAGGCGGCCGAGGGCAATGAAGTACAGCTCTCAAGTACAGCACGCAATTCGCCACTTGGGTGTCGTACAACTGCTTTCGCGCCCAAATGCTGTATCTGATGTCGGGCTTTAAGTTGGAACTGCACGAGTTGGTGCACGAGTTTTTGTATATTTATTTGCATCGAGAACAATCTGATAGCCCAAGCTGGAGTGCCGATCACCATAACAAATTTCAAGGTGGCACCGCCAATGCTAAGATCCGCAAACCAAAGCCCAAAAAGAATAAGAAGCAACAAAAGCCCTATCAACAGGAGATGTGAGATTTTTTAACTAGTGTGAGACATGAGATTTTTTAACTGTGCTGTGAAATTTTTTGTGAGAATTTTTTATTGCTGTAAGATGTTGTCTCACGTGAGATTTTTTCAAATTTTGGGAGAGATTGTGAAATGCGCATCTCTGTTTTATAACAATAACAATCACAAAACCGGTACTAACATTTGCAAATTTATTTTTGCATATTAACCCTTTAATGACAAGAGCGAAATTTTCGGAATTTTTTCAAGATTTTTTCAGGAATACCTAGAAATGGCCTAAGAAACGAATTTCTAACTTTTTTTTTTGGACCGCTTACCGTTTGCCCAGCTCTGGCCGTTACCATATGGTAACACTCGTCACAACCCTAGCAAAATTACCTAATTTAAGATATTATTGTTTATAACTACTTTTTTTTTAAATTCTTGAAAGTTTGGCAATGTTTTAAGATTTATTTTGTAAAAAAAATTTTTATCGACTAATTTTTTTAAATCTAAAAAAAAAATCTAAAAAAAAAATGTTGTTAAAAAAAATTCTATAAATTCAGGAGCATTTCTGATCACAAAAGTTTCTTCAGCAAAGTAATTTGTTTTTAAAAAACGCACATTTTTGCATAAAAAAAAAATTTGTTTAGGCCCCCAGGAAAAAAGTTAGAAAAGTAGGTCAGTTTTCAACTAGGATTTTCTTGATAAGTGTCCTGGTAGTCATCATAGAATGGGGTCCAATAGACCTTTTCAATAGTAATCAAGTTGATATTCTTAAAATTGTGGTAGTCGTTCAAAATTACTACAAAAGGCTGGCCTAATTATCTGTCCGCCACTGTATATAATATGTATCTCCACCTACACCAAAATACTGCTTAGGTTTTCAATAACATAAGAAATATCTCCATATGAACTGAAATTGGAAAGGTCCTCGTCATCATTTGACATACACAATTTACATGGCTGTAAAAGAGGTTTACGATGAAGACCATAGGAAGTACCTCCTTCATCTTCCTCCTAATAATCTTGTCCAGCCGGATAAAATTGTGATCGTCTAAATGTCTTCATTGTAATGTAAATTTGTTAAAAAACAATTGAGTAAGTTTTAGCCGGTCGAAGTAAGCCTATATATACCATACACCCTTCCATCTGAGACCTGGTCGCCATCTTCCGCTCATTCCACCGACGGTACTCACATGTGCTCCATTTAGTAGTACTTTTTTACGTTCATCAGCCCGGCATGACCTAGCCATCTTAGACGTGGATTTTCTATGCGTCATGATGTCATGTCATGATCGGGGTATTGCTCATATAGCTTTTGCGGCACTCACCATCGACGAAAAGCGGACAATTTTCCTTACGGAGAATTTTCCCGTGAAATTGGGTAACATTTGTTACAAAACTCGACTTTCACTTGTATGGAAGGTAGTTGTGGCAGTTGATCGATTTCGCCCATTTGCATTTCCAAAGGATAATTTCAATGCTTGGACCGCCGAGCTTTCATTTAGCTCCTTCAATAGCCCATACCAATCAAAATAACGGACAGACATACGGATATGGCTAAATCAACCTAAGAGGTGCTGCTAATTTTTCATAAGCATACCAAGTACATAACCACACTTTAAAGACAATTTATTGATAAAATATATTTAACTTTATATGAAAGAAGCTAAAAAAAATATATTTCAAATCAATATATAGATAAAATTTACTTCATTTTAAAAAAAATGCTCAAATTAGTACGCAAATATATATAAACACGTACAAAAAATTATTTTAAATCTGAATATTAAAAAAAAAATTTTTAATAATTATATTAAGTATACAAACACACTTTCAAATCAATATACAAATAAAATATATTACATTTTACATAAAAAAAGCTCATACAAACATTTTCAGTAAGAAAATTTAAATTTGCTAGGGTTGTGACGAGCGTGCCCATATGGTAACAGCGAAATTCAAAATGATAAAAAGGTAACACAGAAGTTATAAATAATTTTATTTTATACGTTTTCTAATATTCTACCCAAATGCCAAAAAAAAAATATTCAAAATATATAACTTTTTATGGCAATGAAAAATATTCTTACTGGAAAGGTCGTGACTTTTCGCTGTTTTTGCCCACTTTTTAAAAACACTACTTTTCAATTATCCGCCACGATCGCTACTGACGAGCGATTGCTTAGAGTTATATATCAAAAGAAAGATCAAAGTATGCTTTATAAACATCAAAAAACGGATTAGTGATATTCGTTCAAATATTTTTTTAATTGCACATACCGTAGAGCGCTATCAGCGTTACCATATGGGCACGCTCGTCATGAATGGGTTAAGGAGTGCGTCATTGCTCATCGAAAAATACAAATATCTCAGTAACCACTTGTTCAATTTTAAAAAAGTTTACATTTTATTAATGAAAAATTAATTCAAAGTATGACTAAAAAAGAAATTTAAAAAAATGTTAATTAAGGTAAAGTTTTTGACTTTTTCAGGAACTACTATTATAAGGGCTTTTACAGTGTCTTCCTTGATCCTTGCGCTTGCAGACCACCACTTACGCCGAAAATCATCAACTTCCATAGATACCCATTTCGTGGCCTTTAATTCCCATTTTACCAATATCTATCGATTGGCCGGAGCTCAGGGAAAAAAAACATAGTAAAATCAAGTACGATCGTATTTATTCTTTCATTTTTTCAACTTAATGGAAACAACTTTGAAATAAAAAGAAAAATACTTAAAATAACTATTGTCAACGTTGAAACAAAGTTGAAAAGTTGAAATGAAGTGAAAAATACTTAAAAAACTGTTGTCAACGTTGAAACAAAGTTGAACGATTTTAAATCAAGGTCTGGCAAACTTAATATAAATTGGAAAATTTTTGAAATAATCGGAAAACAACTTTGAAATAAGTTTGTTTATTTTTGAATTTAAGTTTTAAATTGAAAACAAGTTTGTTTGTAGTTGTTTCTAAAATTTCCAACTTTACCAGACTTTCATTAACGTTTCTACTTGTTTTAAGGTGGTTATTTTTGATTTTAGGTTGTTTTTTCTCTGGGTGTAGGGACAAATACTACGTTCTTTTTCTGATACCAATCCAAAGCTGCTCGACTGTAGTGGCACAAAGCTAGGTCAGGCCAAAAGAAGGTAGACACTTCATATTGCCTTATAAATGGTAGAAGTCTCTTCTGTTGGCACTCCTTCATATAAAGTTCAGTGTTAACAGTCCCGGTTGTCACGAAAATGTTGCTTCTTGTGTACAATGTGTGTACAATGTACGATGAGCTAATTTTGGTAACTGAATTTTATTTAATTAAAACATTTCTTAAATACTAGAATATTGATTATTAAGCTAATTTGAAGTCAAGGCCAATACTGCCTGACTTCGCAACGGCTATGCTAGCAGAAATTGTAACTTTATC
Organism: Heteromyza rotundicornis; assembly: GCA_951394025.1. NCBI lineage: Eukaryota > Metazoa > Arthropoda > Insecta > Diptera > Heleomyzidae > Heteromyza > Heteromyza rotundicornis. The sequence goes on from OX596010.1 coordinate 40,771,167, forward strand.
CTGCTTCAGCATAGCGTGAGAATCAAAATTGCATATTCTGTTTGCATTGCAATTTATGCAGACTATGGTATTTTGGCTGCAAAGTTGAACGAACGTCGTTCAGCCAAGGTGTTCACTGCTCGTCTTTCGTTGATACCAGCAAATATGCAACCAAAGCCAAGTTGTCAATTCTGTTGATTCATCAACATTTTGCCACACGCGGCAAGTATTGGTGTTATTGGTATTATTGGTGTCGCATCCAAATCAAAATCTGATGTTGAATGCTGTATTGTCACTGCTTTTGACTTCACGTAATTCTGTGCTATTAGATCGCCTCTGCCTATGAAACACACTACAATAAGTGTGATAATAGTGCCGGTCGTCCAATGTTGGTTGGCCCAAATTGCCTTCCAATTCGCGTCGTGAAGCTGTTGAATAGAGTCTGAGGCCTCTTGCTCGTTATCCCTCAGGACCTCCGCCAAACGTGGATAATCGCCATAGATTTGGTGAAGTGCGTCACAATCGGCACTGTTTCAAATAGCTTGGCTTCCAGTAGCACATATTTGGATTGAATGCAGCAGTCGGGATTAGTGTGAATGATTCCAGGTTTGTTGAGGAAAATTTCTTCGCGCTCAGTACCGCATGTTACAATGACTGTTGTTTGGACCGCAGTCACGAAGATCCAAGCATTATGAGTCCACAGCTCTTTCCAGATGGTACATTTTGATGTGATTATTCTTCTATTACATTTGTTGAATGACATCCTTTTATATAGTTTCTGGATAATACAGTTTTTGCTCGTCTCAATGTCTAGGAATATAGATGGTTGGAGATAAAAGTGCTTTCGTTCCATTTTAATGCCATCATTATGTTGTCCACTGATGATTCAAAATATCTTTCCAGGTTGTAATTTACTCCAAAAAGAGATGTTGTCATCTGAACTTCTTGAAACGTGTAGTTTCCGAATTTTTCCGGTATTGTGTTCAGCTTGATCGGTTCATAGATATCCTTGTCGGTGATCAGAAAGTAGCCGGAAATTATTATTTCGTTTGACGTAATTGAAACTTCCAATTTGTCGGTTGGTTCAGGCAGCACTTCCACTCCAGCATCTAAATTTGCCGTGAAATTCGTAGTCAACTTGTGTACCATCTGATGCGACAAGAACTCGTACAGGTGACTCCGGTTCAGGTAGGCGTAGGAAATCGAGTTGAAGTACAATCAGCTACTGATTGTACTTCAACTCGATTTCCTTCATATAGCTAGTTGCAACTAAGTACTCGTTGAGGATATGGATATTTAGTTTGTTGGCATCACTGAATCGTTAATTTTCCATGTTGTTGATTGCCTGAATTGCTTCGTTAAGTTTTTTTGCAAATTTGTTAATTTTATCTGTAATCTGCTTATCAGTTTCCTTCACAGATACAATCGTTGACAGCATGATCTTGGAGTTGGTTTTTGCATTTTTAATAAGTTCTTTTTGATTTCGATCCAATGAGTCGATATCATGATATACTTCATCATTTACTCCAAATAACGATGTCATCAAAGTCTCAAGGAATCCTCTCTTTTGCCGCCTTGGAATTATGGTTAAACGATTGAATATCGAGAATATGTTACTCCATTCCTCATTCAAATGGTGCACCACTTCATCACATTGGCTGTCTTGGGTTAGAGATTTTGCCCTTTCACACAACCTTGCTACTTCATTCTTGGTACGATTCAGGTTGAACTGATCTTACTCAATATCAGTAATTGGAAATACAGTCTTTGTACGCAGTATTCCCCTTGGAACCTTGGCGACTCCTACGTTTTCAATAAATATTCCAGATTGAGGATGTGTGATTGTATATGTGCCACTTTCCGATTTGAACGTGGCCATGAGTAACATCATCGTTAGAACTGTTGACATACTGTTTGTGTTATTTTTCAGAATCCTTCGGGGCTTGATTGTTGTGTCTGGATCGGTTGGTGGAGTATGACTTGTTGATGGAAGTTCTTCTTCCGGATTGCCATTGTTTTTATCGTCCGTCGGTAACAAAAATATTTTTTGTATTGACCGTTTGACTAGTCCTTTTAATGTTTTGACAGTAGCGACTCGAGTGAGGTCGCCAGTTCCCTTGTGAACCTCCACTACTCTGCCTAAAGGCCACTTTGAAGGAGATAAAGCTTCATCTTTCAGAAGAACTAGTTGGCCTAATTCCACATTAACCATTTGTTTTGTCCATTTATATCTTTGTTGGCGGATGTGCTTGATGTAATCTTGATACCACCGATTGCAAATGTCTTGCTAATTTTTTTGCACTAACTTCCATCTTTTGAGACTGCTGTTTGCAAGGTTCAGTACGGTGTCATGTACCGGTGCGATCAATGGCGAGCCTACCAAAAAATGTCCGGGAGTGAGAGCGTTGAGATCTTCTATGTTATCTGATAAAGCACACAATGGACGTGAGTTGTGACATCCTTCTATTTGTACAAGGATGGTATTAATTTCTTCATAGGTTAACTTTTGTTCTCCTAAGCAGCGATGTAGATGGTATTTAATTGATTTAACCCCTGACTCCCACCGAAATGTGGAGATGCAGGAGGGATGCCATCGAATTCCCTCAGTTGATAACTGATTTTCTGATCGGATCTTCTGAAGTAGGTTGCATGCTCCGACGAAGTTTGTACCGTTGTCGCTGTAAATGTGATGTACTGCACCTCGTCTGCTTCTCATTCGTTTTAGTGCTGCTAGGAATCCTTCTGTTGTGAGGTCCGAGGTCAGCTCTATATGAACAGCTTTGGTGGCTAGACACACAAATATTGCAATGTAAGCCTTGTGTTACTTTATGCCGCGTATTTGTGAGCATCTGATGTGTACTGGTCCTGCGTAGTCAATACCGCAGTGTGTAAATGATCTTGAAAAGTTTACTCTTGGCGGTGGGAATTGTCCCATCAATTGAGTTTGTCCCTTGGCTTTAACCCATTCACGACGAGTGTTACCATATGGTAACGCTGATAGCGTTCCACGGTATATTCAATAAAAAAAATATTTGAACAAATATCACTTATCTGTTTTTGATTTTAATAAAGCATGCTTAGATCTTTCTTTTGATATATAACTCTAAGCAATCGCACCTCAGTAACGACCGTGGCGGATGATTGAAAAGTAGTATTTTAAAAAAGTGGGAAAAAACAGCAAAATGGCGCGACCTTTCCGCTAAGAATATTTTTCAGTGTTACAAAAAATTATATAATACGGATGTTTGTTTTCTATCATTTGAGGAGAATATCAATGTATAATAAAACGTATTTCAAAAAATCTTTTATTACTTCGGTGTTACTTTTTTATCACTTTGCATTTTGCTGTTACCATATGGGCACGCTCGCCACAACCCTAGTAAATTTAAATTTGTACTAAGAAATATTTTATTTTAGCTTTTTTCATATAAAATTCTATATGTTTTGTCTACAAATTGGTTTTAAAGTAAGATTATATACTTGTTATACTTATGAAAAATTAGCATAGCTTCTTGAGTGGATTTTGCATATCCGTATGTATGAGTGTCATTCAGTATGTCCTTCCTTCTGATTGGTAAGAAGATTGAAGCAAGCTAGGCGGCCCAAACTTTGGACTTAACTCCTGCAGGTCCTAGAAGGAGTTGGTATTGCAAATGGGCTGAATTGGTCAACTGCCACGCCTACCTTCCATTCAAGTGAAAATCGTCTTTAGTAACAAATATAACCCAATTTCATGGCAATACCCCGATTACGACATGGCATCATGATAGCTAGGTTATGCCGAGCTTATGGATGTAAAAATTCTACATCTAAAAAATGGAGCACATAGTGCTGTGAGTACCGTCGGTGGAATGAGCGGAAGATGGCGACCAGGTATCATATGGAAAGGTGTACGGCATATATAGATTCACTTCGACCGCGCTGAAACTTACTCACTTGTTTTTTTTAGCAAATTTACATTACGATGAAGACATTTTGGCGAGCACAATTTTCCACGATTTATCCGGCTGGAGAAGAAGATTAGGATTCAGATGACGGAGGTACTGCCGATGGTCTTCATCGAACACCTCTTTTACAGCCATGTAAATTGTGTATGTCAAATGATGACGAGGACCTTTCTAATTTCAGTCCATATGAAGATATTTCTAATGTTATTGAAAACCTTAGCAGTATTATTGGTATACGGAATTATACATATTATATACAATGGCGGAGTGGCTCCAGGACACTTATCAAGAAAATCCTAGTTAAAAACTGACCTACTTTTCTAACTTTTTTCCTGGGTTCTATAAAGTTTTTTTTTTGTATGCAAAAATGTGTGTTTTTCAAACTTTGCTGAAGAATTTTGAAAAAAATTTTAAAATTAAAAAAAATGGTTGATTTAAATTTTTTTTACAAAATAAATGTTTACACATTGCCAAACTTTCAAAAATTTAAAAAAAAAATAGTCATAAACAATAATATCTTAAATTAGGTAATTTTGCTAGGGTTGTGACGAGCGTTACCATATGGTAACGGGCAGATGTGGGCAAACAGCAAGTGGTCCAAAAAAAAAATGTTTGGAATTCGTTTCTTAGGTCTTTTCTAGGTAATCCTGAAAAAATCTTGAAAAAATTCCTATTATTTCGCTCTCGTCATTAATGGGTTAAAGCGCACACATTTACTGCATTTGTTCACGCATGCTTTCACACTATTTGTTCCTCATATAATCCAATATTTGTTTCGAATATGGTTAAGAGTCAACTTTATTCCGCCGTGCAATGTATCAATATGCGCCTGGTTAATGATAAGTTTGGCCAGTGGACATGAATTAGATAAAATTATTGGATGTATTTGCTCAGTAGACAATGCTGCATGTTCCAATCTGCCTCCAACTCTAAGCACGCCGTCATCGTCAATGAAGGGGTCCGGAGAAAAAAGCCGACTTTTTCTTTTTACACTCTTGTTTTTTGTCAAATCTGTAATTTCTTCCTTAAAAACATTTTGTGCTCGCTTTATGAGTGCCTTTTCTGCTACATCAATTTCTTCAGCAGTTATGCACCCACTTTTTCGTTTGGATTTACAGGTTCTAATATTGGTTCCAAACCTCATACAATATGCTGTTACACGTATAAGCCTTTTTAGCGATGAAAATCGTGTTAAGAACTCGTCCACTTCATCACCTGGGACCGCAACTGTGCACGTAATTGATTTGCGAGCCTCCGGAACGTTGATCAGGCTGACAGCGTCAAATTCATTAGGCCATGTGCTTTCCTCATTTGCCAACCACTTCGGTCCGTTCCACCACAAGGAATTACTGATGAGCTTGTCCCCGAATGATCCCCTTGATGGAATGTCTGCTGGATTTTGCTTCCCCGGTACAAATCGTATTTGTCCTTTGTAATTTTCTTGGACACGCGATTAGCAACAAAAGTGGTACATTTAACTGGGTGTTGTTTCAGCCAGCTTAATACAATTTTTGAATCCGACCAGATCACAATTGTGTCATACACAATTTCGTTGTCTTTTTTGATGTAGTTGATTAATTTTGTCAAGAGTGCGACTGCACACAACTCTAATCGAGCCAGCGATACTTGTTTCACCGGAGCTACCTTTGTTTTTAATGCTATCAATGATATTGTAACGTTTTCTCCAACGGTCACTCTTGCATAGACGACGGCTGGATACGCCGCTTCTGATGCATCTGCGAATCCATGCAACTCTATTTTGCCGTTATTGGAACCCACCTTGGAATTCTAATTTGTTTAATTGCTGGCAGTCGTGTTTTAAATTCATTCCATTCTGCATGTAGTGTTGATGGAACTTCGCTGTCCCAGTCAATTCCTAAAAGCCAAAGTTTCTGGATCATCATTTTGGCCTTGATGGTCACAGGGGACAACCATCCAAAGGGGTCGAACAATTTTCCCGCATCACTAAGAATTAGAGACCGACCGAAATTCGGCTTTTCGGCCAAAAAAAGCTGCTTCGGCTGTGTTTCGGATTCGGCCGAAAAATAAAATATCGCTTTCGGCCAAATTTCGTTTTTGGCCGAAATTTCTATATTTCCGCCGAAAATTTCGGTTTGATAGAAAAATGTAACAAATAAATAACAAAGATTACACTGATCGACAAAACTGAACTTTTTGTGTGTTAAATATACTTGATAGACAAATTCTTATGTATTTTGCACGCTGGATACGAAAATAATAATACTGAAATTTATACAGCACAAAAAATGTAATTTTTGTGGCGTTTGCAGGAAAATTGTGCGTGCTGGAAAAATTTGATTAAATATTTTCGGATTTAGCGTATCAAAATACATAAGGAACAACCAATTGGACAAAAGCGGTATGTAACACAAATTTAAGCATTGATCATAGTTTCGAAGAATCAGAAGCGACAAAGAAGACATGTCCTATCGGAGTAGATCTACTACTCTCGCGATGATTTATAAATTTCTACTCCTCTACTTCGGTAGCAGATTTTTCTACTTTCCTCAAGATATTTTCTACTACTATGGTAAGAAATCTACTCCTCAAAATATTATGTGAGTTTCATACAATGCAAAAGTACTATTCTTTCTACAAATCTGCTTCCCCGACAGAAATTTCTACTACTGTCGTAGAATTTATAGTACTCTACGCATAAACCCATATCTACTCCCCTATATTGAAGTCTACTACCCTGACAGTAATTTCTACTACTCTTGATTTCCACGCATTCGATAGTTTGCTTCTAAATTCATCTAAAACTAAAACTTAAAATGATCGGCCCATATTCATAGTCAAATTAAGCTCCAACTTAACTTTAGTAATCTACTAAGTTGACAGATAATACACTGAACTGGCAGATACTAACCTGGTTCTAAATTTTAGCAGCTACTAAATTTGACTATGAATTGCGCAATCGATTTCAGCCTACTGATAAGCTTACTTATGTACCAATATTACATTAAAACTCACAAATGTTTCTTTTATTTTTTCGGTGTCGGCCAAAATTAAAAAAATTAAAATTCGGCCATTTCGGTTTCGGCCAAAAAAAAAATAAACGATTTCGGCCATTTCAGTTTCGGCCGAAATTAAAAAAAGCGATTTCGGTCGATCTCTACTAAGAATCGCTCTCTTTGTACTTCTTTGGTTGAATGAGTTTGCATTTATTTTGAATTCAAATTGATCTGTGCTAGGACTCCATTTAATGCATAAAATTTGTATTGTCTTGTCGTTTTCGAAATCGATGTCTGAAATTAATTCAATGCCCTCCTTGGAGATTGACTGCAAAACTTCTGGTTGATTTGATGTCCATTTTCTTAGTTTAAATCCACCTTTATGAAGTAGTTGTATTAACTTATGTTCTAGTTTTTTACATCCTTAGGGTTCATTCTCCAAAAAATTCGCTGCAAATCCTTGTCATTTGGATGTACTACAATCTGACGTTACATTTTTTCTATGTCAGCAGTAAAGACTACTGGAAACATGCGCCACTGTAGTAGCAACAGCAATAAGTCCTTTTGAAGTGTGGACCTATCATCATTATGCTGTTTAATGATTCGCCTGAAGTGGTTTTCGCTGACGCGTCGAATACAACGCGAAATTTTGTTGTTGTTCTCTCTTTTTTAATGACGGCATGATGAGGTAAATAGTATGATTTTCCTGTTGGCATCATGCTAGTTTCTTCCATGTACCCTAGTCTTATATATTCCTGAATGAACTTGACATATTCCTGGCGCAGCGTAGAATTTTTCGCAAATCGTTGCTCCAGCATGAGGAATCGTTTTAGCGCCATTTCTCTGGTAGAATATTTGATCCTATCAGTAGCCCTATTTCCCTTGGCTCAGTATACCACGGGTCTGCTAATTGTAAGCCCTTAATGTGCGGCCAGTCCTTTGCACTGAATTTTTTGCTTGGTAGCTTTGATGTAATCATCGGCATTACGATCGCCTCGATTTGACAGCTTAGTCTGTCATCATGTATGGATTCAACTGTAAATTTGCACTTTGCCATTACCTTTGAAGATTGACCATTAACTCCTTGGACATTCGTTTCGTATTTCGTTAATGGTATCTTTAGGCTTTTTGATAGTTGTTCCGTCACAATGCATGATTGTGACCCTTGGTCGAGTAGACCCCTTGCCCTCTGACCCAGATATTTACCATGACAGTTGCCAGCAGAACAGTTCGTTTTTGATCATGACTGCATGATGTTGCTACTTCTGTCAAGTTCTCTGTCAGATTCGAGTTGGCCCCGTCGTTGGTGTGGTTTACTGACATGAAGTAACGAATTGTGCTTCTTGTTGCACTCTGTGCATCTTCCTTTGCTGGTGCAATCTTTCACAGCATGTTCACCTTTGAGACAATTGAAACACAAATGGGAGCGCTGAACCTTTTCACGACGTTCCTGCACTGGCATGCCCACAAATTTTTTGCACTGCAAAATTTTATGGCTATCTCCACAGACGACACATTTTACCGTAGCTACTGTTGCCAAGTGACTTTTGGTGCTTACGGCAGCCTTTTCCTCATTGTCACGATTGTTCTCCCTACTGTGCTCAAGCCCTCTAAATCTGGCTTCAATGAACTCGAACAGCTCGCTCAACTTCGGGATTTCTGTTGAAGATCCACGCGACTGTTGATACAATTTTCTGGTTTCATTGTTTAGTTTTGGTGCCAATAATAATAATAATAATAAAGGGGGGATTTGCACTGCGACCTTTGGTCTTTTGTGCCCCCACTACGAGTCCGTGTTGGGTGACGATGCCCCAAGTATCACGAATCATACCTCTGCCAACCTTTAGAGGACCTCCACCAACCCCAATTCCGTTAGGAATTTCAAGATTAGAAGAGGATCTAGATTCGGCCAATCATGCTCTGGCACCAGGTACTTTCCCAGTATGCGCCTCCTTGTGTGGATGATTGCCCCACAGGACTCCAGTAAATGACCCGGACTTTCTTCTTCCTCATTGCAGAATCTGCAAGAGTCGTCGTTTAGAATGCCCAGCTTCGTGAGATGCCCCCTCAGTCTGCAGTGACCAGTGAGAAACCCCGTTAGGATTCGAAGCCGGTTCTTACTCAGCCCGATACAAGCTTCAAACCTCCTCTTGTTATATTTACCAAGGAGTGATTTGGCCTGCCGTAGCCCAGGTAGATCGAACCAATAGTTCGATCTGTCCACCCGTACTCTTTCTCTGAGCATTTCCCGGATAGTGTGTGCACCTATACCACAGAATGGCTCTGGCCCTGTAAGGGGCGTAGCCGCTCCTTTTCTCGCAAGCTCGTCTGCCGCCTCGTTCCCCTCCACACCGACGTGTCCTGGCACCCAGCAGAGCGTAACTTTGTTGGTTCCGCCCAGCCGGTTTAATTTTGCAAGACAGTCCCCCACTAGCCTGGAGCTAATGATGTGAGAGTCTAGAGCTTTAAGAGCCGCCTGACTGTCAGATAGTATTACGATTTCCCGTCTGCAGTATTTTCTATCGAGGTTGAATTGCACACATCTTTCAATTGCATGAACTTCTGCTTGGAAGATGCTGGTCAGTGTGCCCATTGGTTCGGAGTATTTGGTACGTGGCCCGAATACCCCAGCACCAGTGCCCTCGTCTGTTCTGGATCCATCTGTAAACCACATTATAGCATGGTCGCGGATACCATACTGTGAGTGTATATTGGACCATTCTTTCTTACTACTGAGCTTCACATCAAAGTTTTTTGTGAAGCTAAATTTTCTCATGTTGTCGTCCCTTGGAGCTAATAGAAGCGTATACTTATTGGAAAGAGTGAAGTGATCCGCGCGCTCAATGCACCTTCCGTACCCTATACCCTCCTTAGAAAATCTCGCAAGTGTACTGTCAGCTACCTCCCCAATAACAATGTGTAGGGGAGTTAGTTCTAATATTACCTCCAGTGCCGCAGTTGGACAGGTTTTCATTGCCCCGGTTATGCAGACACATGCTAGCCTTTGAACACGTTCTAGTGACTTCCTAGTGGTGCCCAGACTAGTTCTTTTGGCCCACGCAACGGCCCCATAGGTGATGATTGGTCTCACCATTCCTATGTACATCCACCGCATTATGCGTGGACTACAACCCCAAGATTTACCAGCTATGCTCCTACACATCATGAGAGCTCTAATGGCCTTCTTTGTTACTAACTCCGTGTGTACCTTCCACGTGAGCTTACTATCTAGTGTTAATCCCAGATATTTCACTTCCGTTTGTTTCTCTATAACTTGCCCGGACAGCCGAATCGGCCTCCAGTACTGTAGTTTCCTCTTCAATGTAAACGGTACAATCGTGGTTTTTGCTGGATTAATGTTCAGCCCCACAGATTTGCACCATTCAAGCGTGACCTCGAGACCTCTATGTATTATATCACATAAAGCCTCCTCGTACTTACCCCTAGCCATTATGACGATGTCATCAGCATACCCCTGACACGTAAATCCCACATCAGTAAGTTTGCTGAGGAGCTCGTCCACCACCAGACTCCACAGAAGAGGCGAAAGCACGCCCCCCTGGGGACAACCCCTCAGTGACTGCCTCAGTGGTGTTAAGGCCAGTTTGATATTCGACAGACCGGGTGCCTAACATCTCACCAACCCAATGGCACAGAGTAGTGTCCACCCCTTTACACAGCAAGGCATGTCTAACGCCCTCATGGGAGGTGTTGTCAAACGCGCCCTCTATGTCGAGGAATGCACACACTACTATTTCCTTTGTGTCCAAGGCCCTTTGTATGTACCCAGCCAACTGGAATAGAGCAGTTTCAGTAGACCTGCCCGCTCTATACGCATGTTGACAGTGGTGAAGGGGCCTCCTGACCAGGACTTCTTCTCGAAGATAGTTATCTATTACTTTTTCCATCGTTTTTAAAAGAAACGACGTCAAGCAAATTGGTCTAAAGGATTTTGGTAGAGTAGGTTCCTTCTTCCCAACCTTCGGGATAAAAATAACTTTAGCCCTACGCCAGCTGCTAGGTATGTACCCTAAGGCCAGGCTGCTTGTAGAAATCCTTCTAATCTGCTGAATCATTTCAGGCCCTCCCTTCTGGAGAAGAGCCGGAAATATGCCATCTACACCTGAAGATTTGTAGGGGTGAAAGGTTCCAATTGCCCATTCAATCCTTCTTCTGTCACAAATTTTGTTGGCTACCTCCCAATCTACTCTTCTAGCTCTCCGACCCATATACAAGTTCAATGAGTCCGCCTTAGGTACGCTGCCTGGGAAGTGGATCTCAAGGAGCAATTCGGCTCGTTGAGACTCACCTTCTGTAAAGGTGCCATCTGCCCTTTTGAGAGCCAAGGTAGCTACGTTCCCTGTTTTGGCTACCGCCTTGTACAGCCTCGCCGCTACAGGAGTATCCACTATGGTCTCACAGAAGTCCCTAAAGCTTTTCCTTTTAGCGCTCCTAATTTCTTTACTGTACATAGTTAGGGTCGTGGTGTAACTATGCCAGTCCCCGGTTCTCTTAGCTCGGTTAAAGAGCTTCCTCGTCGAAGCCCGAAGATTTGACAACTCGTTGTTCCACCACGGCGCATACTTAGTACTACCAGTCCTACTCGGACAACTGAGGTTATATCCCTCGATCATAACGTTCGTTAGTTCTACTACCTCCTGCTCCAGTTGAGGGTGATTGCCCGACGGTCTGCCGGTACTGAATACCCCAGAACTAGAATACATGAAGTCTTTATACTTGTCCCAGTTCGTACGCCTGGGGTTCCTTGATGGTAATACATTTGGTCTACTCCCTACAATGTCAAATACCACTATCCGATGGTATGACATTGAGGGTTCGTCCGATACCCTCCAATTTCTAATCTGTCCACTGATGCTTTGACTGCACAGTGTTATGTCTAACACTTCCTGCCTAACCCTTGTCACAAAAGTGGGGCTATCCCCAACATTGAGAATTTCTAGGTTAGTGTTGTAGATATACTCAAGAAGGTACTCACCCCTGCCGTTGCAATTCGTGCTACCCCAAATCGTGTTATGGGCATTTGCATCGCACCCCAGGAGTAGTGGTATGTGCAGCTTAGTGCAATGCTCCACAAGCCGCTGAACCTCCAGTGGTGGAACTTCCTTCTCATCACCCGGGAAGTACGCCGACGCTATGACCACCGTCCGATCAGTTCCGCCTATATTGAGCAGAGTCTGAATCGGCACTAGGTCCCTGGTCAGGAATTCTGAAAGACAAAAGTAGTTAGTTTTATCCCTCAGTAACATGCAGGCTCTAGGGTCTTTGACCCTGGTATCCCATAGTACCTGGGCCCCTACACCTGTCAGTCCTCTCACCTGTCCGCCATAGGTCCAAGGTTCCTGGATCAGTGCCGCCACAAGGTGTTGTTTGGCAAACATCCTCGCGATTACAGCCGAAGCTGCTTTGGCGTGGTGGATGTTCACCTGGGCGAACCTGGCACTGACCCCCCCGCTGCTGTCGTCCATCATGACGACTCCGGAGCCAACGCCCCGGATAGCAGCAATCTCTCCTCCTCTTCCTCTGTCGGATCAAAGACGCTTAGGACAGTGATATTACCAACACTGCCCTCCTCATCAGAATCCGACCCTTCCTCCATCGGAGGGGCAGGGGTCGCTCCAGCGTCAACCACCACAGGTGACGCTGGTTCTGCTGACACTGTAGGTGCCGCGCTAACTACATGCCCCTCAAGAACTTCGGAAGGAACCTCCTCTATTGAAGCCTCCGCTCCCACCTCCTCCACAGGTCTCCTCTGCAGATGAGCCGAGACCTTCCCGAAGCGGTAGGCCCTCATTTTGAGCATCGATGAGCGCCATCGTCACCTGAGGCGCCTGTCCCGCACTCCTTGGTAGGAACACCGTGACGATCCGCTCTTTTGGGATTTCTCCCCCAGACCGGACCATCAGTTCCACCCCCTTCCACGTCCCCAGCTTAGACACCACCTTCCTGATCCACTCCGCTGTTTGCGGAGTCTCACAGTCCAGCAGCATCATGCCGGGTCTAAAGTAGATGCCCTGGAACTTGAGTTTGAACTCGTATCCCAGGGCCATCTCGGCGACAATGGCATCCTCAAGCGCAGTCAGCTCTTTTGGAGCCAACCCCACTTGAGGATAGTCCTTCGGCAGTATGGCCACCCGCTCCGACATGACCACCTTGGCGTAGGAGATGCCCGGCGCCGCGGTGGGTCCTGTCGTGACCGGGTCGACAACCGCGCGTGCCCCGCTCACCTCGCACGACGAGACTGCCTTACTCTTCTTCGGCGCAGTGCTCGCCTGAGGAGGAGTCAGCGTTTTGTTGCCCCTTTTGTGGGGCCCATCCGCTGGGGGCGCAATACCAGGCTGAGCCCGATGCTGAACCGCCAACTTCCTGGCCTCACTCGGCGCCAAGCCCCTCTGAAGATATCGGATGTACCACCTCGTGCCGCACCCGCTAAGGCCTTCACGAAATGGGTCATCTTTACCACCAGGTTGACCCGGCTCCGGAGCCATGGGAGTAAAACGCCGCCTCCCCCTCCTAGCTTCGGTGGGTGCTAGCCCCACCCTCCCTACCTGTCGTGCCATACCAGCCGTGTCAGGTCTCCCAGCCTCACGGATAGGCTCGGGCGACCCGGCACCTCCGGCATCTTTAACAGTGGCAGCTCTTCCTTCTGTGGGTACAAGCCCCAACCCTCCTGCCTGACGTGCCCTCCCAGATGTGTCGGACCGCCCTGCCGCACCATCCCGACCAGAAATGCTGGCCGGCGATCGCACTGCGCTGGACGATCCGGCACCTCCGGCTTCACTGGCACCCCCCCCTACTCGGCGCGGGTACTTTCCCCGCCACCCCTCTTTGGTGAGCCACCCCAGATGCGTCGGGCCGCCCCGCAGCAAGACCCGTACCAGACTTGCCGATACGCAATCTCGCTGCTACAGGCGAGCCGACACCTCCGGCAGCGATGTCCGTGGCAGATACACTCCCAGACGGTACATCCTGGCCCCTCCTATTCCATCCAGTCGAACCGTTGCTGGAGCCTTGCGGCCCAAACACCCAGTCGACCGGACCCCTCACCAGCGCCGGCGGCGCTCGCTTGGGACTCTTGTGGCGATGGCCACCCCTACCTCCTCGACTAACGTTCATGGAACTATGCTCCAATCGGTTAGCCGCCTCCGTTGCGGTAACATCCCGCCATCCAGTTTTACCTGCTTTCCTACCCATAAATGATCCCACGAGTACGGGGGACAGAAAGTCGACCGGGGCATAGCCCCCGCTACCCCGGCAAGGCTAGTTAAAACCAGAGGTCGCCTGTTATCTGGAGTACACCGTAGACAGACACACTAACGCAGTGCCATTCGTCCCTCGGCACGGTACGTATGACACCTAGGATTGCGGGTTTTATCGAGTTTGCCTCTCTAGATCCGCCATCTTCAGTTTTAAGCAGGGGCACCTCGAGCAGGATGTGACTCTACGTCACGCATGGCCGGTCTTAGGAAGTACTGTCCCACGACACTCACTTTCTCTGACTTACCAACCTTAGCTCAATGGCCATGATCAGTAAGCCTTAGCCCCCAATTTGGTGCCAATAGCTGGATGACTAATGGATCCCAAGATGAGACATCTACCTTCAGGTTGCTGATGCCGTACAATATTTCCCTTTATGCATCCATTAGCGTGTGCATTTTCACTTCGCACGGTCCTTAGGTTCCACAATTTTTGGATGTAAGTGTTGACCAGAGCTGCATGATTTTGGAATCTTTTGTTCAGCAACTGAATGGCGGTTTTATACATGTCGGACGTTGATGACAAATGGCTCATTAGCCTTGCAGCTTCGTACGTTGATTTTCAGATACTACATTTTTTCAATGTCGCTCAAGTTTCCATTTTGGTGTATTAATCGATCGAACAGCTCCCAAAAAGGTTGTCCATTCGTCGTATTTTCCGCTAAATACTGGAATTGCTATTGGTGGTATAGGAACAGCTCTGCTGGTTGACCGCCCTTGTACTGAAGACGAGTTCTTTTCAATTGCCTCTTGCAGTTGAATGTACGCTTCGTGGTATTCATCCTCCAATTCGGAAATTTCCTCGTTTAGATACTCGTAATTTTCGCACATAAGGTCTTCGCTTAGCGTGACTATATTAGTCCAACAGTCTTTGAGTTGCTCAGCTTTAAACTTTAGTACACTTAATCCCTTACTCAAATCGACGCTTTCTATGATGCGTACTAATTTGTTGTTGAGTAAGGTCAACCGCTTAAAACGTTTATCTTCAGCTGAACCATCTGTCCTCATTGACGTTGGCATTGTTGGTGGAACGCTTCCTTTTGTACCATTGGTTTGTCCCTTGCTTGTTTAAGTTGGATTTGTTTCCGTTTCTTCCGTGTCTGACTTATCAACGTCATCTTGGCGCACTTTCAACTCACTTTTCCATGTAATTGTTCCATAATGTTTGGATATCGGCCTCCAACTCTAGTTGTTTGTCGATCAGCTGACTAAACTGTTCCATGATGATTTTTTTTAAAGATGATTTTTTGTTTTAACACTGTACCGATATCAAAGCTTCGGGACGCTTAAACCACTGTCTGGCCGTGATTTACGCCTTTTTTATGTGAAACCTTTATTAAAGTTTCCTGCCCTTGGTGGAGGAACCTAATGGAAATCTGCTGTTTTTGTAGACCTTTGATAAGTCTCTGTCTCAAATTATAAGTTCGAAGGACCATGTGTACATTGTGTGTACAATGTACGATGAGCTAATTTTGGTAACTGAATTGTATTTAACAAAAACATTTCTTAAATACTAGAATAATGATTATTAAGCTAATTTGAAGTCAAGGCCGATACTGCCTGACTTCGCAACAGTTATGCAAACAGAAATTGCAACTTGATCCTGCTATGCTTCAGCATAGCGTGAGAATAAAAATTGCATATTCTGTTTGCATTGCAATTTATGCAGACTATGACATTTTGGCAGCAAAGTTGAACGAACGTCGTTCAGCCAAGGTGTTCACTGCTCGTCTTTCGTTGATATCAGCAAATATGCAACCAAAGCCAAGCAAAGCCAAGCAAGAGCAACAAATTATCCTTGAACACAAAAGAGCTCACAGAAACGCTGTAGAAAATAAAAATCAATAAAAATTTTACTTTCCGAATATGTTAGCTAAAATAAAGAAAGTACTCAAAAAGTGCAAGATATGTGCAGAAAACAAATATGACAGACATCCCAACAAACCTGAAATACAACCAACCCCAACCCCTGAGTATCCTGGACAAATCCTTCACATCGACATCTATATTACTAAGAATAAATTAATACTGACAGCAATTGACAAATATTCGAAATACGCACAAGCTCGAATAATAATGTCTAGATCTACAGAAGATATACGCGAGCCTCTTAGATAATTGCTTTTCACTTTTGGTATACCCGAAACAATAATTATTGACAACAAAAAATCTCTTAACTCTCATTAAATAACCTTTATGGTTGAAGATCAACTAAGAATACAAATTTATACGACACCACCCATATGAGTAAAGCAAATCGACAGATTGAACGATTTCATTCGACCCTTTCCGAAAAATTGAGATGTTTAAAGACCGAAGACATAGAAAGATCATTTGAAGAACTTCTTGACAGAAACCACTTGAAGCTTTTTTTGGACGCAAAGTTACAATCGACTCCGGACCAGTCAAACTACAAACTGGAAATTTCAAAATTATCCACATCGTTGAACTCCACTACTACGACGACGCGATGACCAGTATAGAAAATCTAGTTAATGAAAAACTGACAGGCCATCCACTTCATTCCATCCTCTCCGCACTAATAGAGCAATCAAAAACGTATTTAAGGTCTTTAGGTTTTATAGGATCAAAGTGGAAATGGATCGCGGGGAACCCGGACTATGGAGATTATAACATCTTAATAGAAAACAATAATAGACAAGTAACAGGGACGTAACCAGGGGGGGGGGGGGGGTTTGGGGTGTTCGAACCCCCCCCCCGAAATCTATGAAGTAATAGAAAAATGTATGGAATTGTTATGAAATTCAACAGAATTTAAGAGAAACTTCCGTATATTCCTTGAGTTTTTCTTTTTGTGTACCAAAAAGTGGAAAATTTCAGTTATTAAGCATCCCGGTTTACATTTACATCAAAGTGAAACACGTTATGAAAGTTTATAGTTATTCGAAATTTTGCTGTGAATCAAATGAAAGTGCTTTTAAAATGAAAGCAGGGACGTATCCATGAAGGGGAGGGGGGTTTGGAGGGCTTTAGGGTGCCGAAACCCCCCCAAATATATGAACACAATACGTTAATTTTTCATAAACTCCCCTTCGGGTTATTTCCAAATTTTTTTAATCTGTTTTTTTTTTTTATGAAAAATCAAAAGATTTTTTTTGAAAAAAAGCGATTTGTTGTTGATTTTAATTTGGTTTGCATTTTCTAGTTTTTTTCTCAATATAAGTAAACAAAATTTATGAAAACCCCCCCCGAAATTTATTCCTGGTTACGTCCCTGACAAGTAATAATCAATAAATTGACCAATGAAAAAATAATCAAATTATAGAAACTACCAAAAAAATAAGTTTAAAAAAAAAAAGGAAATAGAAGATTATCTAATCCTTCAAACAAAATATGAACTAGAGGTAATTAAGGAAGAACTTATAAACATAGCCTATGCAATTCACAGGGCTAAAGCAAACATAGTAAACTCATTTATTTTATCAGATAAAGAAATGGAAATAACGGAAAACTTTCTAAAAAATTACAGAATTTCATTCATTAATGACGATGAAACATTGGAATTTGCAGAAATTAAAATTGCATCAAATAAGGATTGTCTTATTTACATAATAAATTTGCCTACAACAGAAAAAGAGGACTGCAGATCATTAGAAATAAGAGCAGTAAAAAAGGAGAATTTATAAACAAAATAAAATACGAATAAATATTGTTATGTCAAAATAAAATATTTGGAAAAAAGAATAATTGTAAATCATACATTAATTTATCAATTTGTTCAAGAAGCGAGATACAAGAAATAACTAATAGCACGTGCATAGCACACCTGCTAAAACGTAAAATAGATAATTGTATAAAAATCAATAACCAACACCTAAAATCGGTAGTAGTAATTCCAAGCGATTTAATATTTTTAAATTAGTATAACGGTTTCATAAAATTTAATAACGAAAGTTTGCAATGGAACCTATTTAATAAAATACCACAGTACGAGTGTTGATATAGGAGACAAGATTTGCAGTTCAAAAGAAATAACAGGGAACAAGCCACTACCGGCCATATTACAACCAACGGCAAACAATAGCAAAGTAGAAGAAATATTAACACTAGAATCGATAAATAAAATTCAAGCCAATAAAATTTTCAATATAAAATTGTTAAAATTCAAAATTATACCTTTTTATCAATTAATGTAATGGCATTTATAGTTATTATAATTATTATACTTGTAATAATAAAAAGGAAGAAGAAAGTAGACAAAAATTTAAATGCATCAACTAATGATGGCAATAATGAAATTGGAATGCAAAACCTTCCAAGATTTTTTATAAGAACATCGACCGAGTACACTCGAATTTAAGGATGGATGAGTTAACACATATAGCCCCCTAAATGTCTATAGCGCATCCAGTCAAATCAATTCAATATTTTTGGCAACGCAGCTTTATAAAATTAAAGCGGCGTTCCGGCATCCAGTTACAGCGCACACGCATCAGTTCAATGCTGAATTTTAATAATGTTAAAATGCTGACAACACAGATTGCGTGTGTATCTTCTTCTTCCTTTCGATTAAGTTTAGGCTAAGTTATTCAAAATTCAAAAATAAAAATTCAGTTCGCATCCGAAGCTTGGTGTTTGATTATCTTATATCACCGCTAAACTTCGGTATTTCAAGCTTCGGAATGTCCGGTGCCTCGTTTACTGCTACCAGCGGCTTCTCTAATGTATTGTCGATCTACTCAATTATCGACCACACATCTGATCGCAGCTCCTCAATCTCATCAATTCCTCGAGTTTATCCCAGAGATTCCGCACTTTAGTTTGCAGTTGTCTTAACTCTCGGGAATTGTCTTCTAGTAGTCTTCTTTCGGCTGTTTTTATGACTTTTCTTAGCCTTTCTGTCTTGAGCTCGATTTGCATAACATCTGCTGTCAAACTAATTGTTGAACTAGACATCCTTGATGCGGTTGCTCCTCAGGTTTATCACTTGTTTTGACAGATGTTTTGCGCAATTGCTGCAAACCACAATTGACCACTTTTTCCTTTGTGGTTTCAAATATCTTTTCTATAAAGTATTGATGGTTGACAACCTCAGGTTCAGAATCTTATTATAATTCTCTTCGAATTCAACACACACACAAAAAAAAAGTAGGTAAATCTAACCAAAAAAGACAATTAAAAATACAGCAACCAAGAAACGTTGTAAATGGAACCGACTCAAAGTTGTTCGCGTACAGTGAAAATTTGTTGGCGTACAATTAAAAATTGTTCGTATATTACTTTATGGAAGACAGAGAAAGCAATTATCCAATTGAGCGAAAAAATAAATAGATACATATTAGAAAAAGAATGCAAGAAAAAGATAGCTGATGTGTTTGGTTTTTCTGTAGATGTGTTGTATTGAAATATATTTATGAAATATAATTTAATGTAAGCCCAAGACTTTAAAAACGAGATAATTTACATTTCGTACACAAATTTGTCGGGCAACATCATTTCTACTGCGAATATATATAATATTCATTACTTAGAACTAACGCGCTTCCACAAAACGCAATATTTTAATATTTCATTAAGTTTACAATAATATTGTAATATTGAAATTAATGTTTTCCCGGGAAAAAACGAGTTGAAAAACATTCTGCAAAATTTTTAAAATCGTAAAATCACAATATTTGTTAATAATTAATTATAACATAGTCATAATTTGATTTTAAAAATTGTTTTCGAAATATCAAAAATGTAAAATGTAAACAAATTCGACGCCATCTTCTAGTGCTGCGAAAATTCGATTTTTTTGTATTCGATACAACCGGATACTTTCTTGTGAATACTTAATACTTTTTACGATAATTTTCATTCAATTTTGATTTGAAGTAAAATCTCTGAGTAAAGTAAATGAGTAAAGTAAAAGACGTTTTTCTTATAACGACCCAACAATTTTCATACAAACTTCCCTAAAATACCAATAATAGTATCGCCTACTAATGGAACCAAGTACTTCATGAGTCAAGTGTCGAATATAAATTATTCATATATTATGCAACACTTGTTGCTTTGAGAGCGTAAACGAGACAGCCATATATAATAATTTTTCTCTCTTGTATTAAATGTCATGCTGTTTCAGAATTATGAAATATTTGCGGCATGGTTGCATTTCTGCATCGAGCGATGCCATTGCGAATCATATGCCGAAATACGACCATGCTGGCAAATCATTTAACAATTTTTTGACGATTAGATTAACCACAACAATTGTAGTTGTTGTTTGTGTTTTCCATTTATAATAAAAAATTGTTTTTTTACAACGTTTTTTGGTTAGATTAACCTATCTTTTTTTTTCTGTGCATTTAGTGTTCAGCAGTCCTTGCACGTAATCTGCTTTACAAAGTTGGTTGATTGTGCGGTACAGCGTCTCCTGCAACCGCAGTAGTTCCGTAATTCTGGATGTCATCTCAATCTAAGAATTTTCACTCAGGAACTTTTATATAATTTTTTATTTTCACTTTATTCACCCACTGGTATCAGTTCGAGTGACACTTTTTCCTCCACTGGTATCAGCTCCAGTGACGCTTTTTTGGCAAATAATTACCATATATTTAGCCTCAGTAGTCCGCAGACATACACGAAACTATTTTGATGTGTGCGTTTTTTTAAAAAACCTTCGGCCAAATTCTGAGTGGCTCGTAGGACCAATGAACACACCACTTGTATGATATACTCGATAAGCACTGACTTTATTTTTAACAAACACTTAAATATATAGATACAAAAATATCATAAAACTAGGCATTATCTTTGAACAGAAATTGTCACCACAGACATAAAGTAATAAAAGTATAAATAGATATAAGTGGACTGTATTGTTGTGGACATTATCAGCAGAAACACAATCCCCGCAAAGGCTATAAACTATTTATTACTTGTGACATCAAGATTGTAAAGAAATTTGAGTCCGTTCAAGGATCGACACAATTGTCAGTGTGGGTAAATAATTATGTGTGACATGATACACTGTGGCTGTAAATTTTATGGTCTTTCTAAAGAGACCAACGCAGCACGATAAGCAGCGATACATGTTTAATGCATAAACAATTTTTGAGAGGTTTTTTCTTAGTTATGATTGAAAAAAAACCAGCAATATGTTAGATATAAGCGAAATCCTTAAAGGTTAGAGAAAAACCGATTACATTTATGAAATCAGAGGGCAAAAATACATTTAGAAACTTAGTTTGAAGTAATTCAGAATACTCCTTCTATTTTTGTCCCAAGCTTATATGGAGACAAATCACTATGGGATGCCTAAACGGGGAAAAATAAATTTGAAATTTCCCCATACAAATCTTGGGCTACCTTATTAATAGACATTATCCACCATAGTAACAAATCGAGGGTTTATTGAACGCCGGTTTTTGAGAAAATGGTTTAATGAGTTTCTTCAAATACTCATATTTTGGTTGATATAAGGATTTTGAATACATGTATATATTTTTAAACTTTAAACCATTTGGATTTATAATTAGACTAATCATAACGTTGGTTTTACCACAATTTGAAGGTCCAACAAATAAAGCACGTATTGAATTAGGTAAAAGTGGACTGTGAACAATTTTGTTAGTTTTATACATACATATATTGGCGCTATAACCCTCGAGGGTTTTGGCCGAGCTTCTGAATGCAATTATCATTGGCAAATGTATATGATAATTGTGGACCTACAGTTTATTGCCGGTTCCGAACGGCGGGACTCCCAAAGATGAAGCTTTTCATGGCAAAGTTACTCTCGCAAGATTGCCTGAACTTGGCGAGAGAGTGGCGGTCTACACAGAAAAACAGAAAACAAATTTCTGCCTTGCCCCAGGTGGGAGTCGAACCCGAAGACCTTTGCTTCCGATCGTGAAGCAGAGGTATTAGCCACTGCGCCACGGCCGCCACATTTTATCATTAACATTAATTAAGTCAGCATTATTAACATTAAGCTGAATACGTTGTTTAATTAATCTCATTTTGAATACTATATTAATTGAGGTATAAATCAATCGTATATATACAACATTCATTCGCTTTTTATACTCACAACTAAATGTTAATTTTATTTTGAAAAATGGGTATAATATATAAGGATAATTCAGAACGGAAACAGTTGAAAAGAGGATACGGTTTCAAAAACAACTTAATAAATTCATTACCAGTTGAACTTCATTTGCAGGGTTATCAATTTTGTGGACCAGGAACAAAGCTTCAAAAACTTTTAGAAAGAGGCGATAAAGGCATTAATCCATTGGATATGGCTAAACACACGACATCAGGCTGATAAAATTTTAACAGAGAAAGCTTGGCAAAGAGTTACGTCCAAAGATAGTGATTTGAAAGAACGTGTAAACGCTTGGAATGGGTATTAAGACAAGGAGAGAGAAAAGTAAATCGAAAAGACGGAAAACCAAACGTAGAAAGTATAAAAATCCTAAAGTAAATGGGGAGAAACTCTTTTTTTGTTAGCAGTTAAAAAGGGTGAAACCATATTGATAAAGAAGAAACCAAATTCATCCAATGATGCATATAAAGTAGCCTATAAAGCTGTTCAATCAAGTTTTAAACGAAAAAAATCCCAAGTAAACATACCACGTGTTATCACAGTTCCAAAAATTGGTGGAGCCTTATCTCTAATACCCATTTTAACAGCACTAGGTGCTGTTGGGGGTATAGCTTTTGGAGGATCAGCTGTTGCAAAAGTTTTAAATGGAATAAAAAACTAGTAAGAGAATTATCTTCGGTCTGACCGAAGCTATAATACCCTGCACATGCGAGTACGATACATTCTGAGACCATATGTTAGTAATTTTATCGAAAATCGGTATTTTATTGATAGTTTTTCGATATTTCATTCATAATTTTTCGATATTTTATCGATAGTTTTTCGATAATTTATCGATAATTTTTCGATAATTTATCGATTTTTATCGATTTTTTATCGATAATTTTTCGATTTTTTATCGATAATTTTTCGATTTTATATCGACAATTTTTCGATTTTTTATCGATAATTTTTCGATTTTTTATAGATAATTTTTCGATTTTTTATCGATAATTTTTCGATAATTTATCCATAATTTTTCGATAATTTATCTATAATTTTCCAATATTTATCGATAGTTTTCCAATATTTATCGATAATTTTAGTTTACTGTATTCGTGGCTCTTATCCGATGTTGACCATTTTCAATACCGTCCAATCATTCGTCAAAATAAGAGGAATCCCAAAGTTTGGAGGCGATCGGATAAGTATTTCTCAAGATAAACGAAAATAATATCAAATTGGCGGCCATTTTGTATGGGAGGTAGGCGTGGCTCTTATCCGATGTTGCCCATTTTCAATACCGTCCAATCATTCGCCAAAACACGAGGAATTGGAATCGAAATGACAGACAGACGGACAGAAGGACATGGACTAATGGACTCAGGAGGTGATTCTGATCAAGAATATATATACATTTCCATACCGGACACACCTCCTCCAAACAGTGTGACAAAAACAATATACCCTTGGACACTAGTGTGCAGGGTATAATCTGAAGCTACTCGCCACAATACATATATGGTGTCAATAGCTATGGGTAAAGGTCTATTTTTAAAACCATATACAAATAGATATGGATTGTTGTTACGACCTCAGTCAAAAAACTATTAAGAAATCTACCAAGGAGGCCGCTGACGTTGATTTAAGAAAATACTGTAAAAATCTTAAATATTTTAGAGGAATTTTTATGCGAGATTGTTTATCAAAGAAACCATATTCTCAAAAATGTGGTATTCTCAATTTAGATGATGCTGATGGTCCCGGTACTTATTGGGTAGCTTATTATAAAAATAAAAACTATAATGAATATTTCGATTGCTTTGGAAATTTGCAGCCGTCAATTATGTTTACATCTTTTATTTAAATAATATAACACTACAAATTGTTGATAATATAATTTAACCATAAAATGAATTGTTATTAAATTATCTTTAAAATACTTATTTGTTACTTGAAATATAAAAATTGTACGGTTATGTTGTGATTAATATAGATGTTCCTATAAATAAGGGTCGATATCGAAAAGGTTTTCATAATTTTATCCATATATAATATCACCACCTAGTACAACACAGATCAGTATCAAATACACACCAGATCAGTATCAGATATTTACCAGATCAGTATTAGATACACGTCAGATCATTAAAGAAACTCATGATGAAGAAAAAAAATTGACGATATCAAGGAACCTGTACTGAAAAAACTAAGAAAATTAATAAAACGTAAAAAAAGTTTTAAAGAACAACAACAAGAACAGCAAAAAGATGTTAGAAGTATGTAGATTGAAACAAATAATTCAACCATGGTGTAATGATGTAGTGTTGAATGATGAAACTATTGACTTGATGCACGTTGCTCCCTCTAAAATTGACATTGGAAGCGATATCGAATGGTTTTCCGAAGACAAATTCCTAAAGCAACTAATGGGGATTATCTATAAATATAAGAAAGTCAGCACTCAATGTTTG
This sequence comes from Heteromyza rotundicornis, assembly GCA_951394025.1. Lineage (NCBI taxonomy): Eukaryota > Metazoa > Arthropoda > Insecta > Diptera > Heleomyzidae > Heteromyza > Heteromyza rotundicornis. The sequence goes on from OX596010.1 coordinate 40,795,851, forward strand.
GATTTGTTCGATTTATTGATAATCAATTTCACATTTATAAGTGTACTAATATTTTACATTTAAAATAAAAACATATAAAATTTATTAAAATTATTTATTTTGTATTTTATGTTTAACATTTTAATTTTATTGTTTTTCATCAGTATTATAAAACTGTATTATTTCACTCATTTTAATTTTTTTAACTTCTTTCACAGTTGTAACGTTTTTTTTCAAATATTAAAACTGAGTGTGAAATGTCAATAAGTTTCTTGTCATTTTATAGTGTTTCCCATTAGAGCTCGAGATTAAAAAAATTATTTCTAAAAATGTACATTCTTATCTATACATTATCGCGTTTTTGGTTTTAATGAATTAGTTTAGAGTATACCTCTCAGTTGAAACAATCAATAAAAATTTCTTAATTAAATATCAAAAATTAATAGACCTCAATCATGTTAAAGCTTTTCAAGACATGATTATTGAAATGAGATCATCGCTTTGTTTTACATATTCTATATATGGATTACACAAAATAGATTGTTGCTATATAAAAAATATAGATAAGGAAACTTATGATATTTATAATTGTACAATTTTATGGTCACGATATCAAACTATAAAAACAGTTTATAATTTATATGCAGCTATCTTCAAAGAACCGCAGTGGACTTCCTATTAGTGATAAGATCCCAGCAAACAATTTTACTCTTTTTTGACTATTTGAAGGGTCTCATTTCGCTCAGAAAAGACTCTTATAGGAGCCGTATATGGAGCGTTTCCCTTCCTGTAGGGGCACGATGAATTGTATGGGATAGAACTCTAATTGGAGTCTGAAATCTGACTCTAAAATGTGTCTTAAATATGATTCAAATATGAGGCTAAAATATGGCTCCAAAAAGAGTCTAAAATATGACTCTAATATGTTTCCCAAATATGACTAAATATTTCGGAACCTTGTGTACCTGTATGAATTGGGTCTGGTTCTCGAAGTGTTTTCCGTGGAAGCCGATAAATAAAAAGAAGGAGTTGTTTCAGTAAACTTTGTAATAATTAGGTTTATTTTCGATGTGGCACGGTCGATTGGCGATCTTACCTATTTGCTGGTTATTCTAATACAATTTGGCGCCTTCGGTAAGGCCGAATTCGCTGCTTTTTGAGATTGACAGGAGAGTCAAACGCCATCTACATCTCAAACATAAATATATATACAAATCACAGAACAGTGGGCTCTTGGCGTAAACAAAGACCAAATCTAATTTTTGTTGATATGGACAACTGTCCTGTTGTCAGTATGTCCATGGAATTCTATTTCAAATATCAAATCAAATTATTAACAATTCAAATATTAATGAAAATCTTTTTACCTTTTCCTGGGTTCGAACATGGGACCTCCCGTTTCGTAATTCAATGCTTAACCCTCTGAGCCTCTATCATTCATGCCGATAAAAACAAAGCATATTTTGAAATTCAAAAATTATTTTGGCTCAAAAAACCCTCAAAAATTATATACTTTTGGGACTCTAAATTCTGAGCGCTAAAATATCCTCAAAAATTAGATACTTTTCGGACTTTAAATTCTGAGCGCTCAAAAAATCATCCAAAATTAGATACTTTTCGGACTCTAAATTCTGAGCGCTCAAAAAATCCTCAAAAATTAGACACTTTTCGGACTCTAAATTCTGAGCACTCATAATATTGTTTGCTGGGATATTAAACATACTACATGTATTCAAAATATATAATAAAATTTATTTTAAAAAATATTTGATAACTGGTTTTTAATATTTATTTTAATATTATTAAGAAAAACCGCAAAAGATATTTTGTTATTTTCCCAAGCATTGAAAAACAATAATTTTACTATTTTATACAACTGTTTATAAAAATAAACCATAGAAGATAATTTGTTATTTTAACAAACATTTTTATATTTTATACAACTGTTTATCAAAAAACCACAAAAAATTTTAAATTTAACCAACTGCTTATCAAAAAAACCATAAAATTTTAATTAAAATTTTTTTATATTTTTTGTAACTGTTTATCAAAAAACCACAAAAAAAAATTTTTTTTTTCCCAGGCACTGAAAAAAAAAAATTTTTTTAATTTAACCAACTGCTTATTTAAAAACTGCGAACGGAGGGATAGAGGGAGAGAGGGATATACGGATAGAGGGGAGGACGGACAGAGAAGATAAGACAAAACAACAAAAAAAACCATAAAAAACTACCGTCAACTACGACGTACGCGAGAAAACAACACGACGCACGCGACAAAACCACAAAAAACCGCACCGAAAAAACCACAAAATCCACACAACGCACGCGACAAAACCACAAAAACCGCACCGACAAAACCACAACTACTCGATGAGTCACGCGCTCACGGGCTCACTTGACCCAGAAAATACACTCCACGAAAAATTAAAGGACCTACAAGTAAATAGCGAATAAGTTTTACTTTTTACTGTCGTAAAAGCCACACTTATACATAATTTTTATATTTTAATTATTTACAGCTTTTTAAAAAAAAAAGACTCCATTTTGATAAATAGAAAAATCAACTAAAACATTTTTTGTCAAACGAAATAATAATAATAAGGCCAATCTCAAAAATTCAGGGGAAAAAAGTAAAATTAGGTTTTATTTTAAGTTTCAGTAGTTTGTAGATGATTATTACTTGTTGCAGTCGATGTGGCATCGAATCAATCAAACTTTTGACCATGCTCTGCTCAATATTGGCCCATTCAGTGTTAATTGCCTCTTTTAACTGCTTAACTGAGTCGAATTGGTGGCCATTGTGGTAAACCTTTTCCGACATAATGCTCCAAAGGCTCTCTATCGGATTTAAATCCGGACTGCATGCGGGCCAGTCAAGCAATGGGATACCACGAGACTTCAAAAATTCCCTAGGAGCCTGTGCATTGTGGATTGCCGCAATGTCCTGTTGGAATATCCAATCTTGGTCGCTTATTTCATCCCCAAAATTAACAAGGACATCGTCCAGCAGCTCTATATACTTTGCTGCATACATTTTCGTAGAAATAATACACACTGGAGTCTTCCCAAAATATCCCATCGCAGCCCAAATCATCAACGATCCTCCTCCGAAGTTTCGCGACATAATTTCCTCTTTTTTTTACGCTTATCTTGCCTATAATGTTGGAAACCGTCAGGACTGTCAAGATTAAATTTCTTTTCGTCAGAAAAGATGACCTTTTGCCACTCATCGTCCCAGAATTGATATTTTTATGCGAAGTCCAATCTAGCAATGGCGGATTGTCAACTTGGGTTTAGGATTTCGTTTGACATATTGACATATTCATCTGCACCTAAAATTTGTTGCACACGTCTAACTGTTATACTAAGATTCAGTAAACGTCGGATTTCAGCTGGACTATTGCATTTTACGACTGCTAGACGTTTTATTTCGCGCACGGCCCATGGGGTTCCATAATTTTCGCCCAATTTGAGGAAATATAGCACCACATTCTTGTGTCTATTAATTTTAAGAGCTTCGTGAAGACATTCCTTGCTCATGATAAGCCAAAATTTGACCACGTTCTTTTTCTGTCAACTGTTTTTCGCGACCCATTTTCAAATCTTTGCTACCTATTCAAAAAATTCCAAACAACTGCGTATTTAATGTAAATTTTGTTTAAAAACCACGCCTGGCCCTTTCAATATTTCGTATTGGAATAATGTTCAACGATGACTAACGAATGTACCGTAATTTTCATTCAAAGCAGTTTACCGTTATAAAACAACACGTTGTACATGGTTGCAATATTTATGTAGTAACTAAATTTTATTTCTTCGCAAATATACGATTTAAATTGTATTTTAGGATTGCCTATCATTTTTTCGTGGAGTGTACATATTATACCTACTTTAGTTACTATGGTGGATAATGTGTATTAAGCTATTGGCCTGCCAGGATGATCCAACATTGATCAAAGGTAGCTTAGTGTTATGAAGCTTGAAAAAATATTTTCGAGTCCATTCGTGGCCATATACCCTGTAATAAATCTCACCATTCATTATGAAAATGTACGGTTATTTTGCAGCAAACAAATTTTGTGACTGCGCACGTAACCAAAGTTTGACTGCTTTTCAGAGACTATCAGGTTTTTTAGTATATTTGATGGCTCCCATGTCTGATACATCATTTTTTGTAGCTGGCATTACAATTCTTCCCTAACGCTCAATAGAATTTACCCATATAACCCAAACATTTTTTCCTTTCATTTAGAATCTAAATTAAAGGAAAAAATGTAAATTTTAGATAGAGTTTGGCTGTTCTCCGAAGCTTATTTTTTCCGGAGCCGCGTTTTCTTTCATACGATTTTGCAATCTTGAAAAGAGTCGTATAAATAAAGTTTTTTTTAAATTTAATTTCAGTATGGCCTTTGAATAGATAGTTCAGGGACACCCTCGTCGATGCAGCCGTTCGTCTATGCCGACATCCAGTCAACGCCTACATCGGCTTGATATATACATTAAGTTGTCCAAATCAGTGGATAAGGTCAACTAGTACTATGTTAAATATGTTATGTAATGTCTAATTATTTTGTTCAAAGTTATTGTTAGTTCTAAATTTTATTTTAGAAGATTCAAGAAAAAAATTTTATCCAGTAAAAAAAAAAAAAATATTTCAGTAAAATGATAAAATATAAAATTTTTCGATTTGAGTGGATTATTTTCAAAAAAATTAATAAATCAATTTGCGAGGTTCAACTCTATCAATTACATTTTAGCGACTAATTGTTTGTCTATCGAACGGATCCGTTATTTCTCTGATGAAAAAAAGTGGTCTTTTGTCGCACAGTATATGTATATTTAAAAAAAATATCTACTCTATGAGAAACTCCGTTTTATTGGACACGCTACTAAGTACTCTGGAACTTTTCTTATTTCTGGAACTTTATCATATAACAGCTGAATGTATCGGCTCAGTAATGTAACTCATTTTTATTATTCGTCAGAATTCAAATGTTAAGTTTGCTAGTTTGAGCATCTTTCGTCAAATTGCATTCAAAAATTTAACAAAATTCTTAAATGCTAGGATTAAAAAAAATTAGTATGAGACAGAGCTGTAAAAGATTGCACTCATATGGATCTGCATTCGTTGAAGTCACAGTCAATGAATAAAATGTTTGCTTGCAGTATTTTATTAATTTTGGGACTAAAGATTTTTAAAATGTAAGTCTTAAGACTTTTTTGCTGACTATGGCTACGGTCAGATTAGGCAAATATTTCCCAAATACTGGGAAAATACACTCAGTAAAATAAAATACTGGTTCAGTCAAATACGATTTTAGATGATTTTAAAAATATCTCAGTGTATTTGGCCAAATATTTGTCTAATCTGACCGTAGCTTTAGAATGACTTCAAAAAAACCATTACCAATCATTTGACTTCAATTGACTGCATTCAGTATTTGAAGTCAAACAAAATTTTGTTTAAAATTTTTTATATAAAGTGTTAGTTTTGACGATATAACATTGTATACTATACAAAATAAACATAATATACATAATGGCAAAAAACAACTGCTAACATGATATGTTTAATTAAAAAATTATACTTCTCCAAAATTGTTGACTTTTAGTAACCTAGTATTGAACCTAGTTTTCTGGTGTCTAGAGTTATCCGATTTGGATGAAACTTTGGGAATATTATTTTTTGGTCCAACAGCTCATTTTAGGTGGTTGGGACGAAGGTAAAAATCCCCCATACGAAATTGGGCTGGCTTAGTGTAACATGATTCTGCTAACAGCACATGTCTTTAACCCTACGTCTAGGTCAAGTAAACCAAAATAATTAACTCAAACACTTTATTCGTCGATTTTTTCGTCAGATGACACACTGAAAACTGACGAAAAAGTCCTACTCATGGTCTATCTCGAGCGTAGAAAATGAAAATTGTGATGCAAAAATATGCAATAAATATTTCCACTTTGCAAGACTATTGGCATTAAATCGTGAATTGCCCTATTAGTTTAGAGGTAATGTTTCCTACCGCATTTTATTCAAATCGATATTTTTATAATTCAATCGTACTTTCTGGCCAACGAGACCCTGCTGCCGGAGGAATGTTAATTAAACAACGGAGCAATAATGCATGAAAACATTTCATTCGTTTTCAAAATATGATTTCTGCCTACACCCGCATTTTGACAAATAAAAGAAGGCTGAAACCGCGGCCATTCCAGAATTTAGTTTGGCATTTTTCGATCAAAATCAATGCCAAACAGTGTACACAAAGAATAAAAAAATAAAAAATTAATGTGAATGTGAAGATTTTAATCAAGAATCATGAAGTCCCAGCTGACTCCAAGTAATATGAGTGAAATCAGTCAAAAAAAAAAGAATGTCAGACTGCAATCAAAATATGGAAATTGATTGGTGATTTCACCGTTGAAGTCTGAAGTCTTGACTCAGAATTATTTATTGCAATCATTGCCCCGCATAGTCCAAGGGTTAAAACGTGAAATGATTGCAGTCTTTTACAGTTCTGGTATGAGACATACCACTTTTTTTTGTGTTATACTTATTATCCGCTTAATTTGTATGTCACTAAAGGGATTAAGTGACATACAAATTAAGCGGAATTTCAAATTTAAAATCATTAACGTCTAAAGAAACCTAAGTATTCAATTTTCATTTTGAATCGGCCAATACGTGACTACTATACTAAAAACAGTTAGGGAATTCACAAGAGTCTCGTATCGGTGTTGTATTGTCGTGAAAAAATACGATAGTTGTAAAAATGTTGTTGCTGTTTTCCATACAAAAAAAAATACGATAATACAACTTTGCAACCTGTGTTTCTATGACTCTCGTATTGATTCTTCTTCTTATTTGAAAATTAATTAGAGGGAATTGTTAAAATTTCTTTTAGGGACTATTTATAATGCATAAAACGTGCACGACTTGCCGAAAATATTGCAACAAGTCTCGTGGAGGCCACCACCTTGTGAATTCCCTAAGTATTTTTTTTAATTTTTGAAAAAAAATTGTTTTATTAAAAATTTTAGCAAAGGTTGAACTTTAAAACTTTTTTAAAGAAATTTTTTTCAAATTTTTTTTTGCCTCTTGAAAAATATATGGTCCTAAACTGGTCAGTTTGGGATTCCATGCAGCTCCGTACTCTTTTTTACTCAAGAGAATCTGGTAACACTAACCGAGTATCGCATTATTGATTTTTTCAGTTAATTGCAACAAAAGTTGTGCATTTTTGTCGACTCAGTTAACTGTACAAACAAAACACTATTACAAATTTTTGCAAAAATTGTCTAAATTCTGGAACATTTTTGATTAGAATAATTTCTTTTGCAAATTTGTTGGTTTTTAAATGAAAAAATTTTTCGCATAGCAAAAAATTTAAAAAGTAGGTAAATATGATTTTCTCGATTGATACTTAACGGATTCAAATAATACTTAACGGATTCAAATGGAAATCATTCGAAAGCAGATAAATAGACCTTTAAATTGATACCAATATCAATTCTATAACTTGTAGCTGTGAGCCACCGTAAATAAAATAGCTGTGTAGATTAGACTGGCCGTTAAAAATAGATCTCAAACCGCCGGGCGGAATATGTTTCCTTTTGGCATAAAAATTATCGCGCAATTTTTAACTACACTTTATTTAAAACTCTAAAATCAAAAATTCCCACGCGATAATTAAAATCCCTAATTGCCCGAATAGCACAGTCGCGAAGTGTGAGATTAAAGCCGACCCTCGCGGTATGGTAACCCCGGCCGAACGAACACGCGAAAACCCGATAAATAAACTTTTCGGGACCAGACCGACCTGTCTGAAATCCCTCGCACGATTCTTTGCAGAATCAATTCACCAGCTGGACTTCGATAAAATCGATGTCCAGCAACCACTTGGCTCAGATGCAGAACGACACAAAAAAAGGAATAAGGAAGAGGGGGAAACGGCCAAAACAAATTCCAAACAAACAACTTGAAATTCCCAGGACGGAAACACTTCACCAAAAACAAATTACGACCGAACACAACCTGTCCAACTCTATTAAATTTCTCAAATTCAATAAACTAAATGACCGACTGCCACAAATAAAATAAAGCAAAAAAAAAATCACTAGCTGGCAAAACTAAACCAGCGCGGAAAAATACTCCCTTTTGTCCTCCAGCCACAATCCAATGATGGCAATCGCTTCCACTTCACCACTCAAAAAAAAATACAATTAAAAAAGAAAGATAACTATCAAAAATTTTCCAAAACAAATTATTCAAAAAAAATTATTTAAAAATCTAACACTTTTGTACTTTCCTTTTTCCCGGCTCAAAAAGAACTAAAGAACCTGTCTATATGAACGCATATATGGCGCTCACTTTCTAACATCTCTAACATCTCCCCCCCAGTATTCGCAGTCGGGGCTTTACCCACACCTATATGTGAAAGATTTTCTCAGATTTTTCTAGAGTGTGTTTGGCAAATTTACATATACACCCCCGCACCCAACAAAATGAAAATACGCATTTTGGCGGCACTCATGTATGTATAGGCGAAAGATTCCCCTCCCTCAAACAGTTTCAAAGAGTACAAAAGCTGTAGTTCAGGTTTTGACATTCTCCTATTGTAATGGCGAGGCTGGCAAAACCTTCATCGGATTGCCGCTGCTCACTTAGCTAACTTAACGAAAGCAAAAGCGAAAGAAAGGAAAATAAAGCAAGAGAACTTTGACAGCTCAAACAAAATATTCAGTTGTCTTCTTCCCCGCGCCGGTCGCGTTTCAACCGCGAGTGGCGAAATAGTTTTGCTTAACAAATTAAGCAAAACAAATATATTTATAACAATTAATAAATTATAACAATTAATAACAATCAATAAAATTGTGCAGTGCGTTCCTTCGGTCAGTGCGTGTGTGATTTCCTCCGATTTTGTTCGCCCGTCGTCCCGAACAAAGGGAAACATACAAAAAAAAACAAAACAAACAAAACAAACAAAAAAACAACAACAACAACACCAGTCGCAAATTAATGCCGCGACAAAATGTTCCAAAAAAATTTGGGATCGATCGGATAACGTTTAGGGGTTGCGCCGAAGGCTAATAGGAGCAAGAAAACAGACCAAAACGGTCTAACAATTGTACACTGAGGGAAAAAAATAGTGAAATCAAATGAAAACGTATTTAAATCATATATAAACGTATTTGATAGTGCTCCTAAGCTGTTTTTATTTAAATCAAATATAAAATTGTATTAAATATGGAAATATTGAAATTAAATATGGAAATATTTTTTTTTTTTATTTATTTAATTGAGAAAAAAAATTTTTTCTTTTCTTTCTCTTTCTTTTCTCATGGAATGTGCGGACGTGAAAAATTTAGCTCCATAATATTTACGAAAATTGAAGTGATAAAAACACAAAAAAAAAATCAAAATTTGTGCGGGACCTGTGCGAGGAAAAAGCGCCCAACAATCTCGCATTAGTCTTGGCACTGATTATAAAAGGCCAAATAAATAATCAATAAACAAAATTAAAAAGTGATCAATATGATGAGAACGCCGCCACTTGATTCAATCTCACAAAACGGTTTGTCGGAAAACCCTAACAATGCTGAAGCACCCGCGAAAGCGTCGTAATTAAAAGCCTCTGCATTCTCTGAGAATGCATCGCAACTCACTCTTGTGTTTCCTGCTAACAATGCTATTCTAGCTGAAAATACTATTTTGAAGAGTCGCTCTGCAGAGGCGCTCTTCGTAAGCTCTCTCGCATCACCATCTGTTCCTTGGCGAGAACAATGCGAAACCCCAACACCCTACATCCAGCAGAAAACGGAAATGGCAGCAGCCGCAGCATCTAAATCGACTTTGGCAAGTACAAATTCTCTTAATACCCTTACGCCAGACCCTCTTAATAAATTTACAGAGAATCAAAAGTCTGTTCATAAGCCCCAGTCAGCGAAAAAAGGCAATAAAATTAACTCTCTCGAGCAGACTACTGCAGGTTCGGCAGTGCAGACAGGCATGCACCGCTACCTGCAAAAACCAGACCCTACAATGCAAAAACGTCAAGCTGGAGGGGTCCAGAAAATACCAATACGCCTAAGATTTTTAAATCCAAATCGAATATCCAGCCCGTAAATCTTGGCCAAAATAGATATTCTTTATTGTATGAAGAAGAAAATTCAGACCAAAACGTCGAAGCCGCCGCCAATTTATCTCAGAGAAAAAACTCAAATTCTCTTGTCAATCTGATAACACAGCTTGCTGGTGCCAACAGATTTCATGTGATGCCCATTCTCAAGGGCGCTATCCATGAAACTAAAATTCAAATTTATAATGAGGTAGATTTTCCAAAAGTTATTGATAATTTCGATAAATGCAAAAGGAGTTATTACACATACCAGCTCAAAAGTAGCAAAGGTTGTAATAAGAGGTATAGACTCTTAATTCGAATGCGATGAACTAAAAGCCGCATTAACAGAGCAAAAATTTCAGGTCAGATCTGTATCTAACATAAAAAACAGAGATAAGTAACCCCAACCCCTGTTACGCATTGAACTCGAATTTGACCCCAAGACTCTAAAAAAAGGCGAACCCCACCCCATATATAATCAGCGTTATTTATTACACCGTAAAGTCAGTGTTGAGGAGCCACGTAAAAGCCGTGGTCCAATACAATGCCAAAATTGCCAGGAATTTGGCCACACAAAAAAATATTGTACACTTCCCAGTGTTTGTGTTATTTGTGGTGACTTGCACCAGACCCAATTATGCCCGAAATCTAGGAACGATGCAGCCGTTAGACATTGTAGTAACTGTGGTAAAAATCACACTGCAAATTATAGAGGATGTGTAGTCTATAAAACACTTAAAAATAAGGTTTCTTCCCAAACGAAGCCCTTCAGGGCAACAACTGCGCAGATGAAATCACACCCACCACTCCACAACAACAACCATTTTCATATGCAAATGTACTCAAAGGCAATAACCAAGACCCACCATTTATTCAAACCGCTCAACAAACCATTTGCCTTGAACAAACACTCCAGATGTTTATGCAAAACATGTCGCAGTTTATGAACGGCATGCAAACTATGATGCAAGAGATGTTACGAAATCAAAACATGCTAATCCAGACCCTTATAAATAATAAACCATGAATGCGATTAAAATATCCTTCTGGAACGCGAATGGCTTACATAAATTGCCAACATAAATTGGAACTTATACAATTCCTCAATTCATACTGTATAGATGTAATGCTAATTTCAGAGACCCATTTGACCCAAAAACACATTTTTAATATACCCGGATACAAGTTGTACGACACTAAACACCCAGGTGGTAAACTCGAGGCTGATCAGCGATTCTAATTAAAGACAGAATCAAACACTATGTTTTACATGAATTTTGCACCGAGTATTTGCAAGCCACCAGCATATGCCTTGATGAATACATAAAAGGACTAACAATATCGGCAATTTACTGTCCACCCAGCTCCAAAATAACTGAACAGCAGTTTCAGAAATTTTTTGCAACCCTTGGCCAAAAATTTCTCGTAGCTGGAGATTTTAATGCCAAACACATTTATTGGGGCTCTCGTCTGATTTCGCCCAAAGGAAGATTACTATGGAATACTACCAGCAGACTCGGCCTTGATGTGGTTTCCTCAGGCACGCTAACATACTGGCCATCAGACAGACGCAAAATTCCAGACGTTATTGATTTTGCAGTATTCAAGAACCTTAAACGAACTCAACTAACCATTGAGTCTTCAGTGGTACTCTCGTCTGACCACACACCCACTATAATTACAGTAAAATATGTGCCAAATTCAGAAGTCAACCCACCCGACAAACTCACCAGTATGTATACGAATTGGCTTAAATTCAGAAAATATATAAGTTCACACATTGCCCTGCATGTGTCACTGAAAACTGAGGAGCAACTGAATGCGGCAGTGCGTAACTTTACCCTTCTACTTACAAACGCAGCACTGGCAACTACCCCAAAAATCAATAACACTACCCAAAAAAAGGAATTTGTGACACAAAATATAGCTGCGCTCTCAACAGAAAAGAGATCAATAAGGCGTGATGGGCAAAAGTTCAGATCACCCTATCTGAATAAAAAGCTGACCTTCATTACACGAAAACTCCAAAATGAACTGAAGGCGAAAAACGAGAATGATCTGCATCAATTCATGGAAAAGCTTACACCGACGAGCTTAACAAATTACTCTCTTTGGCGTGCCACGTTTACCCAACGGAGACTGGGCGAGAAGTGATGCCGAAAAAGGTACTGCTTTTGCAAGTCACCTAAAAAATGTATTTACTCCAAACCCCCCAAATGCAAATTACCCGTTACCACAGCTCGCAACCAGGTCAAATTTTAACCCACTACTCATCAGAAGGAAAGCACTTATGGACGATATTGCCCAAAAAAAGCTCCAGGACATGACTTAATAACGGCTAACATGGTGAAAGAGCTGCCATCAATTGCTGTTAGTCACTTATTGCATATATATAATGCTATATTAAGAATAGGTCACTACCCAACTGACTGGAAGCTGTCGCAGATCACGATGATCCCAAAACCGGGAAAAGACCCTACAAACGTGAGTTCATATCGCCCAATAAGCTTACTCTCTACCCTATCAAAACTTTTTGAGAAAATTCTGATAAAAATGATGTTACCCACAATACTCGCTAAAGGTGAAATACCCAATCACCAATTCGGATTTAGAGAAAAGCATGGCACAATTGAACAGGTTCATCGCATTGTTGAATTGATCAAAAAAACATTCGAGAAAAAGCAATACTGCTCAGCAGTATTCCTCGACATCACCCAAGCCTTTGATAAGGTATGGCATAGAGGATTGATATCTAAACTACAGAAACTATTACGCGCAAGCATGCACATTTTGCTTGACAACTATTTGACCCACAGAAAATTTGTAGTTGTTCGTTTCTCGTAGATTTGATATTCTTGCCGGTGTACCCCAAGGCAGCGTCCTCGGACCCCTGCTGTATATACTCTATACAGCTGATATGCCCACTTATGATCAGACCCTCATCTCAACATTTGCCGACGACACCGCAATATTGTGCTCACACTCAGACCCCAAAATGGCATCACAACACGTGCAACAGCATTTAATCACTTTGCAAAATTGGTTAGCTCAGTGGAGAATTAAAGTCAATGAGTCTAAGAGCGTTCATCTAACCTTCACCCTAAGGAAAGATACTTGCCCCACCCTTAAAACAAATGGTAGTGTAATACCACAGTGTCGTGAAACCAAATTCCTTTTTTTTTTACCTTTTTTTTATTTATTTATTTTTTACTTTATTTAATTTTTTTACTTGCCAATTTCCTTAGAATCATTTGTAACTACTTTTCACAAATTCAGTTTTGCCGGAATTCGAACCGGGAACCTCTGGAGTTAAGAGTGCGCTCTAACCAACTCGTCCATTTCCGTAATTTTTCACAAGCGTCTAAATGTTTGTATATTGCTCAGCAAATCTTATAAATTTAAGTTTTCAAATCAAAAAATAAAAATTTCCATTATATATTGCTCAGCATACCTTGATTTATTTTCTTCTAAAAATTTATTTATTTTCGGCCTCATATATATTTGAGTTTAGACGCAGAAAAATTGAGCCTGTGATGGATCAGTGTGAATTTGTTATTTCCAATTTACAGAGGTCGTAGCACAGTGATTTGTCTCCATATGAGCTTGGGACAAAAATCGAAGGAGTATTCTAAATTAATTGAAACTAAGTTACTAAATGTGTTTTGGCCCGCTGATTTCAAAAAATGTAACGCTTTTTTTTCTGTAACGCTTATAGTTTTTGAATAAATCCAGAATTGTATGCTTGATTTTCTTATTTAATTATTATGCATATAATACAACTGTACAATTATATTTCGAAAAAGGTTTCTTAGCTTTAATAACGGATTCTATTGGTTCTTGATTAGCTGATTTCAGTTGTAGCAGGTACATTAATGCAAAAACATTAACCAATCTTTTTAATAAATTCAATAGTTATACTATTGAAAAGATCAATACATTTTTATAATCTTGAATACGTTGTAAAGAAAAATGTATATTATACTATATTATATTATGTATATTCTACTATTAGGGGTATTCACGGATTGGTGTACTTGATAGTGAGCTTTTAGTTACTATACATACATTAATATCAATATATTAATAAAAGTACATACATTCATCATATTTTACCATTTTATTTACATTGTGAACTTTTTGAAAAGTTTTTTGGATATAAAATCGTAATTTTAGGCATTTACAAAATAACATTTTTTTCAAAAAGTTGGGAAAAAATGGTGAATTTTTAAAACAAAAAAAAAAATTTTCACTAACTTTTACGCACTTTTTTTTTACAATCCATAATTTTTTGGGTTTTTTTTTGTTTTTTACTTGAAAAACTTTTTTTTTCATGGTACTCACAAATTTTTACATCGAAGTTTAATGACAACTATTTTATTTTTCATTTTTTAATACAATAATAACATTTATAAAAATCATTCTTACCAAAAATGCCTTTTGGGCCATTTTTTTCGCCAAGTTATCAAAAATAAATTTTTTTGTTCCAGCATTTGTTATCAAATTTCCCTAATTTGAAAATAATCCACGGACGTCAAAAAAATTTTAATCAAATAAAAAAGTTCATATTCTTTTTAGTCAATGTATTACCTTTCCAAAAATACCATATTTTATATAATTGATGACGTCAAACTTTCTGAATTTTGTCTATGGGACAAATCACTGTGCGTAGGTTCAAGACTGGCTGGCGGCAATGAAGTTATTTATTTATAGAAAACATTTAAATACGAGCGTATTGAATTTCTATATGAGATACTGATTTCCAAATATTAAAATATTCAAATCACATTTAAAAAAAAAATATTTAATTCTACTATGCGTTTGTTCGCTCAGTGTAAGGGGCAAAAAAAAATCCATTTTTGAAAACGTTATAGATCCAGAAAATGGGCCAAAAAACATTTTGGCCCATTTTCGGCGGACGACCCTCCTAAGGGGTCAAAATTTGTTTGGAAGTGTTTTAAACGAAAATAAATAGGGTAATGTCACCTTGAGTGGACCGCCACCTTAAGTGGACCCCTTGAAATATTTGTGTGATGTGATAGTCGAAATGTCATTCTAATACTGTAGGTGGATGCGCCACACGCTAAAACCATAAGTTAATGAGTTTCAAAGTGAGCAGACGTGTTTATGTGCATGAACAAAGAATTAAAAAAAAAAATTTTTTTTAAAACCCAAATTGTAACTTTGTGCATAATTGTTAGTTAAGTGTAAAAATATTGGTAAAAACTATTTTCTAAAGGTAAGACAAATATTTTTGTTTGGTTTGGACATTCAATTTTATTGCCTGTAACTATACGTAGCTAATAATTTTGATGTTGGAAAATTTTGGTGTTTCGCTCCAAACTGGCATGTCACCTTGAGTGGACCCCCTTTTGTAACCTTGAGTGGACCGCCTAATTTTTCCATTTGTAATGATAATTTACCATTTTTATGGATACAAATCAGCATTGAACTATTGTTAAACTATTTCCTTTGTTTCTTATTAATATTTTCGTCGAGTGCTTCACGTTTATCATCTCTGTTAATTGAAGCTAATCCTTTCAAACCAGGTAAAACTCCTGAGAACAAAAGAAGTGCACCTCGAGGCGGTCAAGCAATGAAAAGTGCGAATGAGGTAAACAAATTAAAAGAAGCAAAGGCAGCAAATCCCACAAAAAGAGGTAGAAAGCCATCGATGAAACAACCCACGCCATTTAAAAAGATGGAGAAGCTGTAAGAAAAGAAGAAAACAGGCGAACAAAACAAGGAAAAGAAGTCGGCAAAATCATCTTCGGAGGAGGACACCGATTTCTGAATCATCTGCCTGAAAGAATTGCCAATCAGATAAAATCATAACAATTCGATTGCGTGTAACATCTGTCAGAGGACCGTCCACCTGAAATTTGTCAATATGGACAAAAGTTACTTCACATGCAAACATTGTGCTTCTGATAACGACGTCGATTCTGATGTTGCATATACATATTATGATAAAAAACCATTAATATTTAATAAAAAATCAATAACTTTCGTAATTCTTGGGTTTTTATTGATTTTTGTACCTTTTTTTAAATTTCTTGTGGGGGGTATACTCAAGGTTACAAATTTGTATACCCTGCACACTAGTGTCCAAGGGTATATTGTTTTTGTCACACTGTTTGTAACGCCCATAAGGAGGTGTGTCCGGTATGGAAAAGTATATATATTCTTGATCAACATCACCTCCTGAGTCCATTATTCCATGTCCGTCTGTCTGTCATTTCGCACGATAAATGTCGTAGCTTTTGAGCTATCGCCTCCAAATTTTGGCACTCCTCTTTGTCGCGGTATAAAATCGCGACACGATTGTTGTTGTTTTTATTGTTTGTTTTCGTTTTTATGTTTCGCTTTTGTTCGGGGCGACGGCCGAACAAGATCGGAGTAAATCACACACGCACTAACCGAACGAACGCACTGAACAATTTTATTAATAGTTACTTTTTTTATTATATGTTTTGCTTAATTTGAAAGCAAAACAAATTCGCCACTCGCGGGTGGAATGAAGCTCGGGGGGAATTGACAACTATATCGGATTTTCAAAGGGTCCTGGTGGTATTTTTCTACCAGCGAGTGGTTGTAGTATTTTATTGTGGCAGTCGGCCCTTTAGTTTTGTGAAAAATTAATAAAGTTTGTCAGGTCGTGTGCGGTGAAATTTTGATATTTGGTGAAGTGTTCCAAAATTGTAGTTGTGTTTTTGGGATTTTGTTTGGCCGTCCCCCCCCCCCCCCCCCCCCCTTTCTTCCTACCTCATTTTTTTTTTGTTTGTGTCGTCCCGCATCTGAGCCAAGTGGTTGCTGGACATCGATTTTTATCGAAGTCCAGCTGGTGAATTGATTCTGCAAAGAATCGTGCGAGGGATTTCAGACAGGTTGGTCTGGTCCCGCAAATCAATTGCGTTTAAACAAATATAATTTTTGGTATATAAATAATTTCTTTTGGGTATTTCTCGTTTTGTGTCAATTTTGAAAAGGGCTTGTGTTCGGTATTATTTTCTTTGTTTCCGTTTCTTTTTATATATATAGTGCGGCAGTTTCGGTGTAGGTTTTTAAAAAGTTTAGTTATCGCGTTTTCACGCGTTCGTGTTGTTCGTTCGGCCGGGGATACCATACCGCGAGGGTCGGCCCCAATCCCACGCGTCGCGATTGAGCTACCGGGAAATTAGGGATTTTAATTATCGCGTGAGAATTTTTGGATTTTAGTTTTTTTAAGTTTAGTTAAAAATAGCGCGATTTTGGCGAATGATTGGACGGTATTGAAAATGGGCAACATCGGATAAGAACCACGCCTCCCTCCCATACAAAATGGCCGTCCTTAGGGGGTCCACTCAAGGTGACATTACCCTACGTGCAACAATTTGAAATCGGAAAAAAAATGCTCGAATTCTGACAGTTAACAGGGGGCAATTGCCCAAAATGCCCCAATTGAGGGCGAAATCTAAAAAGTGATAGTTTTGGTTTTTTTCTTATATCTTTTAGATTAAAAACGATTTAAAAAACCCCCTAAATATTATCCCAAATATTTTTTGGAAGTATTTTAGGCCAAAAGGAAAATATATACATGGAGCAGTTTGAATTCAGAAATCCAAAAATTTATAATTTTTAAATTTTTCATCTCGGATTTTTAAGTTAATGATGTTTTCCGATAGAGGTACGAATATTTTCGAAAAATTCCGTCTATTTCGCGAATAATCGCGATTTTAATATTTACATGTTGACTTTTTAATAATTTTATATCTCGGAAACGAATAGAGATAATTAAGAACTTTTTTTTTTGAAATGACGGTAAAAGATTAGACTTGTTGGATGAATTGGTTTTGCTGTTAAATTTGGTGCGGTCAAGATTTAAGCAATTTTTTAAAACAATGGCGAATACGATCAGGTTTACGTCTCGTTTGAAAACAATATTTACCTAGTTAATGCGCCCATTCTCACCCAAAAAATTTAAAAAAATTAGTAACCCCTTAAACTAAAAAAGTTATGCCAAATTATGTGGTAACACATAGCAATTAAAAACTTGAACGAACATTTTTTTAAATTTTTTTATCTTACACTCCGTTACTGAAATGTTGTTTACTTGGCGAGTAATGAAAATCTTTGCTAAGAAAAGCAATATTCACTTTTTTTCTCAATTTTTAATTGAATTTCATTCGTCGCCGATGTAACAATCATTTAAAAAAATTCGTTGCTTCAAAATTTTTGTTGTAATCCCAATGACATCTTGGAAGCGGTCAACACTTTTTACTTGTCGGATGATGTGAGTCGCGTTATTTCATGAAAGACATGAAATCGTTTCGTGACTTCTCTGAAAATTATTCCTTTCACATTCAAGACGGAATCCAATCATTCCACTGGGACAATTCGCAAGCAACACTACATGTCTACGTCACGTATTATAAACAAAATAATGTTTTGAAAAACGAAAATTTCGTTGTTATTTCGGAGAACGTGAAGCATTCAGAGGCGTCAGTAGAATTGTACAATAGGAGATTGATTCAACATTTAAAAGCTAAGTTCATATTAACGACACACTGACGACGCTGAAGCATTCAGCGGCGTCAGTAGAATTGTACAATAGGAGATTGATTCAACATTTAAAAGCTAAGTTCATATTAACGACACACCAAAAAAAGATGTACAAAGAGGTTTTTTGTAATAGCTAAACATCCTTTTAAACTTGAAAAATTTTAACCAAAAATCGCGCGATTTTTGGTTAAAATTTTTCGCCTGCTATAACATTATAACTTTACTACACTAAATATTACACTATTACAGTTAGTTTTAGCATCATTGTAATTAGAATTTTAAATCACAAAAGTTTAATATTAGTTCCGTATTTTTGCTTTAAGTTACGGTCAGATTAGGCAAATATTTGCCCAAATACTGGAAAAATACATTCAGAAAAATAAAATACTGGTTCAGTCACATACGATTTTAGTTGAAATTAAAAATATCTGAGTGTATTCGGGCAAATTTTTGCCTAATCTGACCGAAGTTAAGAATTCTCTAAAAGCAGAGGTTTCCAAATTCTTTGTTTCTTTGAAATATAAATATCTGAAATGTTTTCTTATTCTTAAAAAAAAAAACATTTCTTTTGGGTGATTGTTCATTTTGTTTTTGGGTTATTATTCATTATGAACAAAAGCCCAATATTTTGGGCGATTGTTCATTTTAACATTTGGGCGAAAATTCATAATTTTTTGGGCGATTGTTCATTTTTGGTTTTTGGGCGATTGTTCGAACAGCCGATTCATCATAATTGAATTTTTGAAAATTATCAATATTTTATTCACTGATAAAAATCACTTTTGAGATTTTCTGTAAAAACAACTTTCGACTACTTCCGCAGCTTACTGAGATCAAATATTAAACGTCAGCGAACTGACACTGTATTAATATGAAAGTTTGTGTTATCAGTTATGATCTAGAGCGGTCGCAACGCGATTCAAGTAAATTAAATCATGAATTATCGATTATAAAGACATGTACCAAATATGGTACGCTATGCATTTAAGGGGTTAAATTTTTCAAAGAAGTGTGTTTTTGCGTGGTACGGGCAAATTTACTATTGTATCAATAAGATGGAAAGGGTAAAATTGTATCGAAAATGTGTCTGTAGTATTTACGTATTTTTTTAAATGAAATTATATTAAAAAAGTACAATTGTATCAAAAAACCCAACCCTGGTCTACATAAAAAAAAATTGGAAAAGTCCACCCCACATTTGAAAACATAAAAAGAGTAAAAAACAAGTTTTTTAAAATATAACCCTTTAACCGACTAAAAAGCAGAAAATAAATTTCCGCAATTTCGATTTAAAATTAAGGGTTTTAGCTACTTTCTTCCTAATATTATTGCATATTTTGAAGTCGCCAAAAACCCTTACCAAATTTCATCATTGTAGTTTGAAGGAACTGGAAGTTATGCCCTGTTTAAAAAAAGGGTTTGAGTCCCTCCACGGCCCCCTACGCCTGGACAAAATTTAATAGAATGCATTGTTAACCGAGTTCTATCTGTGTACCAAATTTCAGCTCTCGAGGTTATGTGGAAGTGTATGAAAAAGCTCGACGCAGATGTAGTTTTTATTAAAATTCAGCACTTTTCAAAATGCCTTAGTACCATTTTAAAGTGTCGCGGTATAAAATCGCGGAAAACGGATTCGCCACTCGCGGGTGGAATTGACAACTGGTATTTTTCTACCAGCGAGTGGTTTTAGTTTTTTATTGTGGCAGTCGGCCCTTTAGTTTTGTGAAAAATTAATAAAGTTTGTAAGGTCGTGTACGGTTAATTTTGAATTTTTGTGAAGTGTTTTCCTGAGTTGGAAATTCGAATTGTGGTTTCTTTCTGAAATTTTGTTTGGCCGTTCCTTGTCCTTTCTTCCTTATCCATTTTTGTTTGTGTCGTCCCGCATCTGAGCCAAGTGTTTGCTGGATATCGATTTTATCGAAGTCCAGCTGGTGAATTGATTCTGCAAAGAATCGTGCGAGGGATTTCAGACAGGTTGGTCTGGTCCCGCAAATCAAGTGCGTCTAAAAAAATAAAACTTTTGGCCTACAAATAATTTTATTTGTGGTTTTGTGTCAATTTTGAAAAGGGTTCCATTTGGTGTCGGGAAAGGTTCAGTTTCTTTTTTTACATATATATATATATATACTTATATATAGGGCTACCAGACGTACTCTTTTAAAGAGTACAGTACTCTTTTTTAGGCCCTCCTCTTTTCTACTCTCACTTTTTTCCCGAAAGTACTATTAAGTACTCTTTTTCTTATTTCTGGGACTTTATCATATAACAGTTGAATGCATCGGCTCAGTAAGGTTACCAATTTTTATTATTCGTCAGAATTAAAATAAAAACCTTGAAATATAATGTTTGTTAGTTTGAAGCATCTTTCGTCACATTGCATTCAAAAAGTTACAAAAATTCTTAAATGCTACGATTAAAACAAAAAATTTAGTATGAAACCTATTACTTTTTTAACCGAAATATTAAAAACAATTTTGAATGTCTTTATCAAAAACAATCCAAATATATAGCTAAATTTTTCGATTTCTTGGGGAAGGATCGGACGTTAGCACCCAGTGTCTAAAATGTTGTGTTTTACCTTTTATCCGTGTACTTTCTTTCTCACCTAGATTCTTTGGAGTATCACATTTCAATTCATTAACGCCTAAAGAAACCTAATTAGTACACGTATAGGTGGGTATCTGGTGAGTTTTACAAAATTTTAAATACATTTTTTTAGTATTTCAGATCAAAAAACAAACTTTGTACATATTGTATTTTGTTACTTAGTTATTTGTAGAGACCGACCGAAATTCGGTTTCGGTTTTTCGGCTTTTCGGCCAAAAAAAGCTTTTTCGGCCGTGTTTCGGATTCGGCCGAAAAATAAAATTGGCTTTCGGCCAAATTTCGTTTTCGGCCGAAATTTCTATATTAAAAAAAGCGATTTCGGTCGGTCTCTAGTTATTTGTACTAAAACATTTTTTTATTAAAAATTTTAACAAAGGTTGGTATTTTTTGAAGAAATTTTTTCCAAATTTTGTCTTCTAAAAAATATGTGGTTTAAAACCGAGGAGTTTGGGACCCCCTGCAACTTGTACTCTTTTTTACTCAAGATAAACTGGTAACCCTATATAACTTATATATATATTGCGGCAGTTTCGGTATAGTTTTTAAAAAGTTTATTTATCGAGTTTTCGCGCGTTCGTGTTTTTCGTTCGGGCGGGGATACCGTACCGCGAGGGTCGGCAGGGCTAAAAGCCCACGCGTCGCGGTCGAGCTAGCGGGAAAAATTGGGAATTTAATTATCGTGTGGGGTTTTTTTGATTCTAGTTTTTTTAAAGTTTAGATAAAAATAGCGCGATAAAAGGTCTAATCAATACCTTTGAAATAACTACATGGTCACTTTAATCCTTTAAGTACATTTCAAGAAAATCATGCTTTACTCCATTAGTACCGATCGATTTTTGTTACGTCACAGCCGATTCTGTATTCACATCGGCTCTGTAGGATCAACCGTTAGTTGTACAAAAAAAATTTGATAAGAAATATACTTGAATTATATTCAAGACATTCTTTCAAAATATACACACGTTAAAGCAACTTCATTTAAATAACGGTAAAATGAAGTGACTTTTGTCTCAATTTGATACAATTTGGTATTCTGAACGATTTGAAAAAGCTCTTTCAGTATCTATTGTCATAAAAGTTGTGATCTGCTAAACAGGTCATAACAAATGTACATATCTGTCACAAAAAAATAAATTTTCCGAAAAAAGTTAAGATTGGTATGGAAATGAATATTATTTTCTTATTATACCCCCACACACACTGTGGCAGGGTATATTCACTTTGACACAACGTTTGTAACGCCTATAAGCGGGCGTGTCCGCTATGGAAAAGTATATATATTCTTGATCAGCATCACCTCCTGAGTCGATTTAGCTTTGTCCGTCTGTCTGTCATAACGATTCTGTCATCACGATTTTGGAGATATCGACTTGAAACTTTAGGTACAAATTTTTCTCCTCCAAACTCAGATCAAGTTCGAGAATCAGCCAAAACGACAAAAAAAACGAATTTTTGTTTGGCTGTATTCGATTGCAAATGTTTAGAAACGATTTTTTGACATATTCACATATAAATGGGTCAAAATGGGGTCTTGAGACCAAAATTTTTTTTGGAGGATTTGATTGGAAATTTTAGAAACGGATTTTGGACAAGGCCGGAGGTTCTAAAACCACATATAAATGGGGCAAAATATCGTCTCGGGACCTACATTTTTTCGAGGTACTTCCAAATGGACCTTATTGTGTGGGGGTATTTCAGCTTCGGCATAGCCGAAGATAGTCCACTCTCTAATTTTTCGATTACGTTTACGGTTTCCACAATAGTTCTCTTGATATAGCTTCTTAGTAGGAATCCAAAAATACCATAAACTGCATTACCAACAAAATTCACATCACATGATTGTATTTATTTACCCAACAAATTATAAAATTGATTTCAGTTCGTTTTCAAAAGATTTATTGAAAGTAGAAATCGTGTTTTTTGCTATTTTGAAAACGGTGTTAGGTCGCTTCAGTCCAAACAAACAACAAATAAATGTTTTAAAAAATGTTGGCCAAATGTGCCTGCTGCTCAATGGCACTTCCGCTCAAACTTGCAAGATCTAAGGATGAAAAGAAAACAATAAAATGAATAAATAACACTAGTTAACAGCCAAAATATAACATTGTGCAAACTATATTTTCTAAACTAATTAGGGGTCGATGAACACGAAAAATCACAATTATTTTTTTTTCCTTGGGGCCGTTCGCGAAATATTGCGAATTTTCGAAATTTGGGGTTATGGCTCCACGTACTTGAGAACATTTCAAGAACGATAATTTTGCTTGCAAAGATAATAAATACGCATCCAACGAATATAAGGTGATAAAGATCGGATTAAAAATGACTGAGTTATCGGTGCAGGAAGTTGGATTTTACTACCATTTTTGACCATTTTTCAGATCGAAGTAAAATAAAATGATTATTTGCGAACAGAATTGTTTTATTTTTTCATTCAATAGGGCATTTCATTGTGAAACTTCTGCCCCGATTCGGGTGCGGTCGGATAAAATTGGATGCGTATTTTTATTATCTTTGCAATGGTACCTTCAATCAAAATTATCGTTCTTGAAATATTCTCAAGTAAGTGGAGCCATAACCCCAAATGTCGAAAATTCGCAATATTTTGCGAACGACATCAAGGAAAAAAAAATAATTGTGATTTTCGTGTTCAGCGACCCCAAATTAGTTTAGAAAATATAGTTTGCACAGTGTTATAAACAAAGATTAATTATTTGTAAACTAGTGTAATGATGAAAAATAATAAATTTTTCCAAAAATACTTACTTTTCTGCTTTTTGCGCCATTTTTTAATAGTTTAGTATATTGTTGGACGTGTTGGGTACATACCGAATACTTGTTTCCAGAAGTATTCGGTAATCAGAAGTTATTACTAATTTTTTGAGATGTATCAGGTGACATCAGTGCATTTTTTTTTAAATGGTTAGTTTGGGGATCAAATATGTTTCGTACATTTTATAGAAATATATCAATGCATCGAGAAAACTTATCAAGTATTCACTAAAAATATTCATGTAATTTCGAGTCTCGAAAGCTCTCGAACTTATACATCACTATCCTTTGTTTTGTTTGAAGAAGAAGAAGAATCAACTGCTGATCATGTTTACACCTCGTTGTGGTGAATTTCAGAGCTTTCTTTTCTTGTTATCGCTGATGCAGAATACGAAAAACAAATCCGATCACAAGAAAAGTCAAAAAAATCTAAGTCACAATCAACTGTGATTCAATGTCAGATTAGACCTGATTTTCCAGTTCAAAGTGAGGTTGTTCGTAATTGTTTTGAGTATATTCTACGTTAGCAGACTATCAAGAACGTTACAAGCTTGATTTAAGGTGGTTAATTTTCGCTGCCAATAAGAATTAACAACCTCAAATTAAAATTGAACCACCTCAAAATAAAAATATTAAATTTTGGAATAAAAATGCACCACCTCAAATAGAAGTAGAAATTTATGAAGTAAGCTGAAAAAACTTCAAAATGAAATTGTCCAGTTCAAAGTAAGGTTGTTCGTACTTGCTTTTAAAAGTTTCAACTTTACCAAACTATGATTTAAATGAAGTTGCTTTAACGTAGAAATAAGTACGATCGGAGTTATTTATACATTGGGTTATTTTTCTGTGTGTACCGGCAGGGTAAAGTCGTACTTGGAAGAACGGCAATATTGTGCCAAATTTAGATCATTAATATCAGTGCCCTTCATAGCCACTTCCGGGGTTCCACAAGGAATTCACCTTTGCTCTTTGATCTATGATCTTTTCACAATTAACGATGTAGATTGCATCATAAAGTTCTCTCGCCTTTCTGTATTTGCTGACGGCATGAAAATTTATAGACATATTGTAACACATCAGGATTATTGTTTACTTCAGGTTGTTTTAAACAGTTTCTCAATTTGGTGCTAAACAAATTTTCTGGAATTACATGTCAATCCATAATATATTCCCGTAAGCGCGGTTCTCCATCATCCATATTGATGATAAAATGAGCAGAGCCAACTCAGCACTCGGATTTGTGAAACACTGGTCTAAAGAGTTTACCTTATGTCATAAAATCTCTCTATCTCACTTTTGTTAGGCCAATTCTAGTTTGGTTACCTCATCATAGCACTCACTCCCTAAGAATTGAGAGTGTACAACGCAGATTCATCCGTTTTGCTCTGCGTTGTCTCCCATGGTCCAATCCCAATAACTTACCACCCTACACGAATCGTCTAAAATTAATTTACGTACAATGCCTTGAAACACGCCGGAAAATTGCCGGCATACTCTCGTTCAACAACTATTAACTGGATATATCCATTGTCCCTCAATACATTTTTTTTTAAACCAATCCACGCAACCTTAGATCTGTGCCCCACTTCCGCCAGGTTACCCTCCGTACGAATTACGGTAGTAATGAACGCATGTCTAGAATGCTTCGAATGGTGAACGACATTCCAAATGTTTTTGATTTCCACCAAAGTAAATTTAGTCTAAAGAACGCCCTTTCTAATACCACTTTATAACCTAAATTTTTTAAAGGAGATTTATGTATAGATTAAGTATGTAAAGTGCTTGAATTAAACTAAATAAATAAAATGAACTCCAAAACTGCGGGCTTAAGGCAAAAAAAAATATGCAATACGGAATCCTGAAACTTTTAACATTACATGAATCCCATTGATTATACTTAGAGGAAAATGTTTTAAAATTGAACGATATTGTTTTTAAAATAGAGCTTTAAACAATAGAGCTTTTGAACAATTTTTTCTTAAAATTGAAAACAAAAATTTGTAATTAGAATGGTTTTAAAATTTGATAAATTAGCTTTCAAATTGGTTTTTAGCACAATGTTTTAAAATTTAATGACTGCGTTTTAAAATTTGTTTTTAACGCATGAGTTTTCAAATTAAACAATAGGTCCGTCCGTCTGTCCGTCCGCACGATAGCGGTCACAGTTTTGGAGATATCGACTTGAAACTTTGGGTACATGTTTTTCTCGTGAATACTGAGATCAAGTTCGAGAATCGGCCAAATCGGACAAAACCCGGGCGTGGCTCCCATACACCGTTTAGAAATGTTTAGAAACGTATTTTTGACATGGTCCGAGGTTCCGAAACCACATATATAAGGGTCAAAATAGGGTCTTGGACCAATTTATTTTTGGTCGATTGGAAAATTTTAGAAACGGATTTTGGACATGGTCCGGGCTCCAAAACTATTTATAGGTGGCTGAAAATGGGGTCTTGAGACCACATAATTTTATGTTCGAGGTACTTCTTCCTACTGTGTGGGGGTATTTCAGCTTCGGTATAGCCGAAGATAGTCCACTCTCTAGTTTTTTTAGTAAATTTTGGGGCTTTTAGTGGGTTTGGCTTATTTCCACAACAGTATCCAAATTCATTTGCAAACATTTATTTCTTACCACCAACCCATCTAAAAATGAGGAGGTAGCGAATTAGCTTTTTCCTATAGTTCATGCGTATTGCGTAGTTTCTGAAACCTTTTCAGACTGCGACGTATTTTTCTTACTTCAACTCTCTTTTTAGTCGTAACCTTCTGTTTGAGAACCTAGGGTCTAGAAAATATGATTTTATTAAATGTGATATATTTCATAATTTAAAACTTTTTCGAACAATTTTTCAAATGTCGTGTAGGGTTTCTTGACTCTTGTTAAAGTATCTCAGTCTCGTACACTTGCTTAGTTGTGGTACTGTTACTTGAAGAAGTTGAGGGATGCTGAGTTGTATCAGATATTAAAACTTCGTTCTCATAAGAACTTTTTTGTGGTCGTGGTTTTTGTTTTTGTTGGACTTTCTCACATGAAACATCATTATCAATGAAGTTCAAATTTTGTTCAGTTACAATTGTATTCGTTGAGTCAACAATGCTTAAACAGGTGTTTTGTTGCAAATTCGAACCACTACCCCTTTTCATAAGTGGAGTAGACTCCACCGTAGATGCACCAAACTCTACACTTGGTATCTTGCTCATTTTTTGCAAGCGCTGAAATTGCGTTTGAAGCTGCTTTTGTTTTTTCAACAGCTCTTGGTGGCGTATTTCAAGTGTCACTTTTCGTAGCACATGGTCGTTGCCAGAATCATTACCACTTGAGTTTTCACTGCTGCACTCGTCAACAAAACTTTCTCTGGCAACAATTTCTAGTTCGTTAGGTGGTTTAGCGCCTTTTGGACTAGTGGGACTAGCCAGAGGACTGCGTGAGCTTGTGCGTGGTGGAGGTGGAGGTGGAATGCGTTTGTTTGCCACCTTAGAAATTAGATCGGCATTCCGCTCAGGAACGGGTGGTTTATTGTTCATACGAATATTCTGTGGGGGGGAAATGTCCATGTCAGATCCACTAGGATAAGTTTGTAAACGGCGCAAATTTTCCATATTTGTATGAAGAAACATGGCTGAACTATTTGACAAAATATTAGCGCCTGCATTTTTAGTGGTTTCCTCTTCAGATTGTGATTGTTGCGCATTGGGGTCATTTTGAGTATACAGCCTGGCTTGTGAAATTTGCGTGGTAACTGTACTTTGAATGGCTTGTGAACTTTCATCGGACGTTGAATCGTCGGGGCGCACCTGTTAGATGTTATTATATAATTACTTCAACTCTAAATATTGTATTCGCATTACCTCAATACTTTCGACAAAGGGCTTTGAAAATGTCTGAAGCTCATCTAGCAGAGCATCGAGTGCGTTTTCGAGTGGGAGTCCCCCGCTGACAGTGAATGATCCCATCCTGGGAGTTGGAATCGGCTAAAAGAATAATTTAAAATAAGATGACTTTGAAAATGTTAAAAAAATTTGCGTTGTAGTACAATTTGCATCCATACAGTGGTGTAAATACGGGGGGGCGATAAAGGGGATATATCCCCCCTTTTGCCTATCGCAAAATTTTCAAATTATTCTATTTTTAATTTGGAAAAAGACATTAAATTGTTAACATAAACGGTTCAAATAAAAAAAAAATGCTTGCATGAGAATGTAAAGTCGTTGGCAGAGAGCCAGTATGTAGTTGTAAGTAGAGCCCGACCGATTAGCATTTTCCGAAGGTCAACTGGCAGCCGAAGCTCAATATGAAGACAAAATAAAAAAATATTAAAAATTTTTACAAAACATTTATGGAAAATGGTTTATATGTTAACAGTTAAACATGTAAAACAATTACTTATTAAGTAAATTAATATTTAAATTATTCAACCGTGCAAAATTTGAACGTTTTGATACTCATATGCATTTTATAGTTTTTTTTGGTTACATCTCTGTTGCTTGTTAACGGATTTTGGATGCTGACAAAGATGGTGTCCAAAAAAGGTGGATTTTAAACTACTACGCAAAATTAACAACAATGGTGTATAGGTTTAAAAAAATTCCATGGTTGCTAAATTCTGTAGTAGATTTTTCTTCGCAATTCTTGTGTGAAACCATTGATTTAAAATTAAAATTGTTTACCTTTTATTAGGCTTGCCACACTTGGAGAAGCACATAACCGGAGATTTTCAAAATAAACTAATTAAATTTAACTGCTACCAGATGTTTAATTTAATTTAATTAAACAGTTGACATTTTACATTTGTATAAATTTCTAAACATCGAAATCGTTGAATATTTTTATGCAATTTGTGTATATGATTTTCTATAAAAATGTTGACAATTCATTTACGCTTGCATTAAAATATTCAGTTTTTGCAGTTTACACTGAATTTCTATTGTTACATGAAGACCACTAATATCAATTTAAAAGAAAAAGTTTGTTACTCTAAGTTATTGAGTAATACCTCATAGCGATTAGGATAAGTCCGGTTATTTTGATTTACATTTTTGTTAAAAGCAATGTCACGTTTTGATTAACCCATTCATGACGAGCGTGCCCATATGGTAACGCTGATAGCGTTCTACGGTATGTGCAATTACAAAAATATTTGAACGAATATCACTAATTCGTTTTTTGATGTTAATAAAGCATACTTTGATCTTTCTTTTGATATATAACTCTAAGCAATCGCCCGTCAGTAGCGGTTGTGGCGGATAATTGAAAAGTAGTGTTTTTAAAAAGTGGGCAAAAACAGCGAAAAGTCACGACCTTTCCAGTAAGAATATTTTTCATTGCCATAAAAAGTTATATATTTTGAATGTTTTTTTTTATGGCATTTGGGTAAAATATCAAAGTATTAGAAAACGTATAAAATAAAATTATTTATAACTTCTGTGTTACCTTTTTATCATTTTGAATTAGCAGCACCATTTCAGTATGTCTGTCCGTTATTTTGATTGGTATGGGCTATTGAAGGAGCTAAATGAAAGCTTGGCGGTTCAAACATTGAATTTATCCTTTGGAGGTCCTAGAAGGAGTTGGTAATTTGGCTGAACAAGATGGTTAGGAGGAAGATGAAGCAGGTACTTCCTATGGGCTTTACAGCCATGTAAGTTGTGTATGTCAAATGAAATTATGACGAGGACCTTTCCAATTTCAGTTCATATGGAGATATTTCTTATGTTATTGAAAACCTAAGCAGTATTTTGGTGTAGGTGTAGATACATATTATATACAGTGGCGGACAGATAATTAGGGCCAGCCTTGAGTGACTGCCAAAATTTTAAGAATATCAACTTGATTACTATTGAAAAGGTCTATCGGACCCCATTCTATGATGACTACCAGGACACTTATCAAGAAAATCCTAGTTGAAAACCGACCTACTTTTCTAACTTTTTTACTTGGGGCTATAAAAATTTTTGCAAAAATGTGCGTTTTTTAAAAACAAACTACTTTGCTGAAGAAACTTTTGTGATCAAAAATGCTCCTGAATTTATAGAATTTTTTTTAACAAAATTTTTTTTTAAACAAAATAAATCTTAAAACATTGCTAAACTTTCAAACATTTAAAAAAAAAGTAGTTGTAAACAATAATATCTTAAATTAGGTATTTTTGCTAGAGTTGTGACGAGTGTTACCATATGGTAACGGCCAGGGCTGGGCAAACGGAAAGCGGTCAAAAATAAAAAAAATTAGATATTGGTTTCTTAGGTCATTTCTAGGTGTTCCTGAAAAAATCTTGAAAAAATTCCGAAAATTTCGATCTCGTCATTAATGGGTTAAGAAATAAATCTAATCGTCAATGACTCTTCTGCCACTTTTCACTAATTGATCTGCATACCCGTCTGGATTTTTCTGTTAAGGAGAGAGCATACGTTTTGAAACATATTTTTGTAACAAAATATTGAAAACAACTATTTCTTCCATATCCTTGTCGGGCACATCTTTCCATATTTCGAATACATCACCGAATCGCACATTGAAGTTAACTGAGAAAATTTGGTTTATTCAAAAAGTGCAAAATAGTGCAGTGTAATTTTTTGAACTTTAAATTTACTGATTTTTATTTTTATAAAATATGTGTTGAATTATGCCTACTCAAAGAACTTCACTAAGCAACAAAAAGTCCTGATATGGTAAATGTATAATTATGGCTAAAATAAGAAAATAAGTTACCATGAAAATATGTAAGAAAAGCAAAGCTGGGCATAGTTAATCGAGAATTTAACTTCGTTAACCCGGTAACAGTTAATCAAAAATTTAACTTCGTTAAATTAAAAAGTTAATTTCGTTGAAAAGTTAACTTCGTTAAAAGTTAAATTAAATAGTTAAATTTCCTATAGAAAACAAAATAAAATATTTTTTTTACAAAAAACACTTAAAAAATACTTTTTAACTATATTCAATTGAATGCCTGCACTCACAGACCGTTTTTCCAATCGGTTTCAGCAATGCAAATTTGCTTTAAAATAAATGATACAAATTTTTATCAAAAGCAAAATTTCGTCTATGAAACAATTTATTTATATTCATATGAAGGCATACAAGTTTTATTAGAATATTAAATAATAATAATGAAATTAATGAAGTTTGGTTAAGATTAAATAGCACAGGCTATTCTAAACACAATGGCGTTCTCAGTTTTTCGCCATTTTGAGAAACTTGAGAAATGGAAGATACGATGTAAACATCCGGACGATGTAAACCTCAAGTAATGGCTGAGAACGCCATTGTGTTTAGAATGTTCTATAGAATATAGAACACTTCGAAATATATCGGCCTGTGTATTTAATTGTTTTGTGAAATAATTTTTAAATTAAGTGTCAATATCAGTTCAAAAATAGTATGAATTCTTAATTTTAACTTTTTTTTTATATTCAATAATAAAAAAAATTTTTTGTTTTCAAGCTAACTAATGCTAGTTACTCGAAGAAATTTAACTTAAATAAATAAAAAATTTAATGGTTTTCGAAATTAACTGAAACGTTAAAAGTTAACCAAAAATTTAACTTATTTAATTAACTAGTCCAGGAGAGGACAATAGTATTAAAAGACTTGAGTCTTTCAAAGTAGGCAATATGTCTAATTATAAGCCTTAAGTCCCGCGTTCGAATCCTGGCTGAGCTGAAATTTTTTTTTCGTTACTTAAACGTTGGTCGCAAACGAAACAACAAACGAAGTGTGTTTGTCTAATTTTTCGTTGCTTGGTGCCGCTCTTTAATTTGTCATAATTAAACATATTGCCTACTTTGAAAGCCTCAAGTCTTTTAATACTATTGTCCTTTCTTGGACTCATTTATATGCTTTTCTTACATATTTTGATGTTAGCTTATTTTCTTAGCTTAACATTCTGTTAAGCTTTGTCCCAAAACTGATTTAATTCAATATGAAGGCCTTCTGTCATTTCCGTAACTTTAACTTCCTTCTTCTTGTATCAGCATCGAACGAGTCAACATTATATCTTTTTGAGCTAACTTTCGTATCCTACGACATCCGTCGCAAGTAAGCAACCTTTGTGCTCCTTTTTCAATAAAACATACTTAAAAACCTACATGCTACACGCCTTTAATTATATTTTGCTAAATCTCGAAATCCACCTTTTTTTCTCTTTTATATCGTTTGGCCACTTTACGAGTGAGCCAAACACCTTCGTTGTTCACTTTCATTATTATTCACCAAAAAACTCGAAGTAAATCATAAAAGGACGGGAATTTAGTAGAAATTGTAGAGAATAATTCACTCTAAGTAACTGTTTTTTAAGGATTCCCCAACTCCTTAAGGTTATGGACAAAGGATGCCATCGACTGTAAATACCGCCTGTGAAGCTTTTAACCTTAAATGTAAAATTTTAGAAAAATCCGGATTTCAGCACTGGAACTACTTTTCATATGTGTTGGCGCAGCATTTTAGGCTACATTTCTCAAAGTCAGAATCCTTCCGGATTTTTAAAATTTCATTCATTTCACCAGTAAGCTTCATACTCTATATTTAAAATGAGGTAATCACCCAACATGATTCACCCAGAAGATGTCCAAGGAAGTACTTTGTGGCAGCTGTAATCCCTTGCCATGCAATTTGAGGCATGATTTACTCAATACTCGATGTTTACTAAGTTAAGAGTTAATCACATTTTTTCTTGTATGCGCGGTGCCACGCCTCGTTGTACAAACGAAATCTCTTATGTCCTATAGGAATTTATAAAATGAAATTATGACTATGTTACAATGAATTATGAATAAAAATTGTGTTTTTACGATTTAAAAAATTGTGCAGAATGTGTTTCAACTCTTTTTTCCCGGGAAAACATTAATTTATATATTACAATATAATTGTAAACTTAACGAAATATTGCATTTTGTGGAAGCGCGTTAGTTGAGGGCAATGAATGTAGTATATATTCGCAGTAGAAATGATGTTGCCAGACAAATTTGTGCACAGAAATGCAAATTATCTCGTTTTTAAAATTTTGCGCTTACATTAAAGTTTCATAAATATTTCAAAACAACACATCTACAGAAATACCAAACACATCTGCTATCTTTGTCTTGCATTCTATTCTAATATGTATCTATTTATTTTATTAGCTCAATTTCATAATGGCTTTCTCTGTATTCTATAAAGTAAAATACGGTACTATTTTTATTTGTACGCCAACAAATTTTCACGATACGCGAACAACTTTGAGTCGGTTCCATTTACCACGTTTTTTGGTATTTTTAATCGTATTTTTTGGTTAGATTTACCAATTTTTTTTTGTGTGTATTTCAAATTCCATTACTTACTCAATTTTACATAAAAGTTTCAAGAAAATCAGTAAGGTCGCTTAGTTGTAATGTGGGTAAAAAATAGGATCGGCAAAGCCACGCCCCTTGTCCAAGTATTCCAATATTCTACACTAGCGTGGTTCAAAATCGTTTGCAGAAAATTTGTTGTTCGCTGGAAATCGACGATCCCCCTCAAATAGTTTCATTTTGTGAGAAAAAAAACCAGCGAAAAAAGTTAATTTTGGACCACGCTAATTGTACTCATTAAACAAAATAAAAATTTCGTTTGTAAGGGCAATAGCCCAGTAGATAAATAAATAATTTCCATGTGTTGGGGTTTTTTGAATTCATGTTCGAATTAAAGTTGCAATCGGTTTTAATTTATAATGACTTTTTTTTTTCGTGTCATATATTTGCTTTTTTTAAGGTGGAATTTATGTTTCATGTGGGGAATATATGTACAAATATATCTAAAAAACTAGAGAGTGGACTATCTTCGGCTATAGTTAAAATACCCCCACACTGTAGGAAGAAGTATCTCGAACATAAAAAAATGTGGTCTCAAGACCCTATTTTGAGCCAATTATAGGTGGTTTTGGACCGGGCGGTCCATGTCCAAAATCCATTTCTAAAAATTTCCAATCAAATCCACCAAAAAAAAAAAATTGGTCTTAAGACCCCATTTAGACCTTTATATATGTGGCTTTGGAACCTCGGACCATGTCAAAAATACGTTTCTAAACATTTCCAATCGGATACAACAATAAAAAGACTTCAATAATGTTTACCTTTTTTTTCGGTGTATGGTAGCCACGCCCAGTTTTCATCC
This sequence comes from Heteromyza rotundicornis, assembly GCA_951394025.1. Lineage (NCBI taxonomy): Eukaryota > Metazoa > Arthropoda > Insecta > Diptera > Heleomyzidae > Heteromyza > Heteromyza rotundicornis. The sequence goes on from OX596010.1 coordinate 40,829,996, forward strand.
GATTCGGCTGATTCTCGAACTTGATCTCAGTATTCATGAGAAAAACATGTACCCAAAGTTTCAAGTCGATATCTCCATAACTGCGACCGCTATCGTGCGGACGGACAGACGGACAGACGGACGGACAGACAGACGGACATCGCTAAATCGACTCAGGAGGTGATACTGATCAAAATATATATACTTTTCCATACCGGACACGCCACCTTATGGGCGTTACAAACGTTGTGACAAAGTTAGTATACCCTGCCACAGTGAGTGTGGGGGTATAATAATAAATGCAAATTGTATAATAAGACATTGAAAAAAAATACATTTTTGAACGAATTTTTAAATTTATTCTCATTTTCCGTTTCAAAAAGCCAAAAATGACAATGTCTAAATTAAAAACCGAAGCACACGGGACCTTCTTCACATAGTGTACTACAAACCAATTTGCGGCTTTCTGCAATTTCCCACAGAACTGCGTAACTCTAACATCTGTTTGTATTTACAAATATTTTTTTTTATGTGATATCATTGTTTTTTTATGAGGGGAATATATGTACAAATATATGTAAAAAAAATTAAATAATAAATCCTTTTTTGAGCGAATTTTTCAATTTATCTTTATTCTTCAACACCCCGTTTCAAAAAGCCAAAAAGCCCTACCTGAACTAAAAACCAAAGCAATGGAACCTTCTTTAGCCGTCCACAGACAAAACCGCGTAACACCAACATTTTTTGTAATTTGCCGCAGTAATGAAATTTAATTTTTGTGTTGTATTTTTGTTTTTTTTGGGTTTAATGTTTATGTTGTATTTGTACAAATAAATGTAAAAAAATAATAAATGCAAATAGTAAAATAATACATTAAAAAAATTCGTTTTATGAAAATTTTTAAATTTATCCTAATTATTCCCGACCCCGTTTCAAAACTCAAAAGAACACCATGCCCAAATTAAAAACGAAATACTCCAGGTATTTCTCAAATTAGTATTTCTCAAATTTGAGCCGTTCACAGACAAAGCCGCGTAACTCAAAAAAAGTATTTTTTTTTATTTGAGTTTTGTTTAACATTTGATTATTGTTTTTGTTGTTCTTTCGGTTCTTATACTCACATATAAAAAAATATATATTTTAAGGTTCCATAAACTAAAAAAAAACTAGTGAGAGAATTATCTTTGTTGTAACCGAAGCTAAAATATCCTGCAGGTACGATGGGTTCTTAGACAATTTTTCCATATTTTTATGGAACATTTTTCTGTATTTTACCGATAGTTTGTCATATATTTTATAATTCCATATTTCATCGATATTTTTTCGATATTTTAGCGATAATTTTTCAATATTTATCGAAAACTTTCGATAATTTCCACTTCATTCCCGATCAATTTAAAAATTTTGTTTCAATTCCATTTTGCTCTGGTCCAATTCCATTTCGTTCCAGTTTTATTTCCATTTTGTTCCTGGCATCATTTCCAAGCAAATGAAAAAAACCGCGTCCAAATCGGTTAAGAATTTCCCAATATAAACGAAAATAATACAAATATTGTGACCATTTTGTTTGGAGGTAAGCGTGGTTCTTTCCCGATGTTTGCCATTTTCAGAGACCCCGAAAACCCCCTAAACCAAATTTCATGTTGTTGCGATGAAATCTTGAAATTTCGACAGCCATATCGGACCCGCCATCTAGAATTTCGAAATTCCAACATTGAATTCGAAATCAGTTACGCCGAAACCCCCCCTAAACCAAATTTCATGTTGTTTCGATGAAATCTTAAAATTTTGGCCGCCATATTGGATCCGCCATTTTGAAATTCGATATTCTAACATCAAATTCGAAATCGGAGACCCCGAAAACCGCCCTATACCAAATTTAACACAAATTCGAAGAAAATTACAAATTGTAACAAAAAATTCAAAATGGATTACAAAATTGAAGATATTAGGTTCAACTCTTGCCCTCAATTCTTCCCAAATTTAAGTATTAATGATGTAGTCGGAGATTCGGAAGACTTAAAGATGTTATTTATGTACACTTTTTTTTAATATTTCAAAATGGAAGATGGTGGCATGTGCACTAGGGTGCTTTATTTTATAAAGTATTAAAATTATGTGCTCCACAAGTCTGCCCTTAGTCCAATCATGGTTATTAATTGGGCGCAGGCCTTGTTCTTCTACGAACTATTCGATAGCTCTCGAAATCGTTTTCAAAAAAGATAAAAAACAGAAAATTCGTTTCAAATTAGTTATCTTTTCTTTATTTATTTATATATTTTCCTCAGAAAATCTTACCGGCTTTTCTTGGCTGTGGCGGCTGCTGCTTCGTATGGTAATCGGACGAGAGATAATTAATATTTAAAAAGCCAAAAAGACGTCGGCAAAACCGAAATCGCCATACTTGAAAGCAGATTTCGCCACAGACAACAGCGCCCCCTACATTTAACAAATTTATATAAGGTAGCGTTCATATTTACGCGGTTGGCGTGAACATTGCCGCCCGCCTTGCAGCATCACTGCAACTAAATCTAATAGTAAATTACAAAATTTCATATTTATAAAAAATGGAGGGCGTACATTTATAAAAATGGTGATCAGCGCAATATAAATTCAATTTAATAAAAATACATACGAATTACATTTTGTAATTTCCTCTAAAAATACCTCCACAAATTAGGGGTTGGACGAAAGTGACGTTGCTGCTCAAAGGCGCGCTGGGATTGTGTTGGCTCAAGCGTACAAGGCCCAAGTCCAACCGACTGATAGCTGACCAGCTCAAGCGTACGAGGCCCAAGTCCAGTCAGATCACCGTCGTGCGCTTATATGGATGGCTCAAGCGTACGAGGCCCAAGTCCACCATCCGCAGTATCGACGCTTCCTCCACTTTCGCAGAAGCTTGGCGCGTTCATAAAACGACGCGATCCGTATTCTTTTCGAATATCTAAAACCCGAACTCTATCGTCTCGGCCGGAATATTTTTTCATATCTCTGCCTAGCTGCCACTCATTTGGAGATAGCCTTTCATCACTCATTATCTCTAACTTCTCTAAATTTTTCTGTGTAGTTTTCCATTTTAAATATTTACGCCCATCCTCATTTTTCCGAGTGGTTTTGTTATGATTTTTCTTACTCTTATTTTTATTTAAATTCCAAGAACTTTTCTTTGAGACTTCCTCAAGTTCTGGCAAATTTGACGACTGATCCTGCAGTGAAATTTGATTAACGTATACCGAATATGTCGGTTTAATTGAAACCCCATTAGGGGGCAAAGGCCCAGTTAAGATCCACCCAAAAACTGTTTTCTGAGCAATGAGTGACCCTAGAATACCTCTTCGTATTCCATCTAAAATAATTCGTGGATATATGTCACCTCCAATGAGGACATCCACTTGTTCGCTTTTATAAAAATTAGGATCTGCCATTTGCAAATCAGGTAAATTCTGCACCAAGGTCCTATCGATAGAAACTGTGGGAATGTTGCTGCTTAATTGAGGAAGAATGAGACCCTTCGTCTCTATTCTTACCCTGGGATCAATTGGTGATCCTATTACAAAATTGCACATTTTTTGAATTTGTGCTGAAACCACATTATTTAGCCCTGCTACTTGGGCATTCACGCTTTGAGTGGGTATATTCAGCCGTTTCTGCAAACGCGCTGATATAAATGTGCCCTCTGACCCAGAGTCGATTAGCGCTCTGGCCGTATAAACGGAGCCTGAATGACATATGGTCACTAAAGCTGTCCCTAACAGCACCCCTTTTGTACTCGTTGTGAAATGCGTCTGAACCCTATCGACGTGACCTTGCGAAGTGGATGGTTCAGTGGATAAATCACTTGAAACCGGAAAATTGTTTTGATTTCCACCATATGATGGCGCAGGAGAATTAGGCGGTGACCCAAGTCCTTCACGATGAAGTAGCGAGTTATGACGCCTCTTGCAACTAAGGCACTTGTAATTGCTCGTACAATCTTTCACCTCATGAGAACTGGCCAAACAGTTTAAACACAGATGCAACCTCCTTACTGTTGACAACCTGTAACTAACGTTCATATCTAAAAATTGTGGACAATTCCACAGTGGGTGATGTTGCGTATCACAAAGTTTACAATTCGCCTGGTAAACGTTTGCATTATGGGAATTTACTTTTCTATTCTGATTTTGGGAGTATTTATTTTGGTAGCCACCAGTTCTTTGGTTAAGCGTACCTCGAATATCTGAAACTGTTTCTAGAGTTTGAAATCTTTCAGTCAGAAAACTATCTAAATCAACCCATTTGGGGATTGCTGTCTTATTTTTAATTCCTTGCTCCCATAAGGAGAGCGTTGCTTCTGGTAAGCAAGTAGAACACAAATATACGAAAATTGCATCCCAATTTTCAACATTAATGTGATATAATTCCAAAGCGGATATACAATTATTTATATCCCGCTGTAATTTCTTTATAGCGGACCCCGACTCCGAAGTCACTGGCTGAAGGCCGAACAAAATCCTCAGTTGACTGTTCACTAAAATCCTTTTATTTTCATACCTATCTGATAGGTTATCCCACGCCTGCACAAATCCATCATTTGTGAGAGGGGACTTCTTGACTATATCTTTAGCCTCAACTCTAGTTTTTTGATTAAGGTGATATAGTTTCTCAACTGAAGTTAGCCCCGAATTTTGAATATAAATTGCCGTGAACAATGCACGAAAAGTGGGCCATGAGAGATAATCTCCATAAAATATCTCAGTGTCACACGGAGGCAACCTCATGTTGCTGGAAGACGGACGATGTTCATTCGAATTCACAATCATAGTAGAACTGGGAGGGGGCGTTAAAAGATGAGCTGTCAGATTGTGAGCAAATTCACCCATCATGGCAGCACAGGCTACATAAGCCTGATAACAGTTTCGGTACCTATCTTTTACTATTCCTAAATCGCCACTAGACTCCGAATTGTCGGTTGAGGATGACCGCGAACACTTTTCATAAGCTGCCTTTACTTTCACCCATAAATCTTTAAATTCCTCACGTTGAACTTCCAACGAAAAGGTAGAATGGTCACTCTGACCAGTTGTATTGAATTCCGCTTCGAATTCAAGGATTTCGTCAGCCAGACGATGAAATTCCTTTAAAGCAGCCATTTTTCACAAAAATTTCAAATATCTAAAAATTAGACTTAAATTTCCAAAAACAAAAAAAAATTTAAAAACTTCCCAATAATATTTGGAATCGCTTTTTTTATTTAAATATTTCTCAAAAATATTTAAAAGCGATAAAAAAAAGTTTATAATAATAAATTTCAACCCTTTGTCAGTGTCGGAAATACTGACGTAGGGCGCACTCCAAATACAGTAGAATGTGAGAATAGGAAAATGAAAAAAAGAACCAACAAAAAATTCCACGAAATACAAATCGGGCAAAATATTTAAATATTTTAATTCGCTTATTTTGAATATTTCACAAAAATATTAAAAAGCGATAAAGAAATAAAAATTCCCTATTTAAATATTTTGCTCTGAAATATTCAGTTTCAGTCAAAGAAATATTTCGTATTTTCTGAGACTGACTGAAAACACAAATTTCAATAGAATAGCTCTCACGTGTCGTTGTTGCAGTTTTGGTTTGTGTTTTGTTCCCATGTTGCAAACTTTGGCCTCAGTTAGTTTGTTCACTTTCAAATTTTAAATTTCACAATTACACTGCTTTTAATTTAACTTTGAATTATTTACTTTAATTTTTTTCCTGGAAATTAAATTTATAAAAAAAAAAAACGAACGTCTGTCCGTTGCCAAAATATCGAAAACTAATTAAAGCAAAACGAAAGAAAATAATGCAGCAACAACCTGCAGTGGAGACTTTTTCTTGTGAGAGCGGGTATGTATTTGTGTGTATGTGCTTTTGGTTATTTTTGCACAGTTCAATGTGTCGAATATTTTTTAAAGATCTTTTTATTTCTCTCACTTTGAATATGGAGTACCTTCGTTTGATCGGTATTATTAGTTATTAATCTCTTTTATTTCTTATGTTTTGGTAATCATTTAAACTTTTATTAGAAAAGTTCTCCAAATTAAATGAACAGAGATTACGGAATTAAAAGAGAGACTAATTTTATAGCACGATTGGAAGCTTTATTTAAGAAATCACTTCACTTTCAGAATAATATTAAGAAAATGCTTTTGTTGTAGGAATGAAGACAAACGAGAGTAAATGAGTGGCTTGGGCTGGCAATTGAGCGTATTGAAAATTTTACTTTTTTTTTATATCACGGATAAATTTTTAATATTTAAAAAATGCGCACATATGATCACCATTTATAAATGTAACGCACCTTTTTTAATTTTGTTGCAGCAGCTTAGATGATGATTGTGATTGATGTGGAGGGCTTTTCTTCTCAGTTTTAAATTTGTTTGTTGTGGAGGTCTTTTCGTCTCCTTTGGAATGGATTCGGGATTGAAGGACCAATAATTGGGCGCAGGCCTTGTTCTTCTACGAACTATTCGATAGCTCTCGAAATTGTTTTCAAAAAAGATAAAAAAAAGAAAATTCGTTTCAAATTAGTTATCTTTTCTTTATTTATTTATATATTTTCCTCAGAAAATCTTACTGGCTTTTCTTGGATGGGGCGGCTGCTGCTTCGTATGGTAATCGGACGAGAGATAATTAATATTTAAAAAGCCAAAAAGACGTCGACAAAACCGAAATCGCCATACTTGAAAGCAGATTTCGCCACAGACAACAGCGCCCCCTACATTTAACAAATTTATATAAGGTAGCGTTCATATTTACGCGGTTGGCGTGAACAGTTATTAATGTCAATATTTAGAGGTCGCTATGATTTGACAATTTTTCAGGTACAGTTGCAATTAAACCAAAATTTTATTTTTATATAGAAATTTATAGAAAAGCAGAAAATTTAAAGCTGGATTTTTTTGTAAAACATAGTAGTTTAAGATTATTTACTCGCCGAGGGTCATCTTTCCAACATTTAGAAGCCACTGAAAATGTCTTTCTATAGAGATCCACTAAGCGAAGCAGATACTGTGGTTGATCTTAGTTTTTGGTAATTGAGTTGTTAAATTGGCTAACCAAAGCAATCCTTCGCTCTTCATTTCAATATATACACCGTCGTCCTTCCACTCGGTAGGATCCTTCGGAAGGAAAGACCATTCTTGTCCATCTTCCATTAACAAATCAAATAAAATGGTTGAGCTTTTGCTAACGTAAGACTCAAATGGGTTCAAATGATTAAATTGTTCACGACTTTTTAAGATAGGATTTAAACCATCACGCTGGAACAATTCAGAAATTTCCATTTTTTTTACAAATGAAGGGTTTGGGGAAATAAGGTGCTTTCCCACAAAAAGTTTGTTCGGATATAATCGAAATTTAAGTTTTGAGTTGTCCTACAAATCATGATATCAAATTTTGATCAGAAAATTTTAATATTTCATACTCCGGCACTCGTTTAGATTCCAGAACCGTTAAAACGTCAGGAATATTATTTGCCAATAATTAGAAAAAAATCAGAACGTAATACTATATTATTAAAAATTGGTAAATTTGGGAAAAAAAACAGTAATTTGAAAAAATTAAATGTTTACTAAATATATTTTAGATGCAAAAATATTTTCTATGTTTTTAAAATTTAAATGTAGTTTTTTTTATAGAAATTTGTGAAATATGTAATTTTTTATTAAATTTTGTAAAGAATAGAAAGAAATTTTGTTTGATGATGTAATTGTGTAAAGTTGAACTGTTACATTAAAAAAAAAGATTAAAAAAAGAATATAAAGCAATGGATTAAAAAAAAATACGACCGGTGGCGGGCTTGAATCCAAGACTGCCGCAGTCATAGGCCGAAGCTCTAACCAATAGACCACAGCCAGCTATTAAATAACTTCAGCTAATGGCGATATAGTTCAGCAAGCTGTATCGTGAATGTGTATATAGACTAAGACAAAGAAAACATATTTAATAAATATTACATTTAACAAAACAAATAATATTTAAATAAATATACTCAAACAAAAAGTAATTCATTTTAAATTAGATTGATAGAACAAATTATTTTTTTTGCACCGCTGAATCCGAATATAATCATAAAATTCTGCCAGCTCCATTTCATGCTAAACACGAAAAACTTACTTTCAGTAGTTTTAGTATTATAGCGGGAACGGATACACCAATTGTTGTTTAAAACTATTAAAATTTGTGTCCATTCAAAAGTAAAACACACGCAAAACCATTTACCCAATTCGTAAAGTTTTCAATATACGGTCAACAAAATAATTTTAACATATATCTTTTTTGAAAAAAAAAAATTGTTTAAATTGAAAAAATTTTATTCAGATCGATAAAAATACTTTGTTAACCGTTATTGACAAAAATCTTGTAAATGTTTGTGTGTTTGTAGCACTAAATCTACAAAAGTGAGTTTTTTAAATTTACCAATTACATTGAAAGTAAATGCACGAAAATATTTTTGTGGAAAAACGTCAAAAATATCAATGCAGGCAATGCATCAAAATACCGGGTTTCCGGGATTGAGAAAACTTCCGGGATCCCGGGATTTCGGGATTCGGGATCCCAGGATTGAATGCCTTAATATAGACACAAAAAGTAACAAATATATATGTAGCCACCTTTCAGGAAATAATACTGCCAAGAGGCTAGCGTTGCCACCTAACAATGTTTTCACCTGTTACGGCTAAACATTATTTCCGATTGTCGATTATTTTTATTGCAAAGCGATTTAATCATGGTATTTTTTCAATTTTTATTTTCGTATTTTGACGTACTAAAACCGAATCTGAAACTTTTTTGTAGCAAAAATCGGCTTTCCGAGGTACAATTTTTTTAAGTTTTGATTTCCTCTTTTACAATTTCTTGAGTGACTTCTAAGAAAGGTGTTCATTTTGAATTTTAATTTATAAATGATTCACATTTTTATTTGTTTTTATGAAATTTCTCACCTCAAACAAATATTTTTTATTAATGTATTAATGGAAAGTGTTAATAGGAAAGTGTAATATGAAAATCTAATACACCACCGTAATAGGTGAAAATAGTGTTAGGTGGCAACGGTAGTCTTGTGACAGTGTTATTTTCTTAAAGGTGGCAGCTTTAGGTCGAAGCTATTTTTGTTTTTATGTGAAATGATTTTTTCTGTGTGTATATTAAGGCATTCAATCCCGGGATCCCGAAATTCCGGGATCCCGGAAGTTTTCTCAATCCCGGAAACCCGGGATTTTGAGTCCGGAATCCCGGTATTCAAAAATGCATTTTTTATGCATTGCCTGCATTGATATTTTTGATGTTTTCCACAAAAATACTTTCGTGCATTTACTTTCAATGTAATTGGTAAATTTAAAAAACCCACTTTTGTAGATTTAGTGCTACAAACACACAAAAATTTACAAGATTTTTGTCAATAACTGTTAACAAAAAATTTTTATCGATCTGAAAAAAATTTTTTCAATTAAAACCATTTTTTTTTCAAAAAAGATATATGTTAAAATTATTTTGCTGACCGTATATTGAAAACTTTACGAATTGGATAAACGGTTTTGTGTGTGTTTTACTTTTGAATGGACACCAATTTTAATAGTTTTAAACAACTATTGGTGTATCCGTTTCCGCTATAATACTAAAACTACTGAAAGTAAGTTTTTCGTGTTTAGCATGAAATGGAGCTGGCAGAATTTAATGTTTATATTCGGATTCAGCATGGCAAAAAAAATAATTTGTTCGATCAATCTAATTTAAAAAGAATCACTTTTTGTTTGAGTATATTTATTTAAGTATTATTTGTTTTGTTTAATGTAATATTTATTAAATATGTTTTCTTTGTCGAATTAAATTTAAAATATTGTTGCAACAATTTTTTCTTTAATTTTATATTAACTATTGTATTTAATTAGAAAATCCCGAACAAATCCCGGGATCCCGGATTGGAATTTCAAATCCCGAAATCCCGGGATTTTCAAAAACACTTCGGGATTGAATGCCTTAGTGTATATACATGAAAGTGTTTTGCATACAGCTTGCCGAAGTTAATCGATATTAGGTAAAGGTATTGTATGAGCATTAGTGGCTCTGGTGAGAAGGCGCTTAGTTCGCTACTTCATCTTACTTACAATCGCTGCGTTGTGGGTTCGATACCTCACCAGGGCGGCTAACATTTATAAGAAAAAATATATGTGTGAATATATTTGTAAGTGGCTCTGGTTCCTTCACACGACCGCAGCGTCGTGTGGACAAAACCACCAGAATGGCTAACATTAAAAAAAAGGAAGCTTAACAACTTAAAAAAATTTTTAAGTGAAGTTGTAAATTTTGAATTGGTTAGTGTTAGGGACAGACAGACAGACAGACCTATACAAATAGATATTATGTGGGATAGCACCTCTTTTCCGAAAAATTTAGAATATATTGTTTACTGCCCCGTGTAGTAAACAATATATCCGCAAAATTATTAATGGTTCTCAGATTAACATGTAGAACCTCTCTGGCCTAAAATTTCATCAAGAATAATAACTTTGTAAAATATGTAACCGAATTCGGCTGAAATAGTTCGAAACTTGGTATAGGGGGTTTTTGGGATCTCTGATTTCGAAATTTCTTGATGTCGAAATTTCCAAATTCAAGATGGCGGATCCAATATAGCGGCCGAAATTTTAAGATTTCATCAAAATAGTATGAAATTTTGTATAGTGTGATTTTTGCTATCGCTGATTTCGAATTTAATATCGAAATTTCAAAATTCATGACAGCGGATTCAAATGACCCAGTGGGTGCAGGGTATATATAAGTCGGCCTTGACAGACTGAAACTTAATCACTTGTTTTACATATTAGAAAACCTTTTTTAATATTTTAAAAATATATCGAAGAAAATTCAAATATAAATCGAAATCGGTTTGGAATGTTGTGTTTCCAGTACAAGAAAGCAGCATTTACAAAATATTTGGTCCGAAAATATTAATATTCTGAACTGGAACCACCGCTCACTATATGGAGGACTTAATAAATTTCCGTATATTACTCCAAAATTATAAAATAATAGATCCAATGAAGGTCAATGCCAACAAAAACCATAAGCTATTTCATAAATTTCATCGTAGTGCTATTTTTGAACGGACATTCGATCAATAATTTTGACCATCCCGATTTTTGAAGTTGTCTCTGATCTTTCTTATACATATTCATACAATTCATTCTGTAGAATGGGGATCATACCTAAAAAGTACAATCGTACATAAAAAATATTCAAATATTGATACTGTTTCACATTCTATTCTCGAACTGAGCAGTGTTGATTTTTTCACAGCGATACCCATTTCAAATGATAACTATGCAGTTTCAACATTTTTACAACTATCGAATATTTAAACGACAATACAACAATTTCACATTATCGGATCACGCGAAAAACTGATTGAATGATTATAAAACAAGCATTGAAAAATTCATTAGTTCTTCGTCCAACAATGTGTTACAATTAAAAATTTGAAAAAAGAGCGTAAATTGATCTAAGCGGATCTAAGCAGCGTGGCTACTCAGCGTACTATAACGTACTAGAACGTTCAGATTGATCGAAACAAGAATTCTTCGGCAAATGGTTTCAAGCGAAAAGTAAAGTGTTTGCATTGGCTGAAACCCAAAGATGGCTGTCAAAATGTGGATTACTTTTTTTTTTTTTTTTTTTAACCTTTCGCGGAGTCTAAGATATGCGGCAAATAAAAGATTACGTGATCTTTACTTTAATATTCTCGATACTTTCAAAATGTCGAAGAACGTTGGTGCTCCACGCGATTCTTATCGCATTAAAAATAGGTCAAATTTCCAGCAATTGAAGAGTTTTCGTTTGTTTTGAATTTAATTAATTGAGATCGCCAATTTTATTTGATTTATTATCGATTACTTTTTAGAGAAGGCATCAACAGTAATGCTACTTATATCAGAACCGAAACCATCTCATTTATTGGGGTTACTGCAAACGCAAAAAAGTATAGGGTTTCATTTTGAAATTTTTTGCGATACCCTCTAAATTTATGGTGTTTCGGTCGAAACTATAGTTGCCAAATAAATATCTCACACAAAATTTTAAACAATCTCACATGAGACAACATCTTACAACAATTAAAAATTCTCAAAAAAAATCTCACAGCAAATAAAAAATCTTAAAATAGCTGAAATCCTCACTGAAGCCTCAATTTAAATGCACTATTATATTCTTTTAAAAAGAGCTCCTGGCAACCTTGAATCTAAAACTTGCCAATCACATGTATCATGTCTAGTGATGGGCGATAATCTGAAAATATCGATATGGATGTATCGAAACTAGGGATGTCAATTTTCGAGACCTTTGCCAATCCCGGGATTTTCGGGATTTAAAAATGCAATCCCGGGATCCCGGGATTTGGATTTTTTCAATTCAACCAAAAATTAGTATAAAAATGGTTTATAACATCGAATTGAATAGCTTTTAATATACCCATACTATAATACTTTTGAAATTGTGCAAATAATCTAACAATATTTATGGTTTTTATTGGATATTTTTGAAATTGAATTTTTCACACCTCTGATTCGGAATATTAGAGCAAAGTTTGAATAACTTTAAAATATGTAAAATAAAATACTGATTGGAATCGATTTGGTCTTTGGAATCTTAGGTTTCCGGTCAGAATAAAATTATTTTAAAAATTTGTCGTTTGTCCACATTTTTCGACCAACTCTTGAATGGAATATTTTGTCATACATTTTAATATACGGAACTGGAACTTGTATTTCATGTCCCGAACAAAGTTCGATGTATTTTTTGATCCCATTAAAATTTTTTGATTTCCATTAAAACAAAATGGATTTGAGCGCTTTATAGTCTACTAATTTGCAAACAGTTTGGAACTTGTTTTGCCCTAAATTTGTTGATGTCTTTAATTTCCTTCATGCGTTGATGCTATCTGCAATGCGTATTGTATATTTTTATATAACTCATATAGTTTATGTACTTGTATATCAATCAACCTTTAGCTCATTTTATTTAAATTTTTTCATTAAAACCAAATGAATAATTTTTCCAAACCAATGAAATCAAATAAAACACAAGCACACGAAATCTGACATATTCCTTCAATAAATTTCTGAACAGTTTGTTTATTTTCCTGAATGCTTATCAACATTTTTTGGATGAAAAATTATGGTCCTTGCTAAAACTAAACCATTCACAATTTTCGGGACTAACAAAAAGGCGGGATTTGACATGCCTTATCGAAACATATTGAAATCTACTTACGATAAATTTACTTGTCTTTTTTTTTATAGAAATAAGAATATGGAGTTTTGCGGTGAGGATGTAGCTGGAGCTGGAAGACGCATGGAAATGCATTGAGCATGTGGAAGGCGAAGATGTAGATGCTGCAAAGGATCGAAACAAGCTCTGCAAAATGATTTTGGCGATGGATAAAAGTATTTACGTTGATATAAAAGAGGCTAAGACCACGAAGGGGGTTTGGATGGCTCTGAAAAGTCTCTATCCAGATTCGGGTCTTGACAGGGGCATTGGCTTGCAGATTGTACATCAGTCGAAGATTATGTGAGCAAAATGATTTCGACAGGGCAGAAGTTAAACGACATTTACCGAAGTTTTTTGAGCAGAAGCAGTATATGGCGCAAGTTACATCATCAATCGTTCGCCTCACAGGAAGCTGGAGAAGACACCAGGAGAACTATGGTCTGGACGTAAACTAAATGTAAACCATTTTCGAATATTTGGCTGTACTGCAATTAGGGCTTTCGATCCCGAAGGCTTTTCGAAATCCCGGGACTGAAAATTGCAATTCCGGGTTCCCGGGATTTTTCGGGATTCATTACTTTTACAAGCAAAATATATTTAAAAAAAATAAAAAAATGTTTTTTATATGTTTTATTGGAAAACATATAGTTTTAGCTTAAATAAATATAAACATTAATTTCAATTTATTAAAGGTACAAATTAATGAATATATTCATTTTCAGTATTTGATATGAAAACACAATTCAATTCAAAATATGCTTAAGTAAGGTTTGTGAAATTAATTTTGTATCAGTTTTCAGTTTTACTTAATTATTTTTATTAAGTAATTAATTTTTGTGCGTTCGCTAAGACTGAAAATACAAATTTTCTTCTGAAAAAAATATAAATTTATTTTTTCTTAAAGAAAAAATTTCAATTACAAACAATTTTATTCGTAATTTTTTTAATATCTTGAAAATTTTGAAGATTTGACTTTTTTAATTAATTTTTTTTCATTTTAAATGTTGGCAAATCTTTAAGAGCGATGAAAATTATTATTTTTTTTGTATTTAACTTTTTTCATAGACTTATTTATTTGAAATGTAGTCCCGAAAATCCCGGGATTTTGGAAAAAATATACCGGGATTTTCGGGACTGAAAATAGCACTGACCCTGGGATCAGGGGATACGTGATCCCGGGATGAAAAGCCCTAACTACAATGTCCTACATAGCAAAACAGAAACGTCGGAAACTGGATCCCAAATCCGAAAAAACTATATTTGTTCGGTACTCCTGTACATCAAAGGGTTACAGACTCTAAAGTTTTTCGAAAAGGGACGTTTTCGTTAGCCGTGATGTTGTATTTCACAATGAAGTATATAGCGATTTTCAATCATGTTCATCTATACTAGAGAATGTCCATTAAGTGGGACTTCTCTAGCATAGATTAAGGATTAAGCCAACAGAGAAAATGAAGAAGTTGACATTCAAGTTGGTCCTGAAGAAGAATGCGCCGAGGTCATCACTAATGCGAACAAGCAATCACCTGTTGTTGCACAAGGCCGAGTTGTCTATTGCGCCGAGCAAGTAGAAAACCCTGAAGATCTGTTATTATAGAGGATGCGAGGTCTAGAGGTGATAAGAACAAGTGGTTTGAAGCCATGAAGTGCGAAATTTACTCTCTGGTCGAAAATGATACTTGGAGGAGTTTTGAAAAGCCTGTTGGAGTAAATGTTATAAAGACAAAAAGGGTGTGCCTCTCTGAATCTCCATACAACAAAAAAACTACGTGCTTACTCGGAAACTAAATAAAGTTAAACTTGAATTGTGCAAACGGTTAAACGGACAGACTTTAATCGAGAAACCAGAACCTAAATTCAAAAAAAAAACTCCAAATATCAATTAGTCAGACGCAACACTGGGTTCGATGTGATAACCCTTAATTAGCCCTATTCCCTACCTTGGTTCTTAAACTTATCCAAGTTAATTTATTTAAGAACCCCTACTACAATTCAGATCAGTTCGCCCTAGGTCATATTAAAAATTTTACTCAAAATTCATTTTTATTTCATGTTTTAAATTCCCGTTTTATTAGATTTAAGAAAATTCATTTTATTTTGTTTCAATAATACTACCATTAGCAATATTTTATAATTTCACCAAAGTGGCAACTTTAATAGCGAAAGATCTATTTCGTTAATGATCACTTACGCAGAGCTCATAGGCAACACAAAAGAATAAACAACCTAACAATATAACGGATCGTACCAAGAGAGTATTCATCAGTATGATGCAGTAGGCCCATATGGTGGTTGTTGTAGTAACCAACAGATTATATTAAGGGGTATGCATAGAAATTTTAAACGGTGTCGAAAATAACATTAGTAATTTTTTTTTATGTCGCATTTAATTATTTTAACAATAAGTAGAAATAGGTTTATAAAAAAAATATTTTAAATTTATAGGTTATCATTGTAAGTTTTAGCTTTAGGCATTCTAGATGTTTATTTTTATATACAAATTTAAGTTTTAATCTGCAGCATGTATCCTCTTTCAATATTCATTTCATTTATTCAAAAAAATAGCGCAAGAAAAGTAACTCTAAGTAAATTGTATGTATGTATTTGTAATTAGGTATAGAAGTAAAGAATATATGGCAATCAAAGGTTCAAACACAATATAATTAAAAAAACTTACATTTTGATTCTGCGACAGGCCTGCTGCATTCTCGATGTTGTTTCTGTATAATTTTACATGCTAAATTGGAAAAATCATTATATTACGTTCGACCAACACTGAATTACCACTAGCATATTAAAATGCAATTTTATATATATATATTTTTTTGTTTCTTTTGAACTTAGTTTTCTTGCCTTATTTTTAATTAGACTTTAAATAAATTTTAATAAATTTTAACTTTTGCGTACTTAGTACAATTTTCTTTAATTTTTTTTCTTTTCACTTTCTAGCATGCTTTTAACCATCTAATGGATATTTAGACCTTATCTTCAATTTTATTAACCATTACTTTACGTATGAATGCACTTTCTTTTGATTCTATTTTGATTTTACGTAATTTAACGCATTATGCAAATTCCTCGACAGATATGATTCGCGACCGACGCCAACTGGAGACGAGAAGAGATTCACGAGGTACGGTTACCTTCGCTGACTAAGCTGAATACGTATACGGTGATCAATGGTGAGCAATGATGATAGCGGCGCTCCGAGCCATGCGGTATTTTCCATGAAAGGTGACCATGCGGTCCGGTAAAAACCCCTGGATAATTTTGAGATAGTTTCTTTTAACTTAAAGTTTACGTTTTCCAAGAACGACTTGAACTTACCTTCCGGGGTTTTATTCAGAAAATTTGTCAATTTTGTGTATACCTCCCAGTCTGGGTTCGCCCACGTTTTCGGAATATTCAAGTTCGTGCTATTAAACCAGCAGTAACGCAACTATTTATTTATATAATTTTATTTATTTATTTATTTTTTTTTTTAAATTGTGGTCTGACGATCGAAATCAAAATTATTAATTTTTAGTTCGTTCAAAAAAAATTCAAATAATTTAAGGATCGTCGAAATATAATTCCATTAATTCTCGACTTAGCGACTTTGGCTGGCTCTCTCTTGCGATGCGTTAATCAGAAAGAATTAGCAAACGGAAGTATTCGTCAAGGAGAAGATTTTCTTCTTATTTGGTAGTAACGAATTACTCTAGATACAGCAAGTGCATTCAATGAGTAGTACTCGTTTGTATAAACCTATCTGAACACAGGGTGTCAAAATTTTAGCGCAAACATACCATAATTTTATTTTTATAGAAATTCTTATTAAATACTTGGTATTAAAATTTAATTAAAAAAAAATAGAATAAATCAATTTTGTTGAAAAGTTATACTAATTTAGTTATGTTTTTGAAAAAAAGAAAAAAAAAATCGTGCCAGTTAGCCGTTACAAAGCAGTTAATTTTGAGGAAATATGTAGACGAAAAAGAAACTGGAAAACGAAGAAACTAAGAATTTTTAGATGCCTGTCTTTGAATATCCTTGGCATGAATAGTTCCCACCGAACGTCCTTGCAGGTCAGTGAGCTCGTAATAGCAATTCCCTATTTTTTTTTGAATTCTACTCTTAAGGAACTTCAGTGCTAACTTTGAATTATAGGCTGCAGCTTTGTTACTCTGACTAAAATTTCTACGATAAACCTCGTCACCTGGTTTAAACTCAACCGGTTTGCATCGCGAATTGTAAGTCTTCTTATTGGTCTCATACGCCTGTCTTAAATTTTCTTTTACTTTCGTTCGAATCGTCAATAATCTATCAGATACATCCAGAACATTTTCACCTTCCTCGACCGTATTCAACTTTCGCAACAACTCGTAGCTACTACCGTGCATTACCATCTGCTGACCAAACAAAACATAGTATGGCGAAAAACCTATCGAATTATGAAAAGAACTTCGAAGTGCCATTGCTATTTCCTTTAGGTTTGCGTCCCATTTACGCTGATCTTTTCCCAGATAGGAACGAATCGCTGCTATAATTGAACGATTTACCCTTTCAGATGAGTTGGATTGTGGAGAATATATAGCGGTGAGAATATGTTTACTACCATTTTTCGACAAGAAACTTTCAAACAAAGCTGATTTGAACTGTGATCCGTTATCTGTAATCACATATTCAGGAATACCAAAAATAGAAAAAATACTGGTTTCCAAATATTCAACCAGAACAGACGATGTGAATTTTTGAACTGGTTTCAAAAAACAAAATTTCGTCAAGTGATCTAACACAATGAAAATACCGACATTGCCAGATTTGGACCGTGGGTATGAAATGGTATGAAATGGTCGATCAGATCTCGATTGAGCACCCATAGGAGGACGTAAAACAGTATGCGGCGCTTTCGATTGACGACAAATGTCACAACTAGCAATGTGTGCTTTTTCGATAACTACTTGCGTTAACATTTGCGGTACCCATAATTTCCAAGAAGACAATTCAGAAATTTCATCTCCTCCTGAAAAATTGGTTCTTTTGTATATGTATCCATCAATGATTCGAATATCAGGCAACTTGTTTTGATTTTCTTCGATATTTTTTCTTAGATTTTGATATTGAACTGATTCAAATTGCTCTGAATTCAAATCAATTTCAGGACACACATCCAAAGCACAAATCTCGAAAGAAGACAAACGCGACAAAGCCTCCGGCACAATATTTAAGCTTCCTTTCCGATGTTCAATGGAAAAGTTAAAGCCCTGAAGCTTAAGTGACCACCGCGCTAATCTACCATTGAGATCCGGTTGCCGCATTAGCCATTTAAGGCTAGCGTGATCCGTAATAACCTTAAACTCCTGTCCCTCAACGTATTCCCTAAACTTAGCTATGCTCATCACAGCCGCCAAACACTCTAGTTCCGTGATAGAATAATTTTGTTGAGCGCGATTAAGTTTGTGAGAAAAGTAAGCTATAGGTCTTTCAACTCCTGCCTCATCCTCTTGCGCTAACACACCACCTACTCCAATCTTTGAAGCGTCACATTGAATCGCAAACGGACGTTCAAAATCAGCGGTTACCAAAACTGGTGCAGTCGATAAACTTTCTTTGACCTTTTCAAACGCTACTTGTGCTTCCGGTGTCCATACGAAATTTTTAGCCTTTCTTGTCAAATCAGTTAACGGAGCTGTGAGCGATGCGTATTCCCCGATAAAGCGTCTGTACCACCCCGCTAATCCCAAGAAACTACGGACTTCCCGAACGGATTTAGGGGCTGAGAGATCACGGATCGCCGATACTTTATCAGAATCAGGTTTTATACACCCGTTTCCGATAATGTATCCGAGATACCTAACCTCTTTCAAACACCATTTGCATTTGTCGATATTTAAAGTCAAACCCGCTTACCGAAGCAATTGCGCAACTTCACCCAATCACAATAAATGTTCATCAAAACTGTCAGACAGAAGAAGCAAATCGTCTAGATTTGGTTAGTCATTCAGCTCTGTGCAGGGGGATAAACACGTAATCATTCTGGTGAACAGATGGTGCGTGCCGTAACTGTGAGAGCTGTTTGGAAGTGCGACTATGACCTCCACGTTGGTGACCGACGGTAACAGTTCCCGACACGGACATAGTTCTGTCTGGGTCTGGCCAACATAGTCGGGCGAAGGAGAGGTAACTCCTTAAAATCCCCTAATCCAAGGTGGAGCTTCATACGCCGAGGGATGCGTGGCCAGGAGGGAGCCTGGTCTTTAGTATGCGAGCTCTAGATACCTGGGGACCTCTAGTTCTAACCTAATTCCCCTTTTCTGCATACTGGGGGTGAGTGCAGGATGACCGCCCTTCCCCCACACTCGTGGGACCAAAAATGAATTCCGAAAAAGAAAAAACTTTAAAAAATTTAGAAACGACGACGGACATGACGGAGGAGGAGGAGAACCTTCTTCTCCAATGCGCGACAACGGACAATGAATCGATTAGTGTCGGTGAGGTAGGCGGCGGTAATATTGCCGTCAACATGGAGAAATTGCTTCTTCGTGAGGACGATAATATGTCTGTCGCCAGCTCATCCGGGCTGTCAACCATGTCAACAGCTTCGACTCGTAAGAGGATCGCAAACAGCAAGTTGACAGTTAGAAGGTTGGGTAACAAGACCTGGGATGAACTCAACGAAAGGGACCGTAAAAGGCTGCATAACGCGCGGGCCTTCCTACAGGGGCTATCCTCAGCGACCGATAAAACGGACGCAGAGATGGCCCCTGCTGGAGACCGGGACGATGTGGAGCCTATGGGACCACCGCGAATGCGACCGGGCACCACTGGATGCAAACCCGAACGATGTAATGAGCTCCCCGCTCACTCTTGTTCGGGGGAGGATCAGGGTGGTGTGCGGTCTGAAAGGACGAAGGGTGTTGATGCTACGAAGCCCGGCTCGAGCGAAGGCTCAGCCAGCCCAGCTGACTCGCAACCTGCGTCTGTCGCGACTGGTCCTGAAATGGTCCCGGACGGTGATACCACTCTGGACAGCTGCTGTACGGTGATCGCTCTTTCTGGCAAATCAAGGCACCGCCATGGCTCGGGGAAACCCGATGTTCCACTGGCCGCTGAGGTAAGTCAGGATGTCGTGAAAGCGGGGCAGTATTCGGGACTGGGGGGCACCCTGTCGAGGGACCCGAAGCAACACCACCATGGCTCGGGGAAACCCGATGTTCCAATGGTCGCTGAGGGGACCAAGGCAGGTAGTGCTGGAAACGTAGGGAAGACCGTCAAGCAGAGGCTGAACGCCAAACGCTTGATACGACGGATGAAGAAGCGCGACCCGAATTCATACACGGAAAGGGAACGCCAGATGCTAACGGCGGCGGAGTAGAAGGTGAAGGCACCCATATCGCGCGTGTCTGTACCTTCGGGGGCCAGCATGAGGTTACTTGCTGCGAGGAATGGAGGCCCTTTGCCCCCGACCTCAGCGGCGGGTAAACTCAGGTGGACCACTACTGCTCCAGAGAAATCGGGCGCAGTGGCGGGAACTCCAAAAAGGGGCAGGCACTACGATACGGTGTCGCCGCCGGTGGCCTGCAACAAAAAGCGAAAAACCGATGCAGACGTCGTACAGGACGGTCTTAGGGTCGCTGTGGTTGACTACGGGAACCCCGAACGTCGACTGACAGAGGACCAGTGGCAGCTGATAGAGCTCAGAATCCTTGAGGGTGTGAATGATGCTATCCTGAAGAAGGGGAAGCATATCCCTCTCTTCGGCCAGCTGACCACAATCAAGGGTTTTAAGATGCTTCAGTGTGATGATGCGGACACGCTGAAATGGCTCGAGGAATTTGTCGCCAGCACAACTGCACCGTGGGCTCATGCCGACCTGCGCGTAGCCGACAAAAATGCGATCCTGGACTTCGCCAGACAGAAGTTCAAACTGATGATCCCGGGACCACATCTTCCAAGGTAACGTATTGAACGCAACCTACGCCACCTGAACCCTGAGCTGAAAAGCCTTGAATGGGAGATCGTGGAGGTTGCTGAGCGAACGGAGGCGGGCACAGAGGTGGTGGTGCTCGTTAGCCACAAGTCGATGCCGCTCCTGCGGAAAAGCAACTTCAAGGTGCGCATAGGGGTCACCCGATGCAAACTGAGGCCAGTTGTGGAGCCACCCAGAAAAGTAAGTACAATGCCACTACTGCCATGAAGCTAATACAAATTAATCTTCACCACAGCAAAGCGGCTAGCGCAAATCTTGTTTCGCTAATGGCGAGCAAGAACGTAGACGTCGCCCTCATACAGGAACCTTGGTTACTCCGAGGTAACATATGCGGGCTAGCGGACAAAGGTTTGACCACATACAGCGTCAAACCATTAAACAGTGAGACTAAAATCAGAACCTGCATAGTAGCTAGGAGACAAATCAACGTATATCTCCTTCCTTCTTTTAGCACCCCTGATCAGACGGCAGTAATGTGCGAAAGGCGCGGGTCTCCTTCCCTCGTCATCGCCTCCACATATATGCCGTACGACTCAGTGAATCCAACGCCGTCGAATGACACCAACTCACTGATCGTGAAGGCCGAGCAGGAAGGATGGGACATTCTCATCGGCTGTGACGCCAATGCACACCATGTTCAGTGGAGTAGCAGTGACACAAATGTACGGGGTCAGTTTTTATTTGAATATATAATCAAAAAGAATCTGATTATTGCGAACAAGGGCAGAGAGCCCACCTTTACTACTAGAAATAGGAGGGAGGTACTTGACATAACATTAACGAATAATTCGGACTCTATATCTATAAACCAGTGGATGGTCTCCCCTGAGACCTCGTTCTCTGATCATAGAATAATAGAATTCGAAATAGATATACCAAAGAATACATTACCCCCATATAGAAACCCAAGAAAGGCGGACTGGGACTCTTTTGTAAGTGAGGTAGGGAATGGAATACATACACTGCAGGCGCAAAATCTGACATCAGCGCATGAGATAGACAATTCTGCCAGGTCGCTAGGGCTTCTCCTTAGTAAGGCGTATTGTAAGGCATGTCCGTTAAGGACAGCCAAGGTAAAGAAATCAGCACCGTGGTGGACAGAGGAGCTTAGGGTCTTAAGAAGTGCCGTACGCAAGCTCTTTAATAAGGCTATGAGAACCAATGTATCCACTGACTGGGACGACTACAAAATGAGTACAAGGAAATTCAAAACCGCTACAAGGAACGCCAAGAGAACGTCTTGGCAGGATTTCTGTAGTAGTTTGGAACATTCCTCTGACTCAGCAAGGCTAAGAAAACTTCTCTCGAAAGCACCAGCTATACCTGGATTCCTCAAGCGAAGCGATGGGCGATGGACCGAATCGTGCTCTGAGACTCTACAGCTTCTGCTGGAAACGCATTTCCCAGGTTGTGATATTAATCAGGAAGATGCGGACGCGAGTAGAACAGCGACCACAAGTAATGGGATACCTGAAGGTTTAGTTACTGAGGAAAAGATAAACTGGGCGATTGACTCTTTTTCGCCCTATAAATCTCCTGGTAGTGACGGGATACTCCCGATAATGCTGCAGAAGACCAAGAATATTATAACACCAATTCTTAAGGAATTGTTCTTGAGCAGCCTTTAGCTAGGGCACATCCCAGCAATTTGGCGGCAAGTTAATGTTATTTTTATTCCCAAGGCGGGCAAAGCCAGCCACACACTAGCGAAGGATTTTAGGCCCATCAGCCTGACGTCTTTCGTACTGAAGACTTTCGAAAAACTCATAGACTTTTATATTCGTAGCAGGCTGAGACCTTGTGATATATCCTCGGCACAGCATGCATACACGAAAGGGAGGGGTGTGGAAACGGCGCTGCATTGCGTCGTCAGCACCATTGAGAAGAATCTTTCTTATAAAGAGTACACTTTAGCTGCATTCTTAGACATTGAGGGCGCATTCAACAATGTCAACGTAAGTGCGGTTAGTAGGGCGCTAACACACGCGAATATCGAGCCTGCCCTAACAGACTGGATCGTTAGTATGTTAAGCCAGCGGAAAATCAGAACGGAACTTGGGAACACGAACATGGAGGCGACAGCCTCTCGGGGTACCCCGCAGGGTGGTGTCATCTCACCACTTCTGTGGAACTTGGTACTAAATGAAATACTGATTGAATTTGAGAAGAGTGGGATAAAGGTGACCGCATACGCGGACGATGTTGTACTACTAGCAACGGGTAAATTCCTTCCGACCATCAGCGATATACTAGAAGTAGCACTGAAACAATTGAGCGACTGGACTAAGAAATGTGGACTGGGGGTTAACCCCCAAAAAACCGAACTTGTCCTATTCACGAACAAACGAACGATTCCACAATTCAGACCACCATCTATAGAGGGGATCCCTCTCAGAATCTCAGAAAGTACCCGCTATCTGGGTCTCGTTTTAGATAGGAAACTGAACTGGAAATTAAACATAGAAGAAAGGGTTAGGAAAGCGTCAATTGCCTTTTACACCTGTAGTAGAATTTTTGGACGAAGGTGGGGCCCACGCCCCAAAATCATCTCATGGATGTATACAGCCATCGTTAGACCAATACTGACATACGGTTGTCTCGTGTGGTGGAAATCAGCCAGCAAGACCACTAACCTGAAAACAATGACAAAAATACAAAGAATAGCATGTATAGGAATATCTAGTGCGATGAAATCTTCACCGACGGCAGGACTCGAGACAATTCTTAATTTTCTGCCTCTAGACCTATATACACAAGAATATGCAGCAAAAAGTGCCTTAAGAATAAGCCAGACAGAAACCTGGCATAGAAACTCGACGGGGCACTCAGACATAATGCAACGACATCTTGGGAACGACATCAGCTCTGACTACCTGCTGCCATACCCAGACTTCAATATTCCCTTATCCAGTCACTTTCCCACCAGGAAAGAGTGGGAGGGAAATGACCTATCAAGAAACGTACCCATATCAGTCTTCACTGATGGGTCCAAAATGAACATTGGTACCGGCGCGGGTTACACCTGCGAAAAATTAGGGATCACGGGATACATCCGTCTGCCAGACAACAGCAGTGTCTTCCAAGCGGAGATACTGGCAGTGGCGGAGGCGGCCAAGGCGGCCTCAATGGTGGAGATACCACACGATGATATCACCTTTTTCATTGATAGCCAGGCAGCAATAAAAGCGTTATCTGCCGTCTACATCAAGTCAAAGCTTGTCAGGCGCTGTCGCGAAGAGCTGCAGGTTCTTGGCTCACAGCATCGCGTTAGGCTCTGCTGGGTGCCGGGGCATGAGGGAATACCTGGAAATGAAGCAGCCGACGAATTAGCTCGGAAAGGGTCGGCAATTAGTGCTGACCTAGCGGACCGTTCTGTTAAAATCCCACTCTGTAGTATTAGGGAACGACTAGAAAAACAGTTTGAGAGGGAGGCCAACATCAGATGGAGACAACTCTCCACCTGTGAGACCTCTCGCAAACTATGGCCACAACGCAATGAAGGACGTACGGTCAAGCTCCTGCAGTTTGATAGGAAATCCATATCTGTCCTCATGGGCACATTAACGGGTCACAACCTTTTAGGAGCTCATGCTAGGAGACTTGGTCTTACCCAAAATGACGTTTGTAGGGGCTGTGGGGACGAGGAAGTCGAGGAGGATACCCACCACTTCCTCTGTCGATGTCCAAGTCTACAACATCTCAGGCGTAGAACCCTTGGGGAATACTTTTTCGATGACCTGACGGAGTTATCTGATAAACCCATTCGTGATATGCTCGCCTTTGTAAGAAACTCTGGGTGGTTGGATTACCAACTTATGGTTTGACGAGTGTGGGCCTATCCCACCTCTTAAAGTACGGGCATCACAATGGGTCAACTTTTTTGGCCTAAGTGTGATGGCACTGGAGTATTTATGCTCCAATGGTGCCATCTACCCTCTAACCTAACCTAACCTAAATCGTCTAGATAAACAAACACTCTACTCTCTAACTTTTTCGGCACAATTATGTCCATAAGTCTTCACATCGTTTGAGGAGCGTTGGTTAGACCGAATGGCATCACCTTAAAACGATACAAAGGTCGATTAGGAATTGTAAAGGCGGTCTTGTCTCGAGAATCTGGTGCTAAACCCACTTGCCAAAATGCGTGCTTCAAATCTAATGAAGTAATAAATTCGGCCTTTGGCAGTCGACTTATAATGCCATTGATTTTAGGCTGTGGATAAGCGTCTTTTATTGTCACAGAATTTAATTTTCTTGAGTCGAGACACAACCTAAACTTTCCTTCTTTCTGCACTACTGCCACTGGACTACTCCATGAACAATTAGGAGGTGCTGGTTCAATGATTCCCATTTCGAGCATTCTGTCCACCTCTTCATGAATTTTCTTTTCCACTGCTGGTGACACAGAAAAATATCGTTGTTTTATTGGTCGGGCGTCCTTTTCAATTTCAATTGAATGTTCTAAATAAGTTGTTTTACCTAACCCCTCACGCTCAAATGACGGAAACAACTCTTTGACTCTATTCAATTTCTGCCTCTGAATCTCAGATAAACCACTTTCTAATCGTTCTTGTTGTATTTCATTAATACCAAAATTATTTCCAAATTTTCCCATAAGATTATCTAGTAAACTAAACGCAAACCAAAAATAGATTCCAAGATAACAGTCCTGTTTTAATTCGGGAATTAAATACATCTTAATTACCTTTGTTTCATTTCGAAAGGAAATATTAGCATCGACACTGCCAAGAATTCGGTATTTACGACCACCTGCTGCTTCAATCCACTCATTTAAATTTTTATAAGGTATTTTCTTTTTCAAAAACTCCGTTGCCGCGTTTCCAGAAATACAAGACAATCCAACAAAACGAATAACTGCATTCCGAAAACATCAATATTAACGAAAGGTCTTATATCTTTTTCACAGAAATCAATTGCATTTAAACTTTTTCTTAACATTTTCCTGTTGACTTTAATTTTATTCCAAAAATTTCTCAAACGCCTCGTATTCCGCTCAGTTGGTTTTCAAATTATTAATTTATTAGAAATTGTATTTAATGAATCACAAAAAATTCTCGCACGAGCTTTTTCATAATCTAACACCCTTTGATGATAAGGTTTAATTGGATATAATAACGGTTCAATGGGGGTTTTATTTGAACTTGGTAAAAGTGCATTAGTTTGAGTTGCCACCTGTACAGAGGTAGATGGGCTTTCTTTTACTTGTTCGAGCGGTGACGGTTGTTGTTGTTGCCGCTCGCCTGACCGTTTCCCGAAGTTTGACATTTTTACAATTGGGTTTGTAGACATCGACCGTTCCACAACCGTAACAAAAAATGCTCCTATCTTCCAAACATTCAGTGAATCTATGCCCCTCTTTTCTGCAGTTCCAACAAATACATTTATACGATTTTTCCTCTAAATCACGCTTACGAAATTCACATAATTCCTCGCCATTATACTCAAAGTCATAATCTTTAACTTCGATTTCATTTACTTTCTTAGTCAAATTTCTAGCTAATCCTCTTTCAAGTTCAGTACTTAACGCTTCACGGCGTAAAATAAGTTGTCGCAGTTGAGAAACTGAATCTATTTGCAAATAGAAAAGTTCTTTTCGCAATTGTGGCTTAATGTTCCTACGCAAAATTTCAACTAACTCATTTTCATGCAAGGTATAACGAAGTCGGTCACACAGCTGTAAGATAGCGTTATAGAATTCATCAAAATGCTCCTGCGGCATTTGTTTGCGATCTCGGATAATCTCTCGCACATCTGTATCGGAAAGATGGTCGTTGAAGTGAGCTTTTATTGCGTTACACAACTCATTCCATTCGATTCTATTAATATTTTTCCTATAACGCCAGTACCATTCTTTGGCTTTACCGGTAAACAAAATATGACTATGTTAGCATAGTAAATGGAAATCGCTTCCCAAGCTATATTTAGTATGCGCAGTTACCATATAGATGAACTTATCTACCGGAACAGAATTAATTGATCCATTAAAATGAACATTCCAATTACTTATAAGGTTGGCTACTTTACTGCTGTTGGTTAAAACAATCGAATTTGTTGACAAACGCTCTCTACTTTCTCTAATGTCATTATTAAAATTCGGATTTGAATCCGCAATGTTATTCACTTGAGCATTAGAGTTAAAACTTAAGCTTTGATTACGATTACTATTTTGTTGATTCCTTTTTGGTTGAAGCGAAGGAAATTGATCCCGAGGCCATTCCGGCTCTTTATTAACCTTCATCTGGCTAAGCTGTTGAGTTCGAAATAACTTCTTGCATTTCTACAAGTCTTATATTAAATTGGCGTTCCATTGTCGCGAAAATTCGTCTTTCTAACGCATCAGTATTAACCGGTAAGATACTATTTTGTGATAGTTCATCAGGTTGAAGAGATAAATTTCTAGTATGTGTTTGCTTACGTTTCAGATTTTTCGACAAAATTGGGTTACCATTCGTATTTTTGGGTATAGCCCCTGTTGAAGCTAATGGCTGCGATTGTACATCTCTATCAAATGAAAGCTCATAGTTCATTAAAGAATTCTTACTAATAGCACGCTGACATGTCGGACAGTTTGTAATATATGTTGACACCTAGTCGATACTATACTTTTGGATGGTTCGAATGTTTGGCCACAAATGGCACAAATAGCAAAATCAGACATATTCGATTGAGATAAGTTATCGCCACTATGTCTTACGGCCATAATCTATAAAATTTTAATTTCCAATATCAAAATTTGTATTTGTATTTACGTATATTTAGATTATTTATTTATTTATTTTTCTAAATTTTAACTTTTGCAAATCGATTATATTTTCGTAGTTTGTTATTCATTTGACCTAACACGGAACAACTAAACTGTAACATTATAATGATGCGTATCTGAACTAATCTATATTTGAAACTAACTAAAAGCATGCATAACATTTCAATTGTTATAATTTTCGGTCAATATTTGCTGTATATCTGCTGAAAACTAACAATAGGACGAATGAACCAGTTTGAAAACAAAATCCTCGTAATTCCATATTGCTATGTAAACAACTACAAGCGAACAACTAAAATGTATATATGGAAGCTAATTTTACTTTCAAACCACTTGAAGTGTACATATCAGACTGAGAAATAAAGTCAAAACGGTCAAGTATTAAATTGCACTAAGTCCACAATTAATCCTGCTATTCCAGCTAAGAACATTAAAACTCAAAACCAATATCACATTACTAATGAAAACTTTAAACTGCCAAAATATTTGGAGCTAAATTGATAAAAAAAAAACAAACAGAATCGAATGTATTTATTGAATACTAAATTCAACATATCGCCGATCGATATATGTCGCTGGATTCCTATCGTTATAGCCCACGTAGGGCGCCATTTCTGTAATGGTAGAATGGACATTGGAATTTCTTTTGGGCTTCTTCAATGTGTTTACAGGAGGGTATAGTCGGCAGCACGTACTGGCAGTGGCTAAAGCTCGTCGGATGGGGGGAGGTCTTTGACTATGCCTCTCTGAATCTCCATACAACAAAAAAACTACGTGCTTACTCGGAAACTAAATAAAGTTAAACTTGAATTGTGCAAACGGTTAAACGGACAGACTTTAATCGAGAAACCAGAACCTAAATTAAAAAAAAAAAACTCCAAATATCAATTAGTCAGACGCAACACTGGGTTCGATGTGATAACCTTTAATTAGCCCTATTCCCTACCTTGGTTCTTAAACTTATCCAAGTTAATTTATTTAAGAACCCCTACTACAATTCAGATCAGTTCGCCCTAGGTCATATTAAAAATTTTACTCAAAATTCATTTTTATTTCATGTTTTAAATTCCCGTTTTATTAGATTTAAGAAAATTCATTTTATTTTGTTTCAATAATACTACCATTAGCAATATTTTATAATTTCACCAAAGTGGCAACTTTAATAGCGAAAGATCTATTTCGTTAATGATCACTTACGCAGAGCTCATAGGCAACACAAAAGAATAAACAACATAACAATATAACGGATCGTACCAAGAGAGTATTCATCAGTATGATGCAGTAGGCCTATATGGTGGTTGTTGTAGTAACCAACAGATTATATTAAGGGGTATGCATAGAAATTTTAAACGGTGTCGAAAATAACATTTGTAATTTTTTTTTTATGTCGCATTTAATTATTTTAACAATAAGTAGAAATAGGTTTATAAAAAAAATATTTTAAATTTATAGGTTATCATTTTAAGTTTTAGCTTTAGGCATTCTAGATGTTTATTTTTATATACAAATTTAAGTTTTAATCTGCAGCATGTATCCTCTTTCAATATTCATTCATTTATTCAAAAAAATAGCGCAAGAAAAGTAACTCTAAGTAAATTGTATGTATGTATTTGTAATTAGGTATAGAAGTAAAGAATATATGGCAATCAAAGGTTCAAACACAATATAATTAAAAAAACTTACATTTTGATTCTGCGACAGGCCTGCTGCATTCTCGATGTTGTTGCTGTATAATTTTACATGCTAAATTGGAAAAATCATTATATTACGTTCGACCAACACTGAATTACCACTAGCATATTAAAATGCAATTTTATATATATATATTTTTTTGTTTCTTTTGAACTTAGTTTTCTTGCCTTATTTTTAATTAGACTTTAAATAAATTTTAATAAATTTTAACTTTTGCGTACTTAGTACAATTTTCTTTAATTTTTTTTCTTTTCACTTTCTAGCATGCTTTTAACCATCTAATGGATATTTAGACCTTATCTTTAATTTTATTAACCATTACTTTACGTATGAATGCACTTTTCTTTTGATTCTATTTTGATTTTACGTAATTTAACGCATTGGGCAAATTCCTCGATAGATATGATTCGCGACCGACGCCAACTGGAGACGAGAAGAGATTCACGAGGTACGGTTACCTTCGCTGACTAAGCTGAATACGTATACGGTGATCAATGGTGAGCAATGATGATAGCGGCGCTCCGAGCCATGCGGTATTTTCCATGAAAGGTGACCATGCGGTCCGGTAAAAACCCCTGGATAATTTTGAGATAGTTTCTTTTAACTTAAAGTTTACGTTTTCCAAGAACGACTTGAACTTACCTTCCGGTGTTTTATTCAGAAAATTTGTCAATTTTGTGTATACCTCCCAGTCTGGGTTCGCCCACGTTTTCGGAATATTCAAGTTCGTGCTATTAAACCAGCAGTAACGCAACTATTTATTTATATAATTTTATTTATTTATTTATTTTCGAAATCGAAATTATTAATTTTTAGTTCGTTCAAAAAAAATTCAAATAATTTAAGGATCGTCGAAATATAATTCCATTAATTCTCGACTTAGCGACTTTGGCTGGCTCTCTCTTGCGATGCGTTAATCAGAAAGAATTAGCAAACGGAAGTATTCGTCAAGGAGAAGATTTTCTTCTTATTTGGTAGTAACGAATTACTCTAGATACAGCAAGTGCATTCAATGAGTAGTACTCGTTTGTATAAACCTATCTGAACACAGGGTGTCAAAATTTTAGCGCAAACATACCATAATTTTATTTTTATAGAAATTCTTATTAAATACTTGGTATTAAAATTTAATTTAAAAAAAATAGAATAAATCAATTTTGTTGAAAAGTTATACTAATTTAGTTATGTTTTTGAAAAAAAGAAAAAAAAAATCGTGCCAGTTAGCCGTTACAACTTTCAAAGGAAATGTCACCCAAAACAGCGGAAGAAGAAAGAGAGATGGTGAAGATTCCATATGTGAAAGCCATTGGCAGCTTGATGTTTGCAGCGCAATGCACAAGGCCGGCTATTTGTTATACGGTAAATTGATTACTTATGCAAATTCAATAATTATCACGGCAAGGAGCACTGGGCAGCTGTGAAACGGGTTTTCCAATATCTGAAAGGCACAAAATCGATGAAATTGATTTATTCGAAAACTGGCATAGAGCACTCGTGGTCTATAGCGATTCTGACTGGCCCAGTGACAGTGATAAGCGAAGATCCGTTACTGTGTACGTAACTGTTTTTCAAGGTGGAGCTGTATCTTCGGCTACTAAGCATCAGCCGACAGATGCATTATCATCCACCGAGTACATGCCACTCTCAGCAGCAACACAAGAAACTCTGTGCATACTTGGTATCGAGGCTGAATTGAATCTAGATTTCAAGAATGAAGAAACAAAAATATATTGAAATCTACTTACGATAAATTTACTTGCCGAACGAAATGGTTTTATATACTTCTTATAATTGATTTTGTTGAGAATTTTATAGAAATACAATTCATTATAAAGCCTTCACTCTGCTTATAAGACATATAAAATTTTTTTATCGATATGGAAAATATACCATTTTGAAATATTGAATATTCAAAATATAGGCATAAAATTTATCGAGATATCAAATCGCTCATTTCCTGCAATAAAGACACAACTCAAAAAGTCATATTGTTGGGAAATCACAATTTAAAATTTTTACTTTGATTATTTTATATGAATTTCAGCAGTAGGAAAGTTTTGAAAAACGTTTAAAATACATTTGAAACTAAAAATATGAATTCTGTCTTTTAGCAGCATGAAGATTAATATCTGACGATCCTAGTGACATTCATAACTCCAAACACACGAATTTTGAGATGTGTCTCTATTGCAGGGAATGAGCGAAATATCAAATGAATTTCAAGGAAATACAAAAAAATTATGTCATAATCAATTACGTTTATTGTCAGTTAAGTGTTGGCTTTTCGTCGTCACTTTCAGGAACTGATGTAAAATATTGGAAAATGTATACCGGGTTAACAGACGAGATGATCCAAAAACTAAGAATCACAAATACACTGCACGAAGTAATGATAAGACCAAGATCAAAATGTTAAAAATCTTTAATTGCATTACTGATACAGGGCATATTTATTGCCAAATATTAAGTTGTACTAACAATTAATTAAATTAACCTAAAGAAGACTAAATTCATGCACTCAAATATTTTTGATAAATAAATAAAAATCATTTCATACGAACAAATGATAAGACCAAACTATACAAATTTCGGAAATATTATTAATATTATTTTTGTTTAATTGTAAGTAGTTAGTATATGAACCCATTTTAATTATAGCTTGTTGAAGGCGCCGTGGCATTGAGTTAATTAAACACTTAATACAATTTTCTTCAATTTTGTTCCATTCACCAGTAATAGCACTTTTAAGGCATTTTACATTGTCAATTTGTCTCCCATTCTTGAAAATCCACTTGGATAATATTGCCCACATGTTCCCAATGGGGTTTAGAGCGGGGGTGCAAGCGGGCCAGCCCAAAACAGGTATGTTCCGCGTACTCAAGAACCGTTTTGTTGCCTTAGATGAATGAATTGCAGCATTATCTCCACTCGTCTGCAGCCGTTTCGTCACCCAAACTCAAAAGAACTTCATCAAGTAGCTCTATGTACATAGGGCTGTCCATTTTGGTCGAAAAAAACTACTTCGTGCGGTGTATGATAAAAATGTCAAATGCATTTGTTGCCAATTCGCTTTAAGATCAGCCAATTTCTTTACTGGGCTACATTTTTGTTATCAGGTTTTTCCCGAATAACTTTTAAGCCATATACGATACAAAAACATGTAAGGGTTCATTAAAATGGTAATACAATCCCTTTTAACGGTGTATAATGTCAATTTACAATCGTTCTTTTCATGGGCACATTGTGTTTTATGGAGAAATTTTCTGTATTTTAGACACAAAATTTCGAGTTAATTAAGTTTTTTTCCTATTATCACCATATTTATACTATGTTGAATTTCTTTTTTTTGATACCATGGTTTGTTATAACACCGTTCGACACTAAAAAACGCACAGGATCGGAATAAATAGATTCTTTTAGAGTGGGTTAAAAAAGAGTACGCGTGTTTCCCAGTTTTTCTGTATCAATTCTTAAAACCATGCCCATAATTATTCTTAAAAAATTTTGATTGGATTCAAAATGTTAAATATGCAGTTAATAGAGGAAAAACATATCTTTAAAAGAAATTTTAATTCTGGAATTATTTTAAATATAAATAGTAATATTCGTAATGTAAAGTCAATTTATTTTTAAATTTTCAGATATTTTTATAACATTTAATTTTTAATGTGATTTAACAAAATGTTTTCTATTATTAATAAATCTTTAATAGTCATATTGTGACAAACCATAATATCAGAATAAAGGAAATTTAACATGCAATAATTCTATTTGAAAATAAACTATTGTTAATACAGTGAATATAGGAGAAAAAAAATTATTTAATTCAAACTTTAGTTTATAAAATACAGAATATTCCACTTTGAAATACAATAGTGCTTGTAAATGGGCGCAGGCCTTGTTCCTCTGCGAACTCTTCGATAGCTCTCGAAATCGATTTCAAAAAAGATAAAACACAGAAAATTCGTTTCAAATTATCATATATTTTCCTCGGAAAATCTTTTTTTTTTTTTTTTTTTTAACGACGAATCCCAACGGTCCCACTAACACGCCCAACCGACCGAGGGGTACATCCGCATGACGCACGGATTTGGTGACCGAACAGCCGTAATCCGGATTACGCTGTGTAACCGATCGCGGGTAAACATATTTGGAAATTCGTTTCAGCTACAGATTAAAATCATCAGCTGATAAAACGCATATTAATAAAACGCGGATTAGGTTATGAATGCAAGAGAGAATTCTTCCAAACATAACATAATATAAGATTAACGTGATAATAAACAATAGAATTAAAAGAAAATATTATGAAGCATCAGAATTCATGCGACGAATATGAATTTGATCAAATATAGTTTTTGTCTACTTTACGATATTAGACTTAACAAAAATACAAAGACTTAACAATCAAAACAGTTAATTTACGCGACAAAGATTACAAATATTAATTTTAGTATTTTATTTTTTTATACGAAATATAAAAAATCAAATACAAATAGAACAGTTAAGTAAACAGTAACGGAACGAATGTGAATTCAGCTAAAAATTTTGTTTTATTTGTATACAATATACAGTAAAAAACAAAATTCTGCTGAAATATAAATATAAAATACAACAAAAATACAACACTTTCAAAAAATCGACAATGCCGATGTTTGTGGAGTTTGGCAATGCTGTCATTTCGTTAGATCCTAAGCTGTCCAAAAACTCAAAGAGCAACAAAGGCTTAAGTGTGATCAAGTGCATTTAAAATAAAAGTTTTAGTTTTATTAAGTGAATCTGACAGGTCAAAGACAGAATACAGGCTATTAAAATCGCTACAAATACAAAGAAAAGGTTCATTCTGCGCGTAATTAGAGCGGCACATACTTAATATCAAAGGAATGAAAGATCTGGAACGACGGGTTGGGATATTAAAATCAATTTTTTGAAGCAAAAATGTAGAATTTAGAGAGCCATTTATCAATTTAATCAAAAATGTTACATTAAGCATCGTTCTTCTATTTTTTAGAGTAGGGATGTCCAAGAGTTTTAAACGATTTTCGTATGGTGGTAGGTTCTGATTCGGATTCCAGCGAAGGTTTCTTAAAGCAAATAATAAAAATTGTTTTTGAACCGATTCAATTCTATCAGAGTGGCAGTTGTATTGTGGATTCCACAAGACTGATGCATATTCCAAAATTGGTCTTACAAGTGATATGTAAAGATTTTTGGTAACGAATGGGTCATTAAATTCTTTTGACCATTTTTTAATGAAACCAAGAACACCCCTCGCCTTATTCACACATAAGTCAATATGTAGATGAAAGCGAAGTTTTGGATCCATAGTAACACCCAGGTCCACAAAAGTAAAAACCTTTTCTAGATTACAGTTATTTATATGATACAGCGATGAAAGTTGGTGCCTTCTAGCAAATGTCATATATTTACATTTTTTCAAGTTCAGTTCCATTAAGTTATTCTCACACCAGATAGCTATACTGGTCAGATCTGATTGTAACAACTTAACTGATCTAAGATGTCATAGGATAGAAACAATATAACGTCATCAGCATACAACAGTACATTCGAATGTTTAATGACAGAAGGAAGGTCATTTATAAAAAGATTAAACAGAATAGGACCTAAGTGACTTCCTTGAGGAACTCCAGAGGTGACATCTATAGTTTTTGATGTTGATGATTCGAATAACACCTGTTGCTTCCGATTTGTCAGATACGATTCTACCCATTTTAAAAGAAGATCTGGGAATCCGTATCTTTTAAGCTTTTCAATCAACAAATAATGATTAACTTTATCAAAAGCTTTACTAAAATCAGTATATATGACATCTGTTTAAAGATTCTTTGAAAATCCCTTTATTGTTAATGTAGAAAATTCCAATAAATTTGTAGATGTTGATCTACCTCTCAGAAAACCATGCAGTGAAGGAGATATTAATGTTGTGACCGAGTGAACCATTTGCTTTGTGACAACTTGTTCAAATAACTTTGGTATTGTGCTAAGTTTAGCAATACCTCTATAGTTAGATACGAATGATTTGGTTCCACTTTTATAAAGAGGAATAATGTATGACTCTTTCCATGAATTCGGAAAATAACCTCTTTCAATAGAGGCATTAAATATATTTGAAAGTGGAATGTATAAATTTTCTGCACAAACTTTCCAAATACAGCTAGAAATATGTCGTTTTGAAGAAGTCAGCAAACATATTTGAAATCTCAGTAGGATTGTTGGACTCACGATCATTCCATTTCATTGTAGTTGGAAAACCAGTGTTTTTCCTTTTTGAATTTACAAAGTTATAAAAAGTTTTAGAATCGTATTTGATTTTGGATTTCAAATCGTTCAAATATTCATCATAGCATTTTTTATTAAGTACTTGATATTTATGTCTCAGAAGCGAATATTTAGAATAATCTTGAAGGTTTAAAGTTCTTTTATATGTTTTAAATGCCCGAGTTTTCGAAGTTTTTAGTTTCCTCAATTCTTTTGTAAACCATACAGCACCAAGTTCATTCGAATTCTTTTTAATGTTCTTTGGAACACATATCTCGAAGATTTTGCTGAGCGTACAATTCAAAATTGATACACAGTCGTCAACATCTTGAAAGTTCATGTCCCAACTAGTTTCAGATAAGAGTTGGTTCATTTTAAGAAAATTTGTATTCTTGAAGCAAAAAAATTTCTTCAACTGTGTAGAAACTGGTTCTAAGTTGTTTTGAACAAATTCGAATGATAATTCAAGTGTTCAACATAAATTAAATCCAAAATTCTACTATTCTTATTTTCAATCCCGTTTACTTGTTGTAAACTCATATCTGAAAATGAATCCAGAAAGTCATTTAAACAGTCACGAGAAGAATACGGAAGAAACTGGTTTGAATCGCCACAAAAATTCCAAGATATATTCGGTAAATTAAAGTCTCCAAAAACAACAATGGAATCGGCAGGTTTAACATTTGAGTAAACCAATGATATAAGCGACACATGTCTTAGATAAACGGTAATATCGGAATTCGGTGGGATATACGAGCAAGTAACGAAAATATCGATACTAAAAACTCGAATTCGTACACAAATAAATTCCAAGTCAGAGACATCTGAAAGTATGATTTCCTTAGATGAAAAAAGGTTTTTTTACGTGCGCCTTGCAGCATCACTGCAACTAAATCTAATAGTAAATTACAAAATTTCATATTTATAAAAAATGCAGGGCGTATATTTATAAAAATGGTGATCAGCGCAATATTAATTCAATTCAATAAAATACAATAAAAATTACATTTTGTAATTTCCTCTAATTATATAGACCTTGTCCCTGGTCCAGAAATTTGGCGGTGGGCGAAAGCGACGTTGCTTCTCAAAGGCGAGCTGGGATTGTGTTGGCTTACGAGGCCCAAG
This sequence comes from Heteromyza rotundicornis, assembly GCA_951394025.1. Classification (NCBI taxonomy): domain Eukaryota; kingdom Metazoa; phylum Arthropoda; class Insecta; order Diptera; family Heleomyzidae; genus Heteromyza; species Heteromyza rotundicornis. The sequence continues at coordinate 40,867,114 of OX596010.1, forward strand.
TCCAACCGACGGATAGCTGACCAGCTCAAGTGTACGAGGCCCAAGTCCATCAGTGCTTCACGGGACGCCTTACTGACACACAAAACGGAAATTTGTCAAACGAGAGCATTTAAAAAAAAAACACTAATGACAAAAATTATGTTTTTATGTGCACTTGATTTACGGGACCAGACCGACCTGCCTGAAATCCCTCGCACGATTCTTTACAGAATCAATTCACCAGCTGGACTTCGAAAAAAAATCGATGTCCAGCAACAACTTGGCTCAGGTGCGGGACGCCACAACAAAAATTGGAAGGGAAAGGGGAAACCAGGACCACAAAACCGACGGAGACCAACTCCACTATAAAATCTCGAAACACCAGTGGCCGACTTGCCACAACTTGACAAACTCTATTAACATTTTTTCCTTCCCTTTATACCCTTCGAATAAACTAAATGGCCGACTGCCACAGATAAAAAAAACACCAAAAACACCCTCTGGTGGAAATAACACCAGCGCGGAAAAATACTCCCTTCGAAAATATCTCCTGCCTCAGCTCCACCATCCGACGAGGTCCTCAGCAACCACAAAAACACTATTTAAAAATCAAATTTAAAAATTAAAAACCACAATTAAAACCACACTACTCGAAAATTTAAATTGGAATTTAAAAAGAAAACGCCAGTCCACTAAATCTGTTCGCACTCTTTTCCCTGTCTAAAAAGAACTAACAGAACCTTGTCTATATGAACGCATATATGGCGCTCACTTTCCATTTCTCTAACATCTTCCCCCCCCCCCCACACATGAGCGCGACCTACGCAGAAGCCAGTATTCGCAGTCGGGGCTTTGCCCACACCTATATGTGAAAGATCTTCTCAGATTTTTCAAGAGTGTGTTTGGCACCCACCAAAATAAAAATACTCAAATTGGCGGCACTCATGTAAAGCATAAATGTCGACAGATTCCCCTCCCAAAACAGGTTTAGAGTACAAAAAGCTTTAGTCTAGTTCTTTTTCATATTATGTCTTCGTCCCGTAAGTATAGTTTCGCGCAATGCTTTACGATCGTAAAAGCTCATCGACAAACTTCTAAAACGAAGTCGTAACAAAAGGGAATAAGAGATCTTGACAGCTGTTGTCAATTCTCCGCCCGGCTGCATTCCACCCGCGAGTGTCAAATTTGGTTTAATTAAACCAAAACAATATAAATAAATAAAAGAATAATATAATAAAAAAAGAACAATATAATAAAGAGTGTCAGTGCGCGCTTTCGGTCTGTGTTTTTCCCTTTGGTTTTGTTCACCCGTCGCCCCGAACAAATGGAAAACACAAAACAAGAACAAACAAACAACAATAACAACAAACAAAATTCTGTCGCGAATTTATGCAGCGCCATATTCCGGCCAAACTCACGAAGTATGGAGACGCCCCCAAAATCTCCCACTGCGCTGTTCGATTACAGCATGCCACCTTTGAGAGACGAGAGTCCCACGTCCTGTGGTTCTCCGGCACATACGCCCTCAAAGTGGTCTTAATTTGTTAGTTCTCTCGCTCCTACTCAACGACCTACTCCAATAAGAGATTTCCTTGTCCCCTATAACAAAAGCTGTTCTCTCACTCCGGCGGCCATCTAAACCTTTTCTTCGTCTCTAGAAGAGGCTTTACCAAATCAGCGAAATTCGAAACAAATCTAAATACCGTAGCGAAGAAACAGAAAAATTAAATTCTCCCTATTCATTACAAGCCCTGCTCACAAATCCTCCTCAGGACCCCCTTCAGAACATCAACATGCTTATCAAATGTATTTGTAACGATAATAATATTGTCAAAATACACGAAATCATGGAGTTCTAAGTCAGCCCCAAGTCCCTCAGGCATAGCTCGGAAAACTTCCCCTACTAACTCCTCAAGAACCGAATTTTCCCTAGTTGACAAAGCAAACCTATCAACTATCGCCGCTACTGACAAGGCCTTGACCTGGAAAACTCCTCTGACTCTTGAAAAACCATATCTTCCCTAGTTGACAAAGCAAACCTATCAACTATCGCCGCTACTGACGAGACCTCGACTTGGTCTGAAAAACTCCACTGACTCTTGGCCAAATCTGGCACAACACCGGCCCTAGACCACAAGTCCGACATCACGAGGCATGGACCGACTTGCCCTCTACCTCGAAATGAACCGAAACTACCCCAACTAACTCCTCAATTTCTTCATATAAGAATAACCCACTCAAAAAAACCAAAACTCAAAAAAAAACATTTAAAAAAAATATATAAAATGAACCAGCGTACCACGCTCACAGAATTAAAAAAATTAAATAAATAAAATCAGATTCAAAAAAAACTATTAAAAATAAAAATTTAAAAAAACAAAACAGTAATTGGCAAAAGGCGGACAACACCACCAACCACGAAAAATAAAATTACAAAAGAAATTAAAACTAGAGGGTGGACTATCCGAAGCTGAAATACCCCCACACAGTAGGAAGAAGTACCTCGAACATAAAAAAATGTGATCTCAAGACCCTATTTTGAGCCAATTATAGGTGGTTTTGGAGCCCGGACCATGTCCAAAATCCATTTCTAAAAATTTCCAATCAAATCCACAAAAAAAAAATTGGTCTCAAGACCCCATTTAGACCCTTATATATTTGGCTTCGGAACCTCGGACAATGTCAAAAATACTTTTCTAAACATTTCCAATCGAATACAACCATAAACTAGAGAGGATTGGATAGAAATGGATCTAAATCCAATTTATGTAAAATCCAAATTGCATTTAGATCCCATGGCCCAAACTAAGTATGTTTATTATTTTTTGTAGCGATTTTTTCCTGTATTTTCTTTTCGCCACATTATCACGACAAACTGAAAAGACAGCCGCCTGCAGACTGTGTGAAGTTCCGTTCCATTAAAATGCCATTTCGTTCCAGTCTCAAAAAAAAACAAAACTTAACCCGATCAGAAAACCCAAACAAAACACACAATTCCCAGTCAGTCAGCTTGATTAACAACAACAACACCAACAACACCAAAGAAGAAGAAGAAGAAAATTAAACCCATTCAGGCAGTCAGACCAGGCAGCAGCAGGCTTTTTTGGATATTTGAGAGGATTATACCGAAGTTGAAATACCCACACACAGTAGGAAGAAGTACCTCGAACACAAAAAATTTGGTCTCAAGACCCCATTTTGAGCCAATTATAGGTGATTTTGGAGCCCGGACCATGTCCAAAATCCATTTCTAAAAATTTCCAATCAAATCCACCAAAAAAAAAATTGGTCTCAAGACCCCATTTAGACCCTTATATATGTGGCTTCGAAACCTCGGACCATGTCAAAAATACGTTTCTAAACATTTCCAATCGAAAGAACAATAAAAAATTTTTACCTTTTTTTTCGGTGTATGGGAGCCGATTTGGCTGATTCTCGAACTTGATTTGGCTGATTCTCGAACTTGATCTCAGTATTCACGAGAAAAACTTGTACCCAAAGTTTCAAGTCGATATCTCCAAAACTGCGACCGCTATCGTGCGGACGGACAGACAGACGGACATCGCTAAATCGACTCAGGAGGTGATGCTGATCAAGAATATATATACTCTTCCATACCGGATACGCCTCCTTATGGGCGTTACAAACGTTGTGACAAAGTTAGTATACCCTGGCACAGTGAGTGTGGGGGTATAAAGATTAATTAGTTAAAATATAAAAAAAATATACAAAAACACAAAAAAAACACCACCAAAAAAAATTATTTATTTAAATCAAAAAAAAAATGTAATTTGAAAAAAAAGCCCGAAAATTAAAAAACATTTTTTTTTTAAATTAAAAAAAAATTATTAAAAAAAAACAAAAATATTTTTATAAAAAAACAAAATAGCCCCACGTTGGGCGCCAGCGGAATGGCAACCCCGACCGAACGAAAGACACGAATAAGCGAAAACCCGATAACTAAACTTTTCTAATCCTACTCTGAAATATACACGTATATGGAAACCGCAAATAACCGAACGTGAAATGGAAACGAAAACTCACTGACACACAAAACGGAAATCTGTCAAACGAGAGTATTTTAGGAAAAAAAAAATACTAATGACAAAAATTAAGTTCTTATATGCACCTGGTTCAATGACACACAAAACGGAAATTTGTCAAACGAGAGCATTTTAAAAAAAACACTAATGACAAAAATTATGTTTTTATGTGCACTTGATTTACGGGACCAGACCAACCTGCCTGAAATTCCTCGCACGATTCTTTACAGAATCAATTCACCAGCTGGACTTCGAAAAAAAATCGATGTCCAGCAACAACTTGACTCAGGTGCGGGACGCCACAACAAAAATTGGAAGGGAAAGGGGAAACCAGGACCACAAAACCGACGGAGACCAACTCCACTATAAAATCTCGAAACACCAGTGGCCGACTTGCCACAACTTGACAAACTCTATTAACATTTTTTCCTTCCCTTTATACCCTTCGAATAAACTAAATGGCCGACTGCCACAGATAAAAAAACACAATTGACACCCGCTGGTGGAAATAACACCAGCGCGGAAAAATACTCCCTTCGAAAATATCTCCTGCCTCAGCTCCACCATCCGACGAGGTCCTCAGCAACCACAAAAACACAATTTAAAGATTACAAACCACAATTAAAACCACACTACTCGAAAGTTAAATTTTGAATTTAAAAAGAAAACGCCAGTCCACTAAATCTGTTCGCACTCTTTTCATTGCCTAAAAAGAACCTTGTCTATATGAACGCATATAAATGTCGACAGATTCCCCTCCCAAAACAGGTTTAGAGTACAAAAAGCTTTAGTCTAGTTTTTTTTATATTATGTCTTCGTCCCGTAAGTATAGTTTCGCGCAATGCCTTCCCCAACATCGGATCGTAAAAGCTCATCGACAAACTTCTAAAACGAAGTCGTAACAAAAGGGAATAAGAGATCTTGACAGCTGTTGTCAATTCTCCGCCCGGCTGCATTCCATCCGCGAGTGTCAAATTCGGTTTAATTAAACCAAAACAATATAAATAAACAAAAGAATAATATAATAAAAAAAGAACAATATAATAAAGAGTGTCAGTGCGCGCTTTCGGTCTGTGTTTTTCCCTTCGGTTTTGTTCACCCGTCGCCCCGAACAAAGGGAAAACACAAAACAAGAACAAAGAAACAACAATAACAACAAACAAAATTCTGTCGCGAATTTATGCCGCGACAAGTCCATTCCTCTTTTCGTTGTGTTGGCATGGCTCAAGTGAACTAGGCTCAAGTCCATCCCTCTTTTTACTATGTGGTTCACATGATGGCTCAGACGAACGAGATCCAAGTCCACCATCCGCAGTATCGACGCTTCCGCCACTTTCGCAGAAGTTTGACGCGTTAGTAAAACAACGCGTTCCGTATTCTTTTCGAATATCTAAAACCCGAACTCTATCGTCTCGGCCGGAATATTTTTTCATATCTCTGCCTAGCCGCCACTCATTTGGAGATAGCTTTTCTTCACTCATTACCTCTAACTTCTCTTAATTTTTCTGTGTAGTTTTCCATCTTAAATCTTTACGCCCATCCTCATTTTTACGAGTGGGTTTGTTACAATTTTTCTTATTCTTATTTTTCTTTAAATTCCAAGAACTTTTCTTTGAGACTTCCTCAAGTTCTGGAAAATGCTGCAGTGAAATTTGATTAAAGTATATCGAATATGTCGGTTTAATTGAAACCCCATTAGGGGGCAAAGGCCCAGTTGAGATCCAACTTCGGGAGTGTTGCCGCTTAATTGAGGAAGAATGAGACCCTTCGTCTCTATTCTTACCCTAGGATCAATTGGTGATCCTATTACAATATTGCACATTTTTTGAATTTGTGCCGAAACTACATTATTTATCCCTGCTACTTGGGCATTCACGCTTTGACTGGGTATATTCAGCCGTTTCTGCAAACGCGCTGATATAAATGTGCCCTCTGACCCAGAGTCGATTAGCGCTCTGGCCGTATAAACGGAGCCTGAATGATATATGGTCACTAAAGCTGTCCCTAACAGCACCCCTTTCTTACTTGTCGTGAAATGCGTCTGAACCCTATCGACGAGACCTTGCGACGTGGATGGTTCAGTGGATAAATCACTTAAAACCGAAAAGTGGTTTCGATCTGCACCATCTGATGGCGCAGGAGAATTAGGCGGTGAACCAAGTCCTTCACGATGAAGTAGCGAGTTATTACGCCTCTTGCAACTAATGCACTTGTAATTGCTGGAGCAATCCTTCACCACATGAGAACTGGCCAAACTGTTTAAACACACAATCAACCTCCTCACTGTTGACAACCTGTAGCTAAAATTCATATCTAAAAATTGTGGACAATTCCACAGTGTATCACAAAGTTTACAATTCGCCTGGTAAACGTTTGCTTGATAATAATTTACTTTTCTAGTCTGATTCTGATTTTGAGAGTTTGTCTTTACGCGAACCTCGAATGTCTGAAACAGTTTCTAAAGTTTGAAATCTTTCAGTCAGAAAACTGTCTAAATCAACCCATTTGGGGATTGCTGTTTTGTTTGTATCCCTTGCTCCCATAAGGAGAGCGTTACTTTTGGTAAGTAAGTTGAACATAAATACACGAAAATTGCATCCCAATTTTCAACATTAATTTTGTATAATTGCAAAGCGGAAATACAATTATTTATATCCCGCTGTAATTTCTTTATAGCGGACCCCGACTCCGAGGTCACTGGCTGAAGGCCGAACAAAATCCTCAGTTGACTATTCATTACAATTCTTTTGTTTTCATACCGATCTGATAGGTTATCCCACGCCTGCACAAATCCATCATTTGTGAGAGGGGACTTCTTGACTATATCTTTAGCCTCTAGTTTTTTGTTTAAGGTGAAAAAGTTTTTCAACTGAAGTTAGCCCCGAATATTGAAATAAATTGCCGTGAACATGTCACGAAAAGTGAGCCATGAGATATAATCTCCATAAAAAATCTCAGTGTCACACGGAGGCAACCTCATGTTGCTAGTTGACGATCGATTTTCATTTGAACTTAGGAACATAGTAGAACTGTCAGATTGTGAGCAAATTCACCCATCATGGCAACACAGGCTACATAAGCCTGGTAGCAGGTTTTGTACCTTTTATTATTTTTAAATCGCCACTAGGCTCTCCATTACTGGCCGAGGCTGCCTGTGAACAGACCTCATACACTGCCTTAACTTTTATCCACAAATCTTTTAATTCTTCGCGTTGTAATTCTAAAGAAAATGTCGAATGGTCATTCTGACCAGTGGTATTGAATTCCGCTTCGAATTAAAGGATTTCGTCAGCCAGACGATGAAATTCCTTTAAATCGGACATCTTTCACAAAAAATATCAAAAAATCCCACCAAAATTTCCAAAAAACCAAAAAAATAAAAAAATTTCCCAATAATAGGATATTTGGAATCGCTACTTTTATTTAAATATTTCTCGAAATTACTTAAAAGCGATAAAAATTTACTATTTTTGTTTTATCAGTGTCGGAAATACTGACGTAGGGCGCACTTCAAATACACTACAATGAGAGAAATTCAAATGGTCAAACGAGTTGGTGAAACGACGAGCATATAAAAGGCGAGCCCTCACCCTGATTTCGGTCTATTGCGATTATATTCCGGATCAGGTGAGTGGTATCATAGGGTAGTGTAAAGTAGAATAAAATGGAAGCTAGAATGATGGCAGGGATGGGGGCCGTAGGATTTATTCAACATGTGCCATAGTCCCAGTCATCATTCAGCATTAGAACACTAAATAGAATAAGGATGATGGTAGGGATGGTGGCCGTAGGATTTATTCGACATGTGCCATAGTTCCAGTCATACTCTTTAAGAATAGGACGAGGATGATGGTAGGGATGGCGGCCGTAGGAGTTATTCGACATGTGCCATAGTCCCAATCATCATTCACAATTAAAAAACTGGCTTCTCTATACAATGACCCCAAAAACTTTCCAATCCGACCATTTTTAATCGAAAGATTGGCAGTTTCTTCAAAAAAGTCAAATGTTTGTCTATCAGAATCAACTAAGTCCTTTTATCCCGATTCCTTCGTTCCAGTGCACCAATTTCCAAAATTTGTATCTGTGGATTATTGCTCAAGGTTCTTGTATACATTGATATCTTAATGAATTTTGTTAGAACGACGACGATATATTTATTATAATAAATATATAAAAATATATAAACAACTAGCTGACCCGGCGAACTTCATCCGCCCAGACTCGTTAATGTAATGCAAATAATAATTCCGATGTGTTTCAATCAAACCGCAATGATTGACGAGTCGGCCAACCTTTCGCTTTTTCACTGAAGAGCTTTATGGTACACAACATTTTTAGTTCAATTATAATAATTATCTGGAGCGTACACGTACAAAGCGGCAGGGTTGCCGACACGTGAGCACGCCACATACAATTGACCATGTGAATAGGGTTACCAGACGTACTCTTTTTAGGCCCTCCTCTTTTTACTCTCACTTTTTTCCCGAAAATACTATTAATACTATTTCTGGGACTTTATCATATAATAGCTGAATGTAGGGTTGCCATATGCAGAATGAACTTCGTCTGGATTTTATCTTGAAAATATCTGGATTTTTCCGTTTTCAACTGAACATTTAAAGAAAAAGTAGGAACATTTTTTAATTACAATGGCATACTTTTTAAGAAATAGTAAATTAAAAGCAATAGCAATATGAAATTCAGTGAGCATTTTGCACGGTACACGTACCACTTTTTGATAAAAAAAAAAAAAGGTAAACACATTTAGACAAAATTGTACAAAATATGTACTACTTATAGCATAAATAGGAAAAATTATACCGAACAGTCAGCTGTTTTTGTGAATATACCAAACATTTTACAGTATACCACACCTATGTACCAAATTTTACATTAAAAAAACAATTGAATTAGCTTATTACTGAAAAAAACACCGTTACTGGTATATTCATGCGCGGTTACAAGTTTGTAACGGCTTTGGTTACCTCCCCATTTACATGCAATAAAAATTGTAACTTTTATCAATTTTTAAAGGCGTTGAAAGCTTTGCAATTTTAGTTTCAAAACAATACAATTCTATTCTTTCCACAAATATTTTGTAGTACAGGCCGCCAATTTACTGACTTTTTCTGTTTATAAGTATGTCCGAAGATAATCAAATTTTGTAGAATGCCGCATACAGTATAATTCAATTCATGCTCAAGTACTTAAGAGAATACTGCATTTGACCGCAGAATTACATCACATTTTATGAGATTAACCATCAATATATTTCTTTCCTTAGCTATGTAGATGGCTAAAAACTCTTTCACAGTAATTGGAAAAACTATAATTATTTGACAGAAAACTATATCTTTTTAATAAAAACGAAAATGCTATTAGTCCGTTGGGTTTTCTGACTTATTTTCTGAAAATTTTATCTGTACAAATTATTGAAAAACTGGACTCTGGACACAAGATAAAAAATCTGGACAATCCAGACGAATCCAAACCGTGTGGCAACCCTAGCTGAATGTATCGGCTCAGTAATGTAACAAACTTTTATTATTCGTCAGAACTAAAATAAAAACCTTCAAATATTAGGTTTGTTAGTTTGAAGCATCTTTCGTCACATTGCATTACCAAAGTTTCCGAAATTCTTAAATGCTATGATTAAAAAAAAATTAGTATGAGACCTACCACTTTTTTAACCGAAATATTAAAAACAATTTTGAATGTCTTTATCGAAAACAATCCAAACATATACCTAAATTTTTATATTTCTTGAGGAGGGATCGGAACATTACACCCACGGTCTAAAATTTTGTGTTATACTTATTATCCGCTTAATTTGTATGTCACTTAGTGTTAAACAATGATTACGAAACGCCTGATTAAATCTCGAGTTAAATTTTATAACTTATCTAATTTTTATTGGTTCGTTAACTAATCATCGAATAAAACTCTACACTCCACTGTGAATGATAGTTTTTCAATATAAAAGAAGAAACAATCAATTTGACAGTTCAAATTAAATAAACAAAATTCAAATTATTGAAGGAATTTTTATTTTTATTGCTGAAATGGCCTCCGAGTAAGTATTTTTTAAAACTTAAATGCGAACTAATAACATATATTTTCAGGAATAAATGAAAACGCTCAAAAATTTCAGCGCAAACGACAGCTGAGCTTAGTCGAGACTACATCAAGTCAAAGCTTGTCAGGCGCTGTCGCGAAGAGCTGCAGGTTCTTGGCTCACATCATCGCGTTAGGCTCTGCTGGGTGCCGGGGCATGAGGGAATACCTGGTAATGAAGCAGCCGACGAATTAGCTCGGAAAGGGTCGGCAATCAGTGCTGACCTAGCGGACCGCTCTGTTAAAATCCCACTCTGTAGTATTAGGGAACGACTAGAAAAACAGTTTGAGAGGCAGGCCAACATCAGATGGAGACAACTCTCCACCTGTGAGACCTCTCGCAAACTATGGCCACAACGCAATGAGGGACGTACGGTCAAGCTCCTGCAGTTTGATACGAAATCCATATCTGTCCTCATGGGCACATTAACGGGTCACAACCTTTTAGGAGCTCATGCTAGGAGACTGGGTCTTACCCAAAATGACGTTTGTAGGGGCTGTGGGGACGAGGAAGTCGAGGAAGATACCCACCACTTCCTCTGTCGATGTCCAAGTCTGCAACATCTCAGGCGCAGAACCCTTGGGGAATACTTTTTCGATGACCTGGCGGAGTTATCTGATAAACCCCTTCGTGATATGCTCGCCTTTGTAAGAAATTCTGGGTGGTTGGATTACCAACTTATGGTTTGACGAGTGTGGGCCTATCCCACCTCTTAAAGTACGGGCATCACAATGGGTCAACTTTTTTGGCCTAAGTGTGATGGCACTGGAGTATTTATGCTCCAATGGTGCCATCTACCCTCTAACCTAACCTAACCTAGTCGAGGAGCTGAAAGCTGAAATTTTGGAAAATCCCAAAACTGACGCAGTTTCAGCTAACGAAAAGCTATAGTGTTGGAGGAATTGGCGACTTGATTCCATGCTAACTCGGACGGAGAAAACCGGTCAGCAAAAAATATTACGAGAAAAATATCGCAAGATGGTTTTTAACAGTTTTTTCTCTCGGTGAACAATGTTAATGGAAACAGTTTCATAAAAATTTCCAAGCGAGTAATTTCAATATGAAAATATTTCTTAACTATTTGAATTTCTCTAATTAACTTTCAATGTTTACTGAGTTAAGCGTATATTTTTTGAGATATGTTATCAATGTTAAAAGTTAAAGTGTGATTAAGAAAATGTTGTTATAATTTTTTTTGTCTTTTAAAAATTAAGTGGTCTAAAACCGAGGAGTATGGGACCCACTGTTACTCTGTACTCTTTTTTACTCAAGAGAATCTGGTAACCCTACATGTAAGAAACATGGGAATTCAAGATTGATGCCACAAACATCCATATACATAACTGTCATAGCGAAAGCAAGACGCATCATAAATTGAATGGCAAATCGTTCTTAATAAGCGGAATCCTCGGAATTAGAATATGTTCGTCTTCACAATCAAACGCGTTCCTTTACAAAGTTTCGATGCATTGAGGTTGCGTAACAAAATTATAACAGAGCTGACTTTTAATTGAAAATTGTGTGGCGGCAAGCCCGGAACATCCAAGGAATTAAAAAATTCCGTGGGATAGTTCGTTGCTTCGTTTTCATCCATCTCGGAGTCGACGGATTTGTATGAATGTAATTTACCTGCGATGTGGTTTTGAATGGTGAAATACAAATGATTGACATCATTGTTTTTCGCAGCCAAAATCGCTAGTGCACTTAGGTAATCATGGTAAACACAATTCTGAGCGAAATTGGGGAAAACATTCGTGATGAGCTCTTCTGGCGTCGTTGTAATGTGGCGACAATTCCGTAGAATTTCAATCAAGCCGGTGACTAAGTCGACTGGAATCACACCATTTACCATCGCCAACAATTGCCTGGGGACTCTTCAGCGGACTGGTAATAATAATAATAATAATTGTGAAGTAACTAGCATGAACTTTTTCAATTACAATTTCTTCACGTATTGCCATAAAACCGACGCCTTCAGGCAAGCATCTGCCGGGGTTGATCTTGGAATGAAGCAAGTTGATGAGCGATTGTGCACTCGTCAGAGATGAAATTCGGACATAAACCTTCCTCTGGCCAATACGAAACAATCAAGCCCCATGTGTGCGTGCACACACGGACGGTATCCTTTTATATATATATATTTTTTTTTTATATATTTTTGGTTTTGCTGTTTCTTTGCTAAGGACGCCAATATCGAGTTTTGGCTTGTTCCGCATTTGTTGTTTCATTGTTAACCACAATTTTGGTGGTAAAATAGCAAAAAACAATTGAGTAAGTTTCAGTCGGGCAAGCCGACTTATATATACCCTACACCTACTGGGCCATATTGGATCCGCCATCTTGAATTTTGAAAATGCGACATCAAATTCGAAATCAGCGACCCCAAAACCCCCCTATACAAAATTTCATACTGTTTTGATGAAATCTTAAAATTTCGGTAAAAACACGATTTTCAGTCGACCGATTCCGCCCATTTTTAATACCAACTCCTTCTAGGGCCTAAAAAGGACAAATCCTGCAATCGTGTTTACAAGAAAAGAGGACTGACAGACGGACAGACAGGGAGGTAGGCGTGGGGTTCGACCGATTCCGCTCCTTGTAGGGACTAAAAAGGATAAATCCCAAATTTGGGATCCCTAGCTTTCTTCTAGCTCCTGCAATCGTGTTTACAAGAAAATAGAACGGACATACGGACAGACGGATGGGGCTAAATCAACTCGGGAGGTGACGCTGATCAAGAATCAAGAACACGTCTCCTTCTTGGTGTTACAAACATCAGACCAAAGTGAATATACCCATACCTCATGAGGTGTAGGGTATAAAAAAAGGATGAAAATAAGCTTAAATTAAGTAAAACCCGAAAACAAGAACGTAAACGAATCTGTAAAATAGCCCAAAAAATATGGTTTTTCTGGTTTTTCCGAGCTCTAAACATCACTTTGACATTTGTAAGGTAATTTTTGTACTCTCTTTATCTCCCTCACTGAAGTGGCACTATCCGTATTTCTTCGCCATATCGGAACTGTCCCGATATATCGGGACGGATGGCAACTCCACATGCGAACAAGGTGAAATGGCGTTACTTTTATATCTACTTAAATAGATAATTATCACACCTATTTACAACCGATAGGAATATCGGTTCCAGTTTCGGATCTGGTTCCCTAATTTTAAAATATTTCGGTTTCGGTTCCAGTTCTCAGATTTCAAAAATATCGGTTTCGGTTCCGGTTCGTTCCTAGATTATAAAAATAACGGCTTCGGTTCCGGTTTCGGTTCCATAAACTCAAAAAAATGTTAAAAGTGAAAAAAAAACAAAAAAAATTAAAAAACCGACTTTTCCATTTTAATAAACATAAACTTATTTATTGTTTATCGTTTCACCTCCCAAAATCCCTCAAACAAAAATCAAGGAAGCAAAAATATTCAATTAATAGAATTTCAAAAATAGTTTTTAATTAATTTTGAAATATGTATGTACAAGTGATTCTTATTTTTCGATTTTTGTAGAAGTAAAATTTCTGAAATGTAATGAATTTTATTGAAAAAAGTTCAAACTACAACTTTACATCAAAAATTGAGACATTTTAAATAATACTAAAAAATAATTTGTAAAGAAAATTTGATAATATAAAATCGACCAAAAATCTTTTAAAGAATTCAGGAAAGAAATTTATAATAAAAATTTCTTTTGCAAAGTAGTTGTTTTATGCCTAAATAACTTTTTGCATACAAAAATGTGTGTATAACCCAGGAAAAAAGTTGTACCAGTAAATGAGAAATCGAGTTGAAAAATTTAAAAATGTTTTTACACTAAATCTGCAATAGTAATGTTACCAGAAGCTTGCCCTATGAATTGTATCAAAAAATTCCAAGCCGTTTAGGAGCTGCCAAAAATGGGTTAAAAACATGAATTCCAAATTTTTGCATAATTTTTTAAACATTTTTAATGGCATGACAAGAAAATTTCGTTAAAAATTATAATTTTAATTTGTATTTTTGATTTATAAAATTAGGAGCTAGAACCGAAAAAATAAAACGGTTTCATTTTCGGTTCCAAAATTTTAAAAATTTCGGTTCAAGTTCTTAAATTTTCATAATTTCGGTTTCGGTTCCGGTTTCGGTTCCATAAAATATAACGGTTCCGGTTCCGGAACCGGTTCTCGGCGGTCCCTGTTTACAACACAACAAAATAAATAAAGATAATTTAAAACATTTTATATATTGGAGTGAAGAAAGATTCTAAAATGAGAAAAAAGATACCAAGATACCAAACGGAAAATAGGATACAAATATACCAAACGACCACACAGGTCGTTTGGTATATTTAACCAAAATTGTAACGCAAAGAGAATGAATTTATTTATTTTTTTAAACGTTTTTTTTTTATATTTTTCAATTTTTTAAATTAATTTTTTGCGGTTTTTTTATGACATAATGAATACCAGGTGACTTTTTTTTGATTCCCTTTTCAATTCAATTCAATTCAGTTTATTAAGTCTATGGATACAAAAAATCCTTACAGACTAGCAATAACATTAAAAATAAAAACTTAAAACTAGAAAAATAATATTTAAACAATCAAAAAACCTCATTCAAGAGTAATTTAAATGAAAATCTGGTAACAGAAAAATCTATATCAAAATTAGCATTAATTTTGTTAAAATGAGATAGAGCTCTATTCAAAGGCTCATTAATGGCATAGTTTGATCTATGAAACTTAATGAAAAATAAATTATTTCGCCTTAAGCATTTATTAGGAACTTTAAACAAAATTAATTCTAACAATGCTGGACAATCAATATTACCACAAATGATGTCATACACAAAAACAAGGGATTGTAGCGTTCGCCTTTTTTCAAGAGATTGAATACTTAAAAGCAAACAACGAGAAACGTACGAAGGCAATGGATCAACAAAATGCAGAGATCTCAAAGCAAACTTAATAAATTTCTTCTGAACGCGTTCTAAACGATTAATATGGGTAGCATAAAAAGGATTCCAAATAAAACAAGCATATTCTAATTTGGACCTCACAAAAGAAAACATTTATTTAAATTCAAACATAATTGGTTTTTATTACACCATAAAACAAAATTATTTAACTCTAACTGCAACTCAAAAACATCATTAAGATTAGCAATTTTTGAAAAGATTTTTAAATCATCCGCATATAATAAAAATTTAGCCTTTGAAAAACAAACACTAACGTCATTAATAAACAAAATGAAAAGTAAAGGGCCCAATATACTACCCTGCGGAACTCCAGAGGAGGCAAAAAAATTGTAAGATGTAGCACCATCAACAAAAACAAAAGAACGTCTACCAGAGAGATAGGACTTAATCCAACTAAGAAAACTAGAATGGAAACCTATCTTTCCCAGTTTAGCAATAAGGATGCTATGAGAAACCTTATCAAAAGCTTTTGACAAGTCAGTGTAGATGACATCAACATGTAGACCAAGTTCAAAAGTCGAAATACAATATTGATTAAACACAGCCAAGTTAGTGACTGTTGAACGCCCAGCCACAAAACCATGTTGATATGGACAAATTATTCTTTTAATGGCAAAGAACAACTTATCTTTGATAATACCTTCAAAAAGTTTTGACAAAGAGGACAACTTGGAAATTGGTCTATAATTTGAGACATCATTCTTATTGCCGCTTTTGAATACAGGTGTAATAGACGCAATCTTGAAATTATCAATAAATACTCCAGCAAGTAAAGATTTATTAAAAATTTCCTTTAACGGAAGACAAAGTGAGAACATACATTTTTTAATTAAATATGCCGACAACCCATCAACATCAGTTTTGCACGAATTTTTTAATTTAACAATACCTGTCAAAATATCTTCATCAGTGAGAATTAAAGAACCGAAATCTACTGTTGATTCAATGTTATTGAAAATAGAATCATCTACAACAACTGAAGGTTCAAAGTTTGAAACGAAAAAATCTGCAAACAGATTGGCAGAATCTAAAGCAGAATTAGAAGTTTTGTCAATGTAAAACATTGAAGACGGAATATTTGAACAAGATTTTTTAGACTGAATAAAATTCCAAAAGAATTTCGGGTTTGACTTTATACTACCCTCACAACGTAACAAGTACTGCTTATAAAGAAATTTATTAAGGCAATTAAATTCACTCATATAGTGTAAATATTTGACCTTATATACAACATAATTTGTGGCTTTATAACGATTATAAAATTTGTTTTTTAAATTTTTCATTTTTTTGAGACCTTTGGTGTACCAAGGTAATTTTGTAACTTCCAAAATCTGTAAATTTCATCGAAATTTCAAAAGGTTATCGACGAAGAGTTTCGGAGAAAAGTCATTGTGTAAAACCTAACTTATTAGGTTTATTGTTTTCATAATAAAAGTTTTACAAATAAACCCACCTTATCCGTGGTGGAGAGATCCGCTGAGCGTGGTGGTTCTTCCTCAATTTGGGGATCATTTGGTGGTAGTCTTTGTTCTTGTACGCTGGCTAACCTGTAATTTTATTCAAAATTGATTACTTAGTAATGTTGAATTAAAGGTCTTTAAGTAGTAGGGGTATTAATATGGTTGTACGTGTGTACAAAAATAGCTAGAAAGCAAACTTATAATAACTTTTTCACAGAGTGTGGCAGATATGTATAACAAATACAAACTTCTATTCAATTGATTATCCTGTACAGTGTACACAGAAAAATTTAACCAAAAAAATTGTTAATTTACCAACTCATACAAAAGTTTGGAGAACACGAAATCGGAAACAATTTCCATCGGTTAATCTAAACGGTAAAAAATAGTTTTTTTTCCAACACAAAATTGTTATTTTACTTGTACGCGAAAGCATGATGTATGCATAGAACATGTCCTATTTCGAGATTGAACAGACTGTGCAGACTGTGCAGAGTATACTTTGCTACATATAGACGCACCAATACATGTACGCGAAAGCATGATGTGTTCTATTTTTAGATATATGTTATATTTAACAGACTGTACAGAGTATACCACATTTGGACGCTTGTTGAATAATGTTAGAGCTAGCTGAAACTGCTAAGGGCTTAGACCGCACTGCAAAAACTCCCAAGAGGTCTGGGTTCGAAACACGGTATAAAAGGTGAGTAAAGAAAGTTGAAGTTTTTTTAAGTAAATAAAAAGTTATTACAAATTGTTATGAACAAAAAGAAAAATATGTAAAATAAAATAACAAATAAAATATATAAAATTTTTTGTTTTTGTAATAAATGCAAAAAAAACCTATTTGGGGGTTGCTATTTTTGGTTTATATTTACTTCCTTTGTTGGTTCGATCGTTCTTAACCAACCTTTTCGGTTAGATTTACCAACTTTTATTTTTCTGTGTATATAACTGCACGCAATCTAGCGAGAAAAGTGTTCTGTGTGGTGCTATGCTGAATTTAGTGTTCCTGCCACATTCATAACAAATTAAGCTCCAGAAATTACAGTTGTTTCACAATGACAATTTCAGTATAGTTTTATTCAAGTACTTCTTTAGTATTCGTTTGGTGACCAAATTTGAAAACATTGTTTTCTATGTCTTATGTAGCATTTCCATTTTATGACCCTTCGCGGACCCAAACTTAAGAGTTTGTATTCTTTTCTCAATATTTTCTCCTTTGAAGTAAAGAGTAATTGAGTGTTCCCCAATATCAATATCTAAAAGCAGTACACTGAGAAAAAAGTGCGCTTTCAAATTAAATGTGATCACCTTCAAAGTGTCGATCGCATAAAGTTCACATACAAAGTAAAAAAAAATAATTTTTTTTAAAGTGTTTATATTAGGCATTTCTCCTCTGCTATGAAAAAACACATCATAGTCATATAATGTGTTTTTCCTTTGGATGCATTTTCTGAATCTGCACTGTCCTCGGTCGATGTTCTTATAAAAAATCTTGAAAGGTTTTGCATTCCAATTTCATTATTACCATCATTAGTTGATGCATTTAAATTTATGTCTACTTTCTTCTTCCTTTTTATTATTACAAGTATAATAATTATAATAACTATAAATGCCATTACATTAATTGATAAAAAGATATAATTTTGAATTTTAACAATTTTATATTGAAAATTTCATTGGCTTGAATTTTATTTATCGATTCTAGTGATAATATATCTTCTACTTTGCTATTGTTTGCCATTGGTTGTAATATTGTCGGTAGTGGCCTGTTCCCTGTTATTTCTTTTGAACTGTAAATCTTGTCTCCTATCTCAACACTCGTGTTGTGGTATTTTATTAAATGCATTCGAATGCAAACTTTCGTTATTAAATTTTATGAAACCATTATACTTATTTAAAAACATTAAATTACTTCTACCGATTTCATGTGTTGGTTATTGATTTTTATACAATTATATATTTTACGTTTTAGCAGCTGTGCTATGCACCAAATACAGGAAACTAGTAAACACAAGTACAAGTGGTACAGTTAATATTCCTCAAATATCAGAAGGCATTTTCACATTAATTTTATTCATAGCGTATAAGCTAAATAAATGTTTCAAAGCATATGTGCATAAGCATAAAATTAATGTAACGAATAAATTGTAACAATAAATTCTCATTATCAAAAACAAAAAAGAAAAACCTTATGGTTTTATAATGCGTGTTTGATTTGGAATATGTAGAATATTTTGAAATCGAAAAAGCTTCACAAAAACATTTCAAACACGTAGAATGTGTTTTTGCTTTGTAATTCTGTATTTTTATTTCCATAAAAACAAATAAAAAGACTAAAAATGGAATATCTTCCGCCACAATGGATCAAATTGAATCCTATAGACAGTACTTTTACCCCAAGAAGCGTTCATACTATTCGCATGCTTGTTTTTGCCATTATTGTTAAAATTTGATTAAATTCAACAATTTCCAAACAAACTCATTTGTCTCGAAAACATAATTTTTCCTATAATGTGTTTTTGCGTTTCTGGGGAGATTTTAAGTCTTTATAAGTTTAAAAATAAACATTTCTTTAGTTTAAAAGTGTTTACTTTATTGGAGTAGGCGCACATCAAAGCTAAAATGACACAAATCAAATTAAAACAAGTGAGAAAGTTTCAGTCGGGCCAGCCGACTTATATATACCCTACACCTACTGGGCCATATTGGATCCGCCATCTTGAATTTTGAAAATGCGACATAAAATTCGAAATCAGCGACCCCACAAACCCCCCTATACAAAATTTCATACTGTTTTGATGAAATCTTAAAGTTTCGGCCGCCATATTGGTTCCGCCATCTTACTGTTTTGATGAAATCTTAAATTTTCGGTAAAAACACGATTTTCACTTATATGGGAACGCCTACCTCCCAGTCGACCGATTCCGCCCATTTGCAATACCAGCTCCTTCTAGGGCCTAAAAAGAATAAATCCAAAAGTTGGGATCCCTAGCTTTCTTCTAGCTCCTGCTATCGTGATGTCGCGGTATAAAATCGCGACACGAATGTTGTTGTTTTTATTGTTTGTTTTGTTTTTATGTTTCCCTTTTGTTCGGGGCGACGGGCGAACAAAATCGAAGGAGCAAAATCACACACGCACTGACCGCACTGAACGCACTGAAAAATTTTATTAATTGTTACTAATTTTTATTTATTATTTGTTTTGCTTAAGTTGAAAGCGAAACAAATTCGCCACTCGCGGGTGAAATGCGACCGGCGCGCGGAAGAAGAAAACTGAATATTTTGTTTTCTTTCTTCTCCTTTCTATCGCTTTTGCTTTCGTTAAGTTAGCTCAGTGAGCGGCGGCGATCCGATGAAGGTATTGCCAGCCTCGCCATTACAATAGTAAAATGTCAAAGCCTGGACTAAAGCTTTTGTACTCTTTGAACCTGTTTGAGGGAGGGGAATTTGAGAACATTATGCTTTCGCCTATACGCGCTCATATATTCTGATTCTTTTAGTTCTTTTTGAGCAGGGAAGAAGGAGAGTGTTAAAGCTGTAGATTTTTAATTTATTTGAATCTTAAATTAGTTGTTTGGAAAATTTGGATAATTTTCTTTCTTTTTTTTAAATTGTATTTTTTTTTGGAGTGGTGAAGTGGAGCTGTTGCCATCGTCGGACTGTGGCTGGAGGACAAGTGTTCCAAAGGGAGTATTTTTGCGCGCTGGTTTAGTTTTGCCAGCTAGTGTTTATTTTGCTTTATTTTATTTGTGGCAGTCGGCCATTTAGTGTTTTGAGGAATTGAATAGAGTTGGACAGGTTGTGTTCGGTCGTGATTTGTTTTGGTGAAGTGTTTCCGTCCAAGTAGTTTGCTTGGGATTTGTTTTTGGCCGTTTCCCCCCCTCTTCCTTATTCCTTTTTTTTTGTTTGTGTTGTCCCGCATCAGAGCCAAGTTGTTGCTGGACATCGAATTTTATCGAAGTCCAGCTGGTGAATAGATTCTGCAAGAATCGTGCGAGGGATTTCAGACAGGTTGGTCTGGTCCCGCAAATCAATTGCGTTTAAAGAAATATAATTTTTGGTGTACGAATAATTTCTTTTGGGAGATTGTCGGTTTGTGTTGATTTCGAAAAAGGGTTTGTGTTCGGTATTATTTTCCTTGTGTCGGGAAAATTTCCGTTTCTTTTATATATAGTTATATATATACCTATATATATATCTATTGCGGCAGTTTCGGTGTAGTTTTTAAAAGAAGTTTATTTATCAGGTTTTCGTGTGTTCGTGTTGTACGTTCGTCCGGGGATACCATACCGCGAGGGTCGTCTTAAATCCCACGCTTCGCGACTGTGCTATTCGGGCAAATAGGGAATTTAATTATCGCGTGGGGATTTTTGGGTTTAGAGTTTTAAATAAAGTTTTAGTTCAAAATAGCGCGATAAGCTGGCGCCCATCGTGGGGCTATTTTGTTTAAAGTTTTTTTAAATATTAACTTTTTTAAAATTTTTTTTTGTTGTATAATTTTTTTTTTTTAAATGGTTTTTTTTGTAATATTTTTTTTCTATTTTTCGAGTTTTTTTTTGAATTAAATTTTTTTTTGATTTAAATAAATAATTTTTTTTTGTGGTGTTTTTAGTGTTTTGTATATTTATTTATATTTTGACTAATTAATTTTTATTATTTATTTAGCTTTTTTTGAATTGGTCGGAGCAGCAGAGTTCGCGATAGTTCGGTGAGTCCGTTTCATTTTATTTAAAAAAAATTTTTTTTTTAATTTTTGGTGTTGTCCGCCTTTTTGCCAATTACTGTTTTGTTTTTTTAAGTTTTTTTTCAATTTGATTTTATTTATTAAAATTGTTTTTTAATTCTGTGAGCGTGGTACGCTGGTTTATTTTTATATATATATTTTTTTTTGGATTAATGTTTTTAAATTTTAGGTAATTTTTTTTTTTGAGTTTTTTTTAATAATTTTTTTTAATGACCAGCTTTGTTGCTTGAGGGCATGTTAGGGTTTCAGGGAGTTGTAAATTTGTCCCAGTGGGATTTAAAGTTTACCGGTCAGAGAAGGGATATATCTCTGCATGCCTTCCTGGAGCGAGTAGACGAGCTTTGTGGCGCTCGTGGGGTCAGTGAGGACCAGTTGTTTAGAGGGGCGGTAGATTTATTTTCGGATAGGGCTTTGATTTGGTTCCGTGATGCCCGAAGGTATGTTTCCAGCTGGCGAGAATTGGTCGTTCAGCTGAAGTTAGAGTTTCTGCCCCATAATTATGATGACCTCTTGTTAGACGAAATTAGGAAAAGGACACAAGGTGGGGCTGAGTCCATAGGCATTTATGTAGCGGTTATGAGGGGTCTGTTCCGTCGTCTGTCCGAGTCCTTGCCGGAGAAGCGTATGTTGGGTCTGGTCAGGGCTAATTTGTGTCCTTTTTATCAGACTCAGCTGGGCTTGGCTGAGCCTGAGAGTCTTTCGGAGTTGGTTTCCTTGGGTCGGAAACTGGAGGCTGTGCGGGCGAATGTGGAAGCATTCGTGCCGCCGCCCAGCAGCCGGTCCAAGGACTTGCTGGAGCCAGACTTGGCATATGTTGCGGCCGAGCCGGAAGTGCTTGCAGTCAGGGCTCCGCTGCGCAATCTTAGATTGGAGCGGAGAATTAGGGCACCTCAACGGGCTAGACGTCCGTTCAGGTGCTTTAACTGCAAGAAGTTTGGGCATGTTTCGGTAAACTGCCGAAAGGCGGTTATTTGCCGCGGCTGCGAGCGGCCTGGCGTCATGAAGCGTGATTGCCCCCCATGCTCTCAGAGAGCAGGGCAATCGCAGAGCGCTCGGACAGGGAGGCGGCACCGAGAGCGGCTCCGAAGGCCCGCGAAGAGTCGGGAAATGGGGAGCGAGCTCTTGTGGAGGCAGGGCAAGAAGTTCGCGAGGTTTAGGTAGGTTGCCTGCGGGCAACCAGCTGGCTAGGGAAAATAGTGATAGGCCTCAGAGGCGTCCGTCCGGAGTATATTTGAGTTTCACTTTGTCGGGAAAAGATTTGGATAATAGGCCATATTTAGGTGTTAAAATTTTGGGAGTGCGTATGTTAGGGCTTTTAGATTCGGGGGCCACCAGGACGATTCTTGGTAGGCCAGGCTGGGACACATTAAAGTCCTGGGGGATAAGTTTATTGGCGTCTGCGGTCAGCAAGGTTGCGCTTGCTGCTGGTGAAGAAGTTCCGGTTAGGGGGGTAGTTTCGGTCCCTTTCGAGGTAGAGGGTAATTCGGTCCTCGTTGAATGTCTCGTAATACCGGATGTACCCCAATCATTGATTCTTGGAGTAGACTTTAGGTCTAAGGCCGGTGTAGTGCAAGATTTGACCAAGAATCAATGGAGGTTTTCCGACCAAGTCGAGGTCTCGTCAGTAGCGGCGGTAGTTGATAGGTCTTCGTTGTCAACTAGGGAAAAATCGGTTCTTGAAGAGTTAGTCGTTGAAGTTTTTAGAGCTATGCCTGAGGGACTTGGTTGTACACATTTGGTCGAACATGGGATTCGTATAAAGCCAAATGTGGAACCAGTCAAGCAGCGATACTATCCGGTATCGCCCGCTATTCAGAGGCGCATAGATGAGGAAATAGAGGATATGTTAGAAAAGGGTGTGATTGAGATTTCTCACAGCCCTTGGGCATCACCGGTTGTGATGATTAGGAAAAAGGATGGGAGTTATAGGTTTTGTGTCGACTATAGGACACTGAATAACAATACGGATCGAGATAGTTACCCCCTCCCTTATATCTCGGCTACTTTAGATAAGCTAAAGGACGCCAAATATCTCTCTAGTTTGGATATAAAATCCGCTTATTGGCAGATCCCAGTAGAGAAGGAGTCTAGGGCCTGCACGGCATTTACAGTTCCGGGTAGGGGGCTCTACCAGTTCAAGCGCATGCCTTATGGCCTGCACAATGCGCCTGCAACTTGGCAGAGATTTATAGATGAGGTCCTTGGGGCTGACTTGGCTGACTCGGCAGGGCTTAGATTGAATAGGGAAAAATATAATTTTTGTCTTTCTTCGCTACGGTACTTAGGTTATGTTGTTGATCGACAGGGCTTGCACGTTGACCCCGAGAAAGTTGAGGCAATGCTGAAAATTCCAGCGCCCAAAAATGTAAGGGAAGTCAGGTCGTTTGTTGGCACCATTTCTTGGTATCGTAGGTTTGTTTCGAATTTCGCAGATTTGGTTAAACCTCTAACTGATCTTCTAAAGAAGAAGAACAGGTTTAGATGGTCGCCGGAGTGTGAGGACAGCTTTTTGAAGGCCAAGGAGCGTCTAGTGACGGCGTCGGTCCTGAGCTGTCCTGATTTCGAACGACCCTTCGTTGTTCAGACTGATGCTTCCGATTTTGGAATAGGTGCCGTTTTGACACAGCAGTTTGATGAAGGGGAGAAGGTCATTTCGTATTTGAGTAGGTCGTTGAGTAGATGGGAGAGGAATTATTCCACTACCGAGAAGGAGTGTTTGGCTGTTTTGTGGGCAGTTGAGAAGTTGAGGCCATACATCGAAGGGGTCAGGTTCACAGTGGTGACCGACCATTATTCGTTGGTATGGCTCAACAATTTGAAAGATCCTTGCGGTAGGTTGGCTAGGTGGGCTTTAAAGCTCCAGCAATACGATTATGAAATCATACATCGTAAGGGGAAAGATCTCTCTCCATACTTCGTGAATTTTGGCCGAAATATGGCGGTCAGGGGTGATAGAGATTATAGACGAGTGGGAGACTCAGACCAACCGGACAGTAGTAGTGAGGACCGGGCCAAGTTAATGGCAGACTTGAGGGAAGACATACGGAAGAAGTTAGAAATGGCAAGTGCCAAGACAGCAAAGACTTACAATCTCAGACGTAGAGATGTACAGTATTTACCGCACGAGTTAGTATGGAGACGTAATTTTGTTTTGACCGATGCTGCAAACTATTTTGCTGCGAAGTTAGCTCCGAAATTTGTTGGACCGTTTAGGGTTAAAAAGAGGGTGTCTCCGTGGACATATGTTTTGGAAGACGAAGACGGACGAGAAAAGGGGACATGGCACGTGCAGGACCTTAGGCCGCACATTGACTCAGGGTGATTTTCTCCGGTTAGATTCGAAAGTTGGCTGGTCTCAGGAGACCAAGCAATTTTCGCGGAGGTGGAGGTGGGGTTGTCGCGGTATAAAATCGCGACACGAATGTTGTTGTTTTTATTGTTTGTTTTGTTTTTTTATGTTTCCCTTTTGTTCGGGGCGACGGGCGAACAAAATAGAAGGAACAAAATCACACACGCACTGACCGCACTGAACGCACTGAACAATTTTATTAATTGTTACTAATTTTTATTTATTATTTGTTTTGCTTAAGTTGAAAACGAAACAAATTCGCCACTCGCGGGTGAAATGCGACCGGCGCACGGAATAAGAAAACTGAATATTTTGTTTTCTTTCTTCTATTTTCTATCGCTTTTGCTTTCGTTAAGTTAGCTCAGTGAGCGGCGATCCGATGAAGGTATTGCCAGCCTCGCCATTACAATAGTAAAATGTCAAAGCCTGGACTAAAGCTTTTGTACTCTTTGAACCTGTTTGAGGGAGGGGAATTTGAGAACATTTATGCTTTCGCCTATACGTACATGAGTGCCGCCAAAATGTATATTTCATTTTGGTGGGTGCAGGGGGGTATATGTAAATTTGCCAAACACACCTAGAAAAATCTGAAGAGATTTTTCGCATATAGGTATGGGTAAAGCACCGACTGCGGACACTGGTTTCTGCGTAAGCCGCA
The DNA here is from genome assembly GCA_951394025.1 of Heteromyza rotundicornis. NCBI lineage: Eukaryota > Metazoa > Arthropoda > Insecta > Diptera > Heleomyzidae > Heteromyza > Heteromyza rotundicornis. The sequence goes on from OX596010.1 coordinate 40,892,430, forward strand.
CTCTATGTATGTGGGAACATAAATGGAAAGTGAGCGTCATAGGCGCTCATATATTCTGATTCTTTTAGTTCTTTTTGAGCAGGGAAGAAGGAGAGTGTTAAAGCTGTAGATTTTTAATTTATTTGAATCTTAAATTAGTTGTTTGGAAAATTTGGATAATTTTCTTTCTTTTTTTAAATTGTATTTTTTTTGGAGTGGTGAAGTGGAGCTGTTGCCATCGTCGGACTGTGGCTAGAGGACAAGTGTTCCAAAGGGAGTATTTTTGCGCGCTGGTTTAGTTTTGCCAGCTAGTGTTTATTTTGCTTTATTTTATTTGTGGCAGTCGGCCATTTAGTGTTTTGAATTTGAGGAATTTAATAGAGTTGGACAGGTTGTGTTCGGTCGTGATTTGTTTTGGTGAAGTGTTTCCGTTCTGGGAATTTCAAGTAGTTTGCTTGGAATTTGTTTGGCCGTTTCCCCCCTCTTCCTTATTCCTTTTTTTTTTTGTTTGTGTCGTCCCGCATCAGAGCCAAGTTGTTGCTGGACATCGAATTTTATCGAAGCCCAGCTGGTGAATAGATTCTGCAAAGAATCGTGCGAGGGATTTCAGACAGGTTGGTCCCGCAAATCAATTGCGTTTAAAGAAATATAATTTTTGGTATATGAATAATTTCTTTTGGGTGATTGTCTTTTGTGTTGATTTTGAAAAAGGGTTTGTGTTCGGTATTATTTTCCTTGTGTCGGGAAATTTCCGTTTCTTTTATATATAGTTATATATATACTTATATATATATATATTGCGGCAGTTTCGGTGTAGTTTTAAAAAAAAGTTGATTT
>OX596010.1:40893445-41073632 GCA_951394025.1 Heteromyza rotundicornis
AAGTCTAGCCTTAACATTCCGCTCAGACAAAGCAGGTTTCTTTTGTTTAACCGCGGCCACCATACCTATTTTATTCAATGAACGTCGTACTGTCCATGTACTCGCTTGAAGTTCTAACTGAGCAGCAGCCTCCCGAGGAGTCCTACACTCATTTTTTTCGCAATAATCGCTCAATAGCACGGGCATCTCCATCGGTAAGCTTCCTGGGACGTCCTCCAGCGTTTACAACTCCGTCAATACCTTGCCTTTTCCTTACATTTATTACTGTTTGTCGACTTATATTTAGTTTTTCGGCTATTTTCCTAGCTGAATAACCTTTTTCAATCAAAACAATAACGTTGTCTTCGACGTCTCGCGGTAATTTTCGCATGTTTTATTTGGTTAAGCAGTACCGATCGACACGACAACTAAAACTTCAATAAGATCAATTATTTATTTTACCTATGCTCAGAATTCCGAGCAAATTCGCTATTCCAGTCATAACTGTAAACGTAGCGGGACTTTTCTTACAAAAGTATGCAGTGGTGCAAAACTGTCAAAATGGCATGTAAGCGGAATTTAATATATATTTTTTGTTAAAGAAGGAAATAAAATTGTTTTCTTTACCAGTTTAAATAAATTAAAGTCTTAGCTTTATTTTGGGGTATAAATGATCCTGGTACTGCGGGTAGAAGCAATGTTATAATAATATTTAGTTGATTTCGGCAAACATGTTGACGGTTTTGCTTCCCACTGTATATCGTCCACCCAAAGCAAGTTAATATAAGGGTTATAAAAATAAAGAAAAGATTGTTAATTCGAAACGAATTTTCTGTTTTTATCTTTTTTGAAATCGATTTCGAGAGCTATCGAATAGTTCGAAGAGGAACAAGGCCTGCGCCCATTTATTGGTCCTTCAATCTTGATTAAAGAAAAGAAGACGAAAAGGCATCCTCCGCAAACAAATTAAGACGGATACGAAAAGCCCCACCATACCATCATCTGCTCGCTTTGCGACGAGGCAGACAATTTGACCATGGTGGCCTGCGACCACTGCGATGGATGGTACCACCACAGTTATGTGGGAGTCGATTCCTCCATAGCACATGTTGACTGGCGTTGCAGGATGTGTACAATGGAATCTCAAATGCCCACTGATACGACAGAGGCTGCCTCTTGTGCGGTCAACGACAAAGGAAGAGTTGCCGCGCCGCTTGATACTTCGGCCATTACGTCACCTAATGGCGCGGCCTCCATGCCGCTTGTTTCTGCGAGCGCTACCACCACGCCGCTTAATGACCATTCGCCTGATGACACGAATGGTGCTCATTCGCCTAGCGAAACTGTAACAACTGCACCGCTTAATGATGCCGTCACTTCGCCTTCAGCTACTGCGAATCCACGTACTTCATCAAATAAGTCAACTGCGCTTTCGAGCCGACTGCGTTCTGGGTTGAAGATGCTCGAGGAAGAGAAACAAAGTTGATCACGTAGGCGTGAGGAACTGTTGAAACAACTTGAGCACGAGGAGGAGGAAAGTGACCTCGCTGGACAACAGACGAGTCCCGAGGTGCAGAGGTTGTTGCAGGTGCAACCTGCCCACCTGCAGTACTCCGCTCCCCGGATCGAACGCTTTCAAGCTCCACAGTCCGAGGTAGCCACCAACGTGCGTGGCATGCGTTCATCGTCGAACAAAAATGACGGCTCTACAGAGTGGAATGATCCGCAACAGACAATGCGCTTGGTACTCGAAAAGCTTACAGCGTTGGAGTGAAAGGTAAACCATGTTTCTGCTATACCATATGCTGGTGTGAACTCTTCCAGTGAAACATTGGGCGCAGTGCAATATGCCACTGCACCCTCAATTGTTACGCGCTCTGTTACTGCACCTTTCGTCGCTGCCAACTCACTTGCTGTGCGGTCCTCTACTGCGCCCGCTGCCTCTTTCGCCGCACCTTTGCCCTCTTCCGCTATGACTTCGGCAGCTACTGCGACCTTTGCTGGAGCGCTCACAAACGCTGCATCCTCCACCGCTACTCCTTATGCTTCTGCTTCCTATGCGTTGCCATCGGCCATGCCCTGGATATCCAGCACGTTTGGCAATTTAACTCCTATACACCAACGGGAAGGAGAGCCCACTGAACCCGTACCCACATCTGGAACGGAAATCGCTGTACAAGGGCGTCGAGTAACAACTGATCAGTTAGCGGCCAGGCACAGCTTCGCGAAAGAACTACCTAAATTCAGCGGAAATCCGGAAGAGTGGCCCTTATTTTTGGCTACGTATGAACAGACTACTGAACTCTGTGGGTTTTCTGATGGTGAAAATTTGGCTCGACTGCGCCAGGGCCTAGATGGTCCATCTCGCCACGCTGTAAGAAATCTTTTGTTGCACGCCGCATGCGTTCCTCAAATATTACACACTTTGCAAATGAAATATGGCAGACCAGAGCTTATTATCAGTGTACTACTAGGACGCATTCGCGATATGCCTGCGGTTAAAGAGAATCGCCTAGAGGCTCTTGTGGACTTCGCTTTGGAAGTACAAAATGTCTGCGCCACGATGAAGGCTTCAGGCCTACATAACTACCTTAACAATCCTGAGTTGGAACAACAGCTGGTCGGCAAGCTTCCAGGAATGTTGGCCGCCTTTTGGGGAATGCAGAAGCTCACGCGGCTAACGTTGAGAAGCAATGTGAGGTATGCAAAGGTACATGTGTCAACGTGAGCAGTTGTGAGGCATTTAAGAAAGCCGATAGAGCCAGAAGGTGGAAACTGGTACACACTCTAAATTTGTGTCGAAGGTGCTTAAGAGCCCACTATCCGGGCCGATGCTCGTCTTCAGAGATATGCAACATTGACGGATGTCGTTTTACACATCATCCCCTATTACACAAACAGATTATTACCACCATCACTACACCTTCTGTGGGCGTGACGTGTAACACTCACTGCGATACTATTGACTCGATTCTCTTCCGAGTGCTGCCTGTTACCCTTTACGGCAACGGAGTGCAGCTGACTACTTTCGCCTTCTTTGACGATGGTTCATCGCTCACGCTTACGGACGACGAGCTTCAAAGGGACCTACAAATGAAGGGAGTACCTCAGCCGCTATGTCTGCGATGGACCGCAAAAACGCACCGATATGAGGACGAATCGGAGCTCCTAAATCTTGAAATCTCCAGTGTAGAGGGAACCAAGCGCTTCGCTCTCAAAAACGTACGTACAGTCAAAAAGCTAGAATTGCCTGCACAAACCCTAGACGTAACGAAGCTTCAGGCCCAGTACTGCCATTTACGAGGAGTGCCCTGTGAATCCTAGACCAATGCTAAACCACGGCTCTTAATAGGACTCAACAATAGCTGGCTAGGACAAAGCTTAAAATCCAAAGAGTGCGCCGAATTCGAGCCGGTAGCAGAAAAGACACGCCTTGGCTGGACGATAAAGGGAATGCTGTCAAGCCGAATGCCGCACTCGTCAGCCGCACATCACGCATTTCATATGTGCGACTGCGATATTTCGGCCAATGCAGAGCTGTTGCAAATAGTTAAAGATTTAATCTGCCTTGATAACTTGGGAATCACCAGTGAATCTGTTGCGTTCACATCTAAAGACGGCGAGCACACTCTCGAACAATTAAGACTGAACACTAGGCGCGTCGATGGTCGCTTTGAAACTGGTTTGCTGTGGAAATTTCACGATGTACCACATCCCGATAGTCTACCGCTAGCCAGGCGCAGAGCACACTGTCTGCTTTCCAAGATGCAAAAGGACCCCGAACTCGCTCAGGTACTGCAAACAAAAATTACCAGCTACTTGGACAAAGGTTACGCTAAAGTATTACCTCCTCAGGAGATACACGAAAAGAAAAGCTGGCGATAAGTGGTGACATTGAGGAAAGGTCAAAATTCGTGCGGAAGACCAGGACTACCAGCGCTTCCTGTGGTTTGAACCAGGAGAAACTCAACCTACTATACTAGCAATGACTGTCATGACCTTCGGCGCCACTTGTTCTCCCAGCTGCGCTCAGTATATTAAGAATGTGAACGCTGAAGAGTTTCGTGATCGGCTTCCCCGCGCTGTACAGTGTATCATCGACAACCATTATGTTGATGACATGCTTGACAGCGTAGGTTCAGAGGAGGAGGCTATTCAGCTGGTACGAGATGTTTCCGCCATACATGCTCACGGAGGCTTTCACATTAGAAACTGGCGATCTAATTCAACAAACGTCCTGAATGCACTAAACACTGCACCAGTGGACGCCAATCTTTCCCTGAGCGTCGATCAAGAGATGGGGGCAGAAAAGGTGCTGGGTATGTGGTGGACCACAACAGACGATTGTTTCGTTTTCAAGGTTTCTAAACGTTATAAAGAAAAGGACGTGTTGCAAGGATTAGGTCGCCCCACTAAGCGATAGGTACTGAGTTTATTAATGAGCGTTTTTGACCCCCTTGGCCTCATTGCCTTCTACGTCATCTATGCGAAAATAACGTTTCAAGAAATTTGGCGCTCTGGGTGCGGCTGGGATGAGCTCATTCCCGATGAACAGTATGCTACATGGCTTCGATGGATACGACTTTTTCCCGAAATTGAAGGATTCCACGCTATTATTTTCGATCAGCGCTAACCACATCCTCACACACTTAACATCGCAAGGAAGATTTTCTGGACTGATTCGCGTACCGTATTAGCTTGGTTGCGCTCAGACCACCGCCGTTACTCACAGTTCGTCGCCTTTCGGATTAGCGAAATATTGCAAATTACTGACGCGATCGAGTGGCGCTGGCTTCCCTCCGCCGAAAACGTGGCCGACGACGCGACTAAATGGCAGGCAACGCCCGACTTCTCTGGATATAGTCGCTGGCTTAATGGGCCTTCCTTTCTAAAGCAACATCGCGATGAGTGGCCACGTGAAGCCGGAGACAAAATGCATACCGATTAGGAGCTAAGAGCACGCCGAGTTTTCCATCACCGCGAACAGCCTACTCTGCCCTTATTGTTGGAGTTTGGGCGATTTTCACGGTGGTCTCGTCTTCTGCGCGTCACAGCAACTGTAATTTGTATCACGCGCCTATGGAAGCACTACAAGCGCGCTCAGCCACATCACTGCTGCAATCTGTCTCAGAATGACTTTAAACTAGCTGAAACGTTACTCTGGAGGCAAACTCAACTCGACGCCTTTGGCGATGATATCGCCCACCTTACAAGTGGCAAAGTTCTTACCCGCTCAAGTCTTATCTACAAACTTTCGCCTTACGTGGATAACGAAAGCTTGCTCCGACTCAGAGGTAGGGCAACCCTTGTTGGGAAGAAGGATCTCTTAATATTGCCCAAGGACCATCACATAACTCGACTGGTAGTTGCTGACTACCACACAAAATACTATCATGGCAGCTCTGAAACTGTGGTGAACGAACTTCGTCAATTTTTTTGGATTCCTAAGCTACGAGCCGTGGTCAATAAAGTACGTCGGGCGTACCAAGTTTGCAGCAACCGTACAGCACTACCGCGGCCTCCGAAAATGGTCTGCTTGCCAAGCGCTAGGATTACCCCGTTCTGTAGAGCTTTTTCCTACGTCGGCGTGGATTATTTCAGCCCCATTTTAGTTACAGTGCGTCGAAGTGCCGAAAAGAGGTACGGTGTCATATTCACCTGTTTAACGACGAGAGCGATTCATTTAGAAGTGGCCTACTCCTTGTCAACGGACTCCTGCATAATGTGTATACGAAATTTTACGGCTCGACGAGGCGTTCCACTAGAGCTCTGGAGTGACAAAGGCACAAATTTTAAAGGTGCGGAACGCGAATTGCTGGACAGTTTCAAAATGATGGATAAGGACGCAATGGTAAGAGCATTTACCAACTCAGCGTTGAAATGGCGCTTTATTCCGCCCGCCTCTCCTCATATGGGTGGTGCATGGGAGAGGCTTGTGCGTACGGTGAAGGACGTACTTGGCAGAGTTCTGACAATCCGTCAGCCATCTGAAGAGCTGCTACGTGCTGCACTACTGGAAGTGGAAGCCATCGTAAATGCACGTCCTCTCACCTATATTCCGGTCAGCAACGAAGACGATGAGGCCCTGACACCCAACCATTTCCTTCTAGGAAGCTCTAACGGTCTCAAACCACTTATGGAACCACTCGATGAAGCGGTGCAATTGCGAAGAAGTTGAAAGTGTAGTGTACATTGTAGACCCCAACTATCCGAGGAACTGTTGGCCAAAGGGCAGGGTGGTTGGAGTAAAATCAGGAGACGACGGACAAGTCAGAAGCGCTCTAGTGAAAACTACGACCGGTCTGTATGAACGACCTGCTGCGAAAATTGCCGTTCTTACGCTAAATTCTTCACCAGTTGAGGTAGGTCCTCGAGAGAACATACCGGAGGGGAGTGTTACGAAAGGTACGGCAACTCAGTCGAGCTACACGACCGGCCCGAAAAAGGACTAGCACGGTAACCCACATTAAAATCTGACAGGTGTTGTAGCCATTTTGAAGAGACTCTTCTTCTCTTGCCTTTTCCTTTTTCTATCGCTGACCTGCTGGTTCACAGGCCCCGCTCTAAATTTGCAAATTAATTTGCGAATTTTCGATCGTTATTATTATTTTATTTCCACCTAATAGCACTTAATTGTTAACAAAGTAAGTTAAAGTATTATATTGAATCGTAAATGTAAATATCAATGAATTCTATATTATGTATATTACAGGAATTTTTAAACTCGTTTGGATAGAGTTGTCGAAAACTTTGTGTTTTATTTCGAAAGGGAAATAACAGCTGCTATAAAAGAATTTCATCGTCTGGCTGACGAAATCCTTGAATTCGAAGCGGAATTCAATACAACTGGTCAGAATGACCATTCTACTTTCTCGTTAGAAGTTCAACGTGAGGAATTTAAAGATTTATGGGTAAAAGTAAAGGCAGCATATGAGGTCTGTTCACGGTCAAGCTCAACGGACAATGGGGAACCTAGTGGCGATTTAGGAATCCTAAAAGATACAGTGACTCCTATAAGTATTTTGCATATCCTTTTCCAAGTGAGCCACTGGTAAATTTTATAGAATCGTTAATCCGTTAAGTACATTTCGAGAAAATCCTGGTTGAAAATGGACTTACTTTTCGAACTTTTTTCGTTGGGGTTAAGACAGCCATTCCCAAATGGGCTGAATTAGATAATTTTTTAACTGAGATATTTCAGACCTTAGAAACAGTATCTGATATTCAAGGTACGCTTAACCAAAGGACAGGTAGCTACCAAAATAACAACTCTCTGAATCTAACAAAAAAGGTGAATTCTAATCAAGCAAACGTTTACCTGGCGAATTGCAAACTTTGCAATACGCAACAACACCCAATGAGGAGTTGCCCAAAATATTTAGATATGAATATCAGCACCAGGTTGTCAACAGTAAGGAGGTTACACCTGTGCTTAAATTGTTTATCACATTCTCACGAGGTGAAAGATTGCTCCAGCAATTTCAAGTGCTTCAAGTGTAAAAGAAGCCATAACTCGTTGTTACATCGTGAAGGACTTAGGACAGAGGGACCTAGCTCCAACTCTTCAGCGCCATCAAGTGGTGCAGACCGAAACAATTCTTCGGTTTCAAAAGATTTATCCACGGCACCATCCACTTCGCAAGGTCATGTCGATAGAGTCCAGACGTATTTCACGACGAGTACAAAAGGGATGCTGTTAGGGACAGCTTTAGTGACCATATCGATACCTTAGAGCACAACCATCCTATGTCCGTTTTCATGAAAATCGAGTTTTTGGCATTTTTGGATTCCTGAGAAGAAGCTGCATCAGATATGCTATAGTGGTTTGTGGAAATCGTAATGCAAGTAATTGAAAAATGAGGAAATACAAATCTATTTCCATACAAAACATACCAATTTGAAAACTTATTTTTCATTTTCTAGAGTTTTGAAAAAAATGGACATAGGATGGTTGTTCTTTAAGGTATCGATATGTCACGCATACTCCATTTTCATGGCCAGAGCGCTAATCGACTCTGGGTCTGAAGGCACATTTATATCAGCGCGTTTGCAGAAACGGCTGAATATACCCACCCAAAGCGTTAATGCACAAGTAGCAGGGCTAAATAATGTGATTTCGGCACAAATTCAAAAAATGTGCAAGACTTTGATGCTAAATTTACCTAATTTGCCATTAGCAGATCCAAACTTTTATAAAAGCGAACAAGTGGACGTCCTCATTGGGGGTGATGTATATCCTCGTATTATCTTAGATGGAATACGAAGAGGTATTCTAGGCTCACTAATGGCTCAGGAAACAGTTTTTGGGTGGATATTTACTGGGCCTTTGTCCTCTATTAGGACTGATATTAATCCGACATATTCGGTATTTTTTATATTCGGAAATTTCACTGCAGAATCAGTGGTCGCGTTTCTGGGAACTTGAAGAAGTCTCAAGAAAAAGTTCGTTGAGATATGTGAAGAAAATTATGTCAAAACGACTTTTCGAAATGACGAAGGGCGCTATGTCGTGACATTACCATTTAAAATATGGTTTTCTCAAGATATGCATCTCGGCATGTCTCGTTCTAGTGCCTATAAGCAATTTATTCGAAATGGATCCTCACTTTGTCGGAGGACTGACTTCAAAATTCAGTACGATAAAGTGATGAAAGATTATTTAGATTGTCATCACAAGGCACAAATAGATATTCCAGAGTTTGATCGCTACCCTGCCCATTACTACCTAGCGCATCATGCAGTAATTAAACCAGAGAGTACTTCTACGAAAATAAGAATAGTTTTAAATGCGTCCTGTCCGACTTCAAATGGCGTCAGTCTGAATGATGTATTGTATACAGGTCCGATTCTTCAGGTATGTTTTCAATTCCGATATAGGGAAGATGTACCGTCAGATTTTAGTAGATTCAAAGCACACGACCTTTCAAAGGATTATCTATAGGGATTCTCCATAAAAAATGATTACAGACTTCGAATTAAAAACAGTAACATTTGGACTAAACTGTGCTCCTTTTTTGGCTATTAGGACTCTTTTGTAGTTAGCTGAAGAAGTGAAAGGGAAATTTCCTCTGGCAGCATCAGTTTTAAGGGATTTTATGTATGTCGATGATGCTCTCGCAGGTGCGCACGATATGGAAACGGCGTTAAAGACTCGTGATGAACTAATTTTTTTCTGAGTTCTGCCGGTTTCCCTCTCCGTAAATGGACCGCCAAGAGTTGCTGTCCGATATTCCTAAAGACCATTTACATAATGTGGCGGCCGTGGTGCAGTTTGTTAAGCGGTTCTGCTGTGTCACGATCGGAAGGGATAAGGTTCAATCCCTACCCGGGGCAGGTCAAGGAAAAGTGTGTGTGACATGTTTTTCTGGAAAGACCGTCACCGGAAGGGATGAGGTTCAATCCCTACCCGGGGCAGGATACAGAATTAATTTGTGTGACATGTTTTTCTGTAAAGACCGCCACCTCTCGTAAACATTGGCAAAACTTACGAGAGTATAACTTGCCAAGGAATGCTTCAATTTTCCATCCGCCGTTCGGATCCGGCACTAAACTGTAGGTCCCTGCAATTATCATATACTTGCATATGATAATAGCAGCAAGAAGCATGTGGTATCACAATGGACCTTATTTGGTCTAAGTGTGTCGGTGTTCCGGCAGCCACCTTAACCTAACCTAACCTATTTACATAATGAAGATTTTTTAGAATTCGAAGATTCAAGTGAGGTTAAAATTCTGGGCATTAGATGGAACGCGAGATCAGACTTATTCTATTTCGTGAAAAAGCCAATAAAAATAAAATCGTCTTATACTAAAAGGGAAGTTCTGTCAACGATTGCGAAACTTTTCGATCCAGCTGGATGGCAGACTTGTAAAGTAATGAAATTTTCATTACGCATTACCATTACCATTACCATTACCATTACAGGTAATGAAGTTTTATTTCATTACCATTACCATTTCTGCAATGGTAATTGTAATGGTAATGATAATGAAGTAATGAAATTTCCATTACTTCATTACTTCATTACCTATCTGCCCCAACTTCTGAGTGCGTCCTTGGACATTTTATGGATGATTCATGTCAGGTGGGATTAGGACAGTTTCTGAGTGCGTCCTTGGACATTTTATTGATGAATCATGTCAGTTGGGATTATAACAGCTTCTGAGTGCGTCCTTGGACTTGGTGGGATTAGGATAACAACATATACATTTGGTATAACTTTTATTTGATATATTGCTGTTAAAAGTATTGCCTGACATGATGCATCCATAAAATGTCCAAGGAAGCACTCAGAAGCTGGCCTAATCCCAACTGACATGATTCACCCGAAAAATGTCCACGGAGGCACTCAGAAGCTGTCCTAATAGCAACTGACATGAATCATCCATAAAATGACCGTGGACACACTTGGTGGTAGCTACAATTAAACTTGGCATGCCCGCAATCGGGGCAGATAGGTAATGAAGTAATGGAAATTTCATTACTTCATTATCATTACTATGCAATCAAGTAATGGTAATTTCACTACCATTGCAATGAAATTTTCATTACTTCATTACCATTACCATTACAATTACCATTGCAGTAATGGTAATGGTAATGAAATAAAATTTCAATCATGTAATGGTAATGGTAATGTGTGATGGTATAAATTTGTACTGCTATGCAATTTTTTTTATGTGAAAATACTTTTTAAAAATCTATCCTAAAGTATTACCCAACAAGTTTCCATAAAGAAAACGCTTTCAATCTCTCATTGGATTGTTTGAACAATTTGAATATTTGGTTACGCATTGCACTTGAATTTTATTTTCCATGAGACATTCAATGTGGTTTCGTAAATTTGCATTAAACTGTATCTAAAAATGATCTGCCCAAACGACATCGCACTTGCATTCACAATAGTATTGCATTCAAACTTAACACATTGTGCGTGGATTACTAGAGTGAACACACCCAAAGTAATTGACAGATAGATTCGAAGAATGAGATTAGAAGAAACTGGCCAAATGAAAGTCTAATAGCGTGGGCGAAACGAGAATCCGTTCTTTTCCTTTTCACCGACGCTTACCGACAGACGTGTCGATTGCTAGCATCTAGTCAAAAAAAAAACGAGGAAGCATAAAATTACCAAAGGAAACTAAATCATTAAAAATACCATCAATCCAAATCGGTAAATATCAAAATGGTTATAGATAAAAAGATAAAAACTATAATCTATAATCCGAATAACTAATTTAGACGAAATATCGCTACTTTCGGGAATTTCACCCAGTTGCTACTGGTCACCACAATTGGCCAAAGCATACATTGTGATGGTATTGCTCTAGAAGCACGCTACCCACACCAAATTGCGAAAGAGTATATTCCTCGTCCAATGAATCCAATTGGCAACTGGATTTGATTTCATTGGAACTATCCACCAACACCCGATCCAATTGGGACCACGGTACGATAACCTTAACCCCAATTAAAAATTCCTATTTGTAGCTCATTCATTTTGATCAGGTGTTTCTATCAGCTGTAATAAATGCGCGAAGCCCTAAAATTAAGTTGGAAGCCAAGCTCAGACCAGCTGAAAATTCTGTCCTCATCATTTCTCAATCAGCAGCATCATTTGTTCGTAATCTCAACCGCACCCAATTGTGAAAAGTGAAAGAAAAAAAAACACAAGAAAGAATCAAATTAAATTAAAATAAAAGAATACCCGTTTAAATATTTAAAATCATACTACAGTATTCAAGTGCAGTGAAAAGAAAAAGAATATTAACAATGTTTTCCAGTAAAAATTACTTTAGAAAATATTACGAAACTTAGCTCTAAAATTTAGTTTTGAAAAACAGAAAAGAAAATAGAGTTTTAAATGATATCTATGGATGATTGAATTACCTACTTATACCTTATTAAGTTCTACCCTAAATTAGTTACAAAATATCATCATCACCAAATTGTTTGCGCAAACAACGTGGGATTGACGCCGTAATGTACATGTAAGTGGTTTTGATTTCTTTTACTATATACTTATATACAATACTAATATCCAAACATGGGCAAAATATAAAAAAAAAATAAGTAAATAATTCAATTAGATTTTCTATCGGCTAAAATTTTAAATTCTAAAAATAAAATGATTTCAATATACTGAGTTTAAAATCCTAAGTCTCAATCAATTTCATATAGATACCTAGTTTCAAATATAAATTAAAATGTAATTAAAATAAAAATAAAAATTTTTTTTAATGTAGAAACAAAATATGTTGATTAAGAAAAAAAAAAGTACTTAAATTTATATACCTGCTTGGCAACTCTAAAGAATATGGCATTAGAAAATGCATAAGTTATCTGCGATTCCCTTTTTTCGCTTCACTGCACTCAAACGGTCTAGAACCAAAATATTAAGAATGGGTATGAATCTCATTATCAATAATAAATGTTATCAATGAAGGAATAAGAAAAAAAAAAAAACAACAACAAAATGCATAAAGAGTAAGAACAGATTTAAGTCTTGCGTGAGTAATTGGTCTTAGTTAGTTGGGGTTTGAGTTGGTTGGGACTGGGAGAGCATCATGATCTCTCATAGTTATGGTTGGGTAGGGAGAGGATCGGGGCAAAATAACATCAACTGACCCCACTCTTTTGTTGCATTTCTTCGTTTACTTCTTTTGGCTTATTTCTTTTGGTTATTTCGTTTGGGTATCTCAGTATTAACTTCATTAGCTTCTGACTGTTCCCATATTTTAGTATCTTTCCAATTTCCATTTTTCGATTTCATTCTCAACTTAACTGCTGTCAATAGTTTTTTTTCTCTTTGTTTTTTTTTTTGTTTCTTGTGCATGATTTTGTTTTTGTGCTCATGAGATCAGAGTGGATTTGAGTATGAGCAAGGACTACGATTTAACCCGCTGAGCTTAGACCTGGAATCACTAGCATGCACACAGCTCTACTCCCACTACAGGTCCGGTTCATGACATAAAATGGCGCCCAACGTGGGGCTACCCAAATTTTTTTTGGGTCAACTACAACTATAAATTTAATTTTTTTCTCGAAAAACCTTTTTTTTTTTTGATGGCTTTGGAATTAGTTTAAATATAGCAAATGTTTAGCTAACGAGCTGTAAGGAATAGGGTAAATCCTCAAATTTAGTTAGACTGTGAAAATAAGTGCTTGGAATTTTGATACTGTGAATACTGTTTAAGTGCAGTTACCTTACCAGCATGTTGTTTTCAGTGGTGTCTATCTATCTTTCTTTCAACATATCTGTTAGACTTTTATGAAACACTGAAGCGATTGCTTGAATTGCTGATTTCATAAATAACGATTATAATTGTAATTGTGTGCCCTTTAGTTTATAAAATTTACATTTTCTTTTCTTAGGAAGGACCTTGAATTGCAACTTAAATACTACATAAATGCAAACTAACAAATTGGGATTGAATTCTTGCAGGACTTAACCAATCATACACAATAAATTTGATTAAAAATTAAATATTTCGTAAAATTTTTTTTGTTTGTAAAAAAAAAAAAATTTTTTAATTTAAAAGTTATTTGGATTACTTGTTAGTTAAATGACAAATATATATTTTCACTTAACTAATAATGGCGGTACATCATAGCAATGAAAATTTGCCAATGCTTGGTGGTCCTGGCGATATTTGCACAATATGCAATGAAATAACGACCGAAGTTAATTTTGCTTCTACGCCATGCCAACATGCATTCCATCGCTCGTCTATCTGGTTGAACGACAACGAGACCTGTCCAATGTGAAGGAGAGCGTGTGATACACAATCTCTAAAAAGTTTTGAAGAGCAAGACCAGCGTCCTATAATGGAAAATGCACCTACACAAGGAGCTATTCCTAGACATTTAAATACCAGTTTTAGGGGACCTAACACTCGCTCAAGAACCGCACACCCAAATAGTGCAGACTGGATCAATCAAAATTTGACCATGTCACATGAGGGTAGTTCACCCAGTAATACACGTAGACGTGGTAGACACACAAATAATACTAATAATAGGCAACAGCATTATGATCGTGACAATTTAAATCTCGATCGGAATCGTATTGAGCAATTAATTGAAAACTCCATCCAAAAACAACATGAAAATTCAAACCGTGAATTGAAAAATGTTGCTGGACAAATGATAAGTGAGTCTTTGGAAAATTATTTCCAAAATTTGGATTTGAATAGAAATCTGAATAGAAATCTGGATTTGAATAGTAACAATAACGCAGGAGTTAGGGCAGAACTGATATGGCCACAAAATATGCCATCGATGCAGGATGGACGTGATCGTGACTCTGGTCAGCCAAATCGTGAAGAACGCAATGAGAATAATCACAATACAAACGGACGTGACCAATCGGAGAACAATTATTCTAGGATCAATTTAAATTCTGGGTTAGGTTTTCCATCACAACGTGTAGATAGAGGTACACTTCCACCAGGTGTAGTGTCAAAAATAATTCTTAATTGGAAATTAACTTTTGATGGCTCACTGGAATCGATTTCAGTTAATGAATTTATATATCGCGTAAATGCACTAACAGTATCAGCACTTCGCGGTAACTTTAATGCATTGTGTCAAAATGCACACGTTTTATTTGAAGGCAAAGCCAAAAGATGGTTTTGGCGTTACCACCATTCAGTTCGGAATCTGGAATGGTTTGAGATATGTGAGGAATTACGAAGAAGCTTTAAAGATTTATAACCGATTTTGACATTAAAGAAAATATGCGAAACAGAAAACAACGAAGCAATGAATCATTTGAGAAAAATTTAGAAAGTGTCATATTGATGAGTAATGGATTGCGAACACCTTTGTCTGAAAATGAGTTGGTGGAAACACTCAATCGAAATTTACGTCCAGAAGTGAGACTTGAACTTTTGCATTTGGAAATTCGTTCAATTTCTGAATTACGGCAAATTTGTCGTCATCGCGAAAATTTTTTCGAAAGTGTACAAAGCTCTTCTAATTTTTCAAGACCTTTTAATTTACCAAGAAGACAAATTTTAATTGTGCGCTGCGTAATGCAATTCACCAGTCTACCCAACAAAGTCCCTATTATATAGTATTTGGTCAACATATGCTGACACATGGTGAGAACTATCAATTAATACGAAACATCAATATGCTTAATGGTAGAAAGTCCTGGTCAAAGACACGATAAATTATCAGTAATTCGTGATACAGTTCGGAGCAATTTGCAACTTACGTTCAAGACCTATAAGTTATGAGATCGGTCAGGAAGTATTAAGGAGAAACTTTGCTCAAAGCAATTTATCAAAGAATTTCAATGCCAAATTAGCTAACACCTATTTAAAGGCGCGGGTTCGAGGTAAACAGGGTACAGCTTATTAAATACTTGAGGATGTGAACGGAAAATTGCTTGGGACATATCACGCCAAAGATATACAATCAATTTAAAACCAATTAATTTTACACCATTTTTCAGGCCTAAGAAGGATAAAGTTAGGAAATAAATACAATTTTTTTTATTCTTAAGTCTGCTTTGTGATGGTATAAATTTGGACTGCTATGCAATTTTTTTTATGTGAAAATACTTTTTAAAAATCTATCCTAACGTATTACCCACCAAGTTTCCATAAAGAAAACGCTTTCAATCTCTCATTGGATTGTTTGAACAATTTGAATATTTGGTTACGCATTGCGCTTGACTTTTATTTTCCATGAGACATTCAATGTGGTTTCGTAAATTTATATTAAACTGTATCTAAAAATGATCTGCGCAAACGACATCGCACTTGCATTCACAATAGTATTGCATTCAAACTTAACACATTGTGCGTGGATTACTAGAGTGAACACACCCAAAGTAATTGACAGATAGATTCGAAGAATGAGATTAGAAGAAACTGGCCAAATGAAAGTCTCATAGCGTGGGCGAAACGAGAATCCGTTCTTTTCCTTTTCACCGACGCTTACCGACAGACGTGTCGATTGCTAGCATCTAGTCAAAAAAAAAACGAGGAAGCATAAAATTACCAAAGGAAACTAAATCATTAAAAATACCATCAATCCAAATCGGTAAATATCAAAATGGTTATAGATAAAAAGATAAAAACTATAATTTATAATCCGAATAACTAATTTAGACGAAATATCGCTACTTTCGGGAATTTCACCCAGGTGCTACTGGTCACCACAATTGGTCAAAGCATACATTGTGCTGGTATTGCTCTAGAAGCAAGCTACCCACACCAAATTGCGAAAGAGTATATTCCTCGTCCAATGAATCCAATTGGCAACTGGATTTGATTTCATTGGAACTATCCACCAACACCCGGTCCAATTGGGACCACGGTACGATAACCTTTACCCCAATTAAAAATTCCTATTTGTAGCTCATTCATTTTGATCAGGTGTTTCTATCAGCTGTAATAAATGCGCGAAGCCCTAAAATTAAGTTGGAAGCCAAGCTCAGACCAGCTGAAAATTCTGTCCTCATCATTTCTCAATCAGCAGCATCATTTGTTCGTAATCTCAACCGCACCCAATTGTGAAAAGTGAAAGAAAAAAAAACACAAGAAAGAATCAAATTAAATTAACGCCGTATTGTATACGTAAGTGGTTTCGGCTAAAATTTTAAATTCTAAAAATAAAATGATTTCAATATACTGAGTTTAAAATCCTAAGTCTCAATCAATTTCATATAGATACCTAGTTTAAAATATGAATTAAAATGTAATTAAAATATAAATAAAATTTTTTTTTAATGTGGAAACAAAATATGTTGATTAAGAAAAAAAAAAGTACTTAAATTTATGTACCTGCTTAGAATCTAAAACACAATTAAACATGAATCAAAATTAATTGAACACCTATACCTGCTAAAAGCATGGTTTTCTAATATTAAGTTTATTTGTTTTATACTTAATCCATTAATGACGAGATCGAAATTTTCGGAGTTTTTTCAAGATTTTTTCAGGAACACCTAGAAATGACCTAAGAAACGAATTTCTAACTTTTTTTATTTTTGACCGCTCTCCGTTTGCCCAGCCCTGGCCGTTACCATATGGTAACACTCGTCACAACTCTAGCAAAAATACCTAATTTAAGATATTATTGTTTACAACTACTTTTTTTTGAATTTTTTGACAGTTTAGCAATGTTTTAAGATATATTTTGTAAAAAAAATTTTAATCGACTAATTTTTTTAAATCTAATAGTGTTTTTAAAAAAAAATTTTGTTAAAAAAAATTTTATAAATTCAGGAGCATTTTTGATCACCAAAGTTTCTTCAGCAAAGTAGTTTGTTTTTAAAAAACGCACATTTTTGCAAAAAATTGTATAGCCGCAAGGAAAAAAGTTAGAAAAGTAGGTCGGTTTTCAACTAGGATTTTCTTGATAAGTGTCCTGGTAGTCATCATAGAATGGGGTCCGATAGACCTTTTCAATAGTAATCAAGTTGATATTCTTAAAATTTTGGCAGTCACTCAAGGCTGGCCCTAATTATCTGTCCGCCACTGTATATAATATGTATCTGCACCTACACCAAAATACTGCTTAGGTTTTCAATAACATAAGAAATATCTCCATATGAAAAGAAATTGGAAAGGTCCTCGTCATCATTTCATTTGACATACACAACTGTAAAAGAACTTTACGGTGAAGCCCATAGGAAGCACCTGCTTCATCTTCCTCCTAATCATCTTGTCCAGCCAAATTACCAACTCCTTCTAGGACCTCCAAAGGATAAATTCAATGTTCGGACCGCCAAGCTTTCATTTAGCTCCTTCAATAGCCCATACCAATCAAAATAACTGACAGACATACGGAAATGGCTAAATCAACTTAAGAGGTGCTGCTAATTTTTCATAAGCATACCAAGTACATAACCACACTTTAAAGACAATTTATAGATAAAATATATTTAACTTTATATGAAAGAAGCTAAAAAAAAATATATTTCAATCCAATATATAGATAAAATTTCATTTTACAAAAAATGCTCAAATATGTACGCAAATATGTATATAAACTAGAGACCGACCGAAATCGCTTTTTTTAATTTCGGCCGAAACCGAAATGGCCGAAATTTTTTATTTTTTTTTTCGGCCGAAACCGAAATGGCCGAATTTTTATTTTTTTAATTTCGGCCGAAACCGAAGCCGAAACCGAAAAAATAAAAGAAACAATTGTGAGATTTAATGTAATAAAGTGGGACATAATTAAGATTATCAGTAGGCTGAAATCGATCGCATATTCATAGTCAAATTTAGTAGCTGCTAAACTTTAGAACCAGCTTAGTAGCTGCCAGTTCAGTGTATTATCTGTCAACTTAGTAGATTACAAAAGTTAAGTTGAAGCTTAATTTGACTATGAATATGGGCCGATCATTTTAAGTTCAGATCATGAATTAGATGAATTTAGAAGCAAACTATCAAATGCGTGGAAATCAAGAGTAGTAGAAATTACTGTCAGGGTAGTAGATTTCAAGAGAGGGGTGTAGATATGGGTTTATGCGTAGAGTACTAGAAATTCTACGAGTTGTAGAAATTTCTGTCGGGGAAGCAGATTTGTAGAAAGAATAGTACTTTTGCATTGTATGAAACTCACATAATATTTTGAGGAGTAGATTTCTTACCATAGTAGTAGGAAATATCTTGAGGGAATTAGAAAAAATCTGCTACCGTAGTAGAGGAGTAGAAATTTATAAATCATTGCGAGAGTATTAGATCTACTCCAATAGGACATGTCTTCTTTGTCGCTTCTGATTCTTCGAAACTATGATCAATGCTTAAATTTGTGTTACATACCGCTTTTATCCACTTGGTTTTTCCTTATGTATTTTGATACGCTAAATCCGAAAATAAACTTTAAATTTTTCCAGCACGCACCATTTTTCTGCAAACGCCACAAAAGTTGCATTTTTGGTGCTGTAAAAATTTCATTATTATTATTTTCGTATCCAGCATGGCAAAATACATAAGAATTTGTCTATAAAGTATATTTAACACACAAAACGTTCAGTTTTGTCGATCAGTGTAATCTTTGTTATTTATTTGTTACTTTTTCTATCAAACCGAAATTTTCGGCGGAAATATTGGAATTTCGGCCGAAAACGAAATTTGGCCGAAAGCGATATTTTATTTTTCGGCCGAATCCGAAACACGGCCGAAACAGCTTTTTTTGGCCGAAAAGCCGAAAAACCGAAACCGAAACCGAATTTCGGTCGGTCTCTAATATAAACACGTAGAAAAAATTTTTTTTAATCTGAATATTAAAAAAAAATGTTTAATAATTATATTAAGTACACAAACACACTTTCAAATCAATGTACAAATAAAATATATTCATTTTACATAAAAAAAAGCTCATACAAACAATTTCAGTAAGAAAATTTAAATTTGCTAGGGTTGTGACGAGCGTGCCCATATGGTAACAGCAAAATTCAAAATGATAAAAAGGTAACACAGAAGTTATAAATAATTTTATTTTATACGTTTTCTAATACTTTGATATTTTACCCAAATGCCAAAAAAAAAAACATTCAAAATATATAACTTTTTATGGCAATGAAAAATATTCTTACTGGAAAGGTCGTGACTTTTCGCTGCTTTTGCTTACTTTTTAAAAACACTACTTTTCAATTATCCGCCACGACCGCTACTGACGGGCGATTGCTTAGAGTTATATATTAAAAGAAAGATCAAAGTATGCTTTATTAACATCAAAAAACGGATTAGTGATATTCGTTCAAATATTTTTGTAATTGCACATACCGTAGAACGCTATCAGCGTTACCATATGGGCACGCTCGTCATGAATGGGTTAAGCAAAGAATTGTTTCCAAATTATACTTGGCAACTCTAAAGAATATGGCATTAGAAAATGCATAAGTTATCTGCTTTTTGCTTCACTGCACTCAAACGGTCTAGAACCAAAATATTAAGAATGGGTATGAATCTCATTATTAATAATAAATGTTATCAATGAAGGAATAAGAAAAAAAAACATCAACAAAAAAAAATGAATAAAGAGTAAGAACAGATTTAAGTCTTGCGAGAGTAATTGGTCTTAGTTAGTTGGGGTTTGAGTTGGTTGGGCCTGGGAGAGCATCATGATCTCTCATAGTTATGGTTGGGTAGGGAGAGGATCGGGGCAAAATAACATCAACTGACCCCACTCTTTTGTTGCATTTCTTCGTTTACTTCTTTTGGCTTATTTCTTTTGGTTATTTCGTTTGGGTATCTCAGTATTAACTTCATTAGCTTCTGACTGTTCCCATATTTTAGTATCTTTCCTATTTCCAGCTTATAAACCGTGTCTCAAAAATTGTGTAAAGGGTCGGTAATCAAAATTGGCACCATGTTGATGGTCATCAGAATCCAGCTGATCTGGGTAGTAGAGGTGTTACGCGGCAGGAACTTTGTGATAGTCTTTTGTGGTGGCATGGGCCATTGTGATTGAAAAATTATTCTAAATATTAGCCTAGCTTTGTGAATAACGTTGATTTCAAAACGGAAGTTGAATTAAAGACAATTCGAGCAAATTTAGCATTTTTCAAGGATTATGAAGATATACTAAACAGATTTTCTTCACTGTCGCATGCCTTACGCGTATTAGCCTAAGTTTTTTGATTTCATCAGCGTACGCACGAGAAAAATACTTCGTTTGAGTCTAGTCAGGTCTCAAGTCAAGAAATCCAGTTGTTTCAGAAGCGATTAAAAATTATCTGTCAGAATAATTTTCTGTCAGAAAGTTAATTTTGCTACCGAATACCATAGTATTGAGGAAAAGATCCCGAAGATAAGCGAAAAAAGTTCAATATTAACATTGAATCCATTTTTGGACCCAGAGGGCATATTACGAGTAGGTGGACGTTTAGCACTAGCCACCGATTAAATATGAACGCTACCTTATATAAATTTCTGTTTCTGAATTTTCTGTTTTTATCTTTTTTGAAATCGATTTCGAGAGCTATCGAATAGTTCGCAGAGGAACAAGACCTGCGCCCATTTAGTGACTTTATCCAACGGATTTTATACTTATAATCTTGATATTAGCTTGTTTTTTCTCTTAATGTATCGGCCGACATGTATCCTCAAATCTTGCTGAATACAAACCTTTTCAGAGTTACTAAAGTTCCAGTCAATTTTTTACAGCGCCGTAGTGCAGACTCAAGTCTATCGGGTTCTTCTTTTAGAAACTTTTCTTCACGCACTACTTTATCCATCTCATTGTGTAAGATGCATCGAAGTCCGTTAGATAAAACTGGGAATTTCAATTTAAGCTCGGCAACGGTTTTACTAAAAATATAAGTAAACACAAATGCCTTATTATGAAAGTAGATAAGAGTAAATTATTAAATATTAATAGTTCTCATCTAAACCTGTAATTAACCAGTAAATGTTGCGATATTTGTAAATTTGCGTGCACGAAAACGGTTTGTCAAAATTGGTATGGGTAAGAGGTCATTAGAGTGGTTCCTATTTGTCGATTTTTCGAAATTGAACAAGTGCACCTTCCTTTCTGAAAGATTACCAAACTGTAAAATTTTCAGAAAAAATATTTAATTTTGGACGCACCTGTAAATCCCGAAAGTTGGAAAAGTCGGGGTATACTCCAGTACAAAAACCAAAAATAACAAGTGAATAAGTTTCAGTCGGACAAGCCAACTTATATTTACCCTACACCTACTGGGCCATATTGGATCCACCATATTGAATTTTAAAAATTCGACATCAAATTCGAAATCAGCGACCCCAAAAACCTCTTTATACAAAATTTCATACTGTTTGATTGAAATCTTAAAAATTCGGCCGCCATATTAGTTCCGCCATCTTGAATTTTTAAATTCCGATATCAAATTCGAAATCAGCGAAACCGAGAACCCCACTATACAAAATTTCATACTGTTTTGATGAAATTTTAAAGTTACGGTAAAAACACGATTTTCACTTATATGGGAGGAAGGCGTGGTAGTCGACCGATTCCGCCCTTTTGCAATACCAACTCCTTCTAGGGACTAAAAAGGATAAATCCAAAATTTGGGATCCCTAGCTTCCTTCTAGCTCCTGCAATCGTGATTACAAGAAAAGAGGACGGACAGACGGACAGACGTGGAGGTAGGCGTGGTAGTCGATGGAATTCGCCCATTTTCAATACCAACTCCTTCGAGTGCCTAAAAAGGATAAATCCAAAATTTGGGATCCCTAGCTTTCTTCTAGCTCCTGCAATCGTGTTTACAAGAAAAGAAGACGGACAGACGGTCAGACGGTCAGACGGACAGACCGACATTTTAGTTAGTAACAGTGATGTTACATGTAAGAAGCAAAAGAGCATAGTGTTGCAAATGCTTCTTTATTTTTTAGCTTTTGTGATTTTATTTACCGATTTCCTACTCTTAATAAAATTCCTTTTGAACAAAATTCACAAATCTAAACATTTAATTAGACATCACAGATTAAGCAAGGTTAGGTTAGGTTAGAGGGTAGATGGCACCATTGGAGCATAAATACTCCAGTGCCATCACACTTAGGCCAAAAAAGTTGACCCATTGTGATGCCCGTACTTTAAGAGGTGGGATAGGCCCACACTCGTCAAACCATAAGTTGGTAATCCAACCACCCAGAATTTCTTACAAAGGCGAGCATATCACGAAGGGGTTTATCAGATAACTCCGCCAGGTCATCGAAAAAGTATTCCCCAAGGGTTCTGCGCCTGAGATGTTGCAGACTTGGACATCGACAGAGGAAGTGGTGGGTATCTTCCTCGACTTCCTCGTCCCCACAGCCCCTACAAACGTCATTTTGGGTAAGACCCAGTCTCCTAGCATGAGCTCCTAAAAGGTTGTGACCCGTTAATGTGCCCATGAGGACAGATATGACAGTCGTTCCCTAATACTACAGAGTGGGATTTTTACAGAACGGTCAGATAGGTCAGCACTAATTGCCGAACCTTTCCGAGCCAATTCATCGGCTGCTTCATTTCCAGGTATTCCCTCATGCCCCGGCACCCAGCAGAGCCTAACGCGATGCTCTGAGAGTAAGCAAACTAACAGGTCTATTTTGACGCACTCAGAAGCTGTTATAATCCCAACTGACATGATTCACCCAAAAAATTTCCAAGGACGCACTTAGAAGCTATCCTAATCCCACCTGACATGATACATCCATAAAATGTTCAAGGACGCACTCAGAAGCTGTCCTAATCCCACCTGACATGAATCATCCATAAAATGTCCAAGGACGGACTCAGAAGCTGTCCTAATCCCACTTGACATGAATCATCCATAAAATGTCGAAGGACGCACTTAGAAGCTGATCGAATCCCATCTGACATGATACACCCGAAAAAAATCCTAGGACGGACTCAGAAGCTGTCCTAATCCCAACTGACATGAATCATCCAAGCTACAATTAAACTTGGCATGATTCGCCCAAAAAGGGCAAAAATGCAATTGGGGCAGATAGGTAATAAAGTAATGGAAATTTCATTACTTCATTATCATTACTATGCAATGAAGTAATGGTAATTTCATTACCATTGCAATGAAATTTGCATTACTTCATTACCATTACCATTACAATAACCATTGCAGTAATGGTAATGGAAATGAAATAAAATTTCCTTACCTGTAATGGTAATGGTAATGGTAAAAAAATTAGTTATAACTTCTTATTACCAAATACTTCTGGAAACAAGTATTCGGTATGTAACCAAAACGTCCAAGAATATACTAAACTATTCGATGATGGCGCAAAAAGCATAAAAGTAAGTATTTTAGGAAAATTTCCTTTTTTTCATCATTATACCCTACACCTCATGAGGTATGAGTATATTCACTTTGGCCTGATGTTTGTAACACCAAGAAGGCGACGTGTACGGTATGGAAAACTATATATAATCTTGATCAGCGTCACTTCCTGAGTCGATTCCGTCTGACCGTCTGTCCGTCTGTTCGTCCTCTTTTCTTGCAAACACGATTGCAGGAGCTAGAATAAAGCTAGGGATCCCAAATTGGATTTATCCTTTTTAGGCCCTAGAAGGAGTTGGTATTGAAAATGGGCGGAATCGGTCGACTACCACGCCTACCTCCCATATAAGTGAAAATCGTGTTTTTACCGAAATTTTAAGATTTCATCAAAACAGTATGAAATTTTGTATGGTGGGGTTTTTGGGGTCGCTTTTTTTTTTTTTTATAAATTCATTTTTATTTATTGGAACTTCTAAAACTTAGAACTAACAATAATTTTTAACGGTACAAATTTCACATTATAATTTACTAGTTGACCTAATCCAACGATTTGGACAACCTATGTAGTTATCGTTCATAGGGGCGTCATCAAGGCGATGTTGACATCGATGGATGTTGGCATCGTCCGGATGGCGTCATATGTTACAAGGCGATCTATTCAAAAGCTATAGAATAGTTACGCTTTAGACGTAGGGGTCGGGTGGGTCTAAACAAATTTCTAGCTAGAATATTTGGATGCAGCTTAAGCTTATCTTTGTACTTTGATGTACGGGATCTCATCGGAAATTGTCGGTATTTGTAAATCTCGATGGATTTGTGCATTTCTTATAAACCATGGAGCTGCAACGATTTGAAGCAGAACTTTCGACTGCATTCTTTGTAGTTTCTCAACATTTGATGGAGATGCTGTTCCCCAGAGCTCAATCCCATATGTCCTTATGGGTTTAATTACGCTTTTATATAAAAGGATTTTGTACTTGGTGTTGAGTTTTGATTGTTTCGAAAGGAGCCAATTTAGTTCGATTTTTATACCCCCACACTCACTGTGGCAGGGTATACTCACTTTGTCACAACGTTTGTAACGCCCATAAGGAGGCGTGTCCGGTATGGAAAAGTATATATATTCTTGATCAGTATCACCTTCTGAGTCGATTTAGCGATGTCCGTCTGTCTGTCCGTCCGTCTGTCCGTCTGTCCGTCCGCACGATAGCGGTCGCAGTTTTGGAGATATCGACTTGAAACTTTGGGTACATGTTTTTCTCGTGAATACTGAGATCAAGTTCGAGAATCAGCCAAATCGGACAAAAACTGGGCTCCCATAGACCGATAAAAAAAGGTAAACATTTTTCAAGTCTTTTTTATTGTTGTATTCGATTGGAAATGTTTAGAAACGTATTTTTGAAATGGTCCGAGGTTCCGAAGCCACATATATAAGGGTCTGAATGGGGTCTTGAGACCAATTTTTTTTTTTTGTGGATTTAATTGGAAATTTTTAGAAATGGATTTTGGACATGGTCCGGGCTCCAAAACCACCTATAATTGGCTCAAAATAGGGTCTTGAGACCACATTTTTATATATTCGAGGTACTTCTTCCTACTGTGTGGGGGTATTTCAACTTCGGTATAGCCGAAGATAGTCCACTCTCTAGTTTTTAATTTGATTTGTGTATTTTTAGCTTCGATGTGCCTTTTCCAAGTGAGCCTGCGATCGAGATGCATACCAAGGTATTTGGTATTTTAAGGGTGGGGCAAGATCTTTCCTTAGGGTGAAGGTTAGATGAACGCTCTTAGACTCATTGACTTTAATTCTCCACTGAGCTAACCAATTTTGCAAAGTGATTAAATGCTGTTGCACGTGTTGTGATGCCATTTTGGGGTCTGAGTGTGAGCACAATATTGCGGTGTCGTCGGCAAATGTTGAGATGAGGGTCTGATCATAAGTGGGCATATCAGCTGTATAGAGTATATACAGCAGGGGTCCGAGGACGCTGCCTTGGGGTACACCGGCAAGAATATCAAATCTACGAGAAACGAAACTTTTATGTTTAACTACAAATTTTCTGTCGGTCAAGTAGTTGTCAAGCAAAATGTGCATGCTTGCGAGTAATAGTTTTTGTAGTTTGGATATCAATACTCTATGCCATACCTTATCAAAGGCTTGGGTGAAGTCGAGGAATACTGCTGAGCAGTATTGCATTTTCTCGAATGTTTTTTTGATCAATTCAAGTTTACCACCTGGGTGTTTAGTGTCGTACAACTTGTATCCGGGTATATTAAAAATGTGTTTTTGGGTCAAATGGGTCTCTGAAATTAGCATTACATCTATACAGTATGAATTGAGGAATTGTATAAGTTCCAATTTATGTTGGCATAAGCCATTCGCGTTCCAGAAGTATATTTTAATCGCATTCAAGGTTTTTTTATTTATAAGGGTCTGGATTAGCATGTTTTGATTTCGTAACATCTCTTGCATCATAGTTTGCATGCCGTTCATAAACTGCGACATGTTTTGCATAAACATCTGGAGTGTTTGTTCAAGGCAAATGGTTTGTTGAGCGGTTTGAATAAATGGTGGGTCTTGGTTATTGCCTTTGAGTACATTTGCATATGAAAATGGTTGTTGTTGTGGAGTGGTGGGTGTGATTTCATCTGCGCAGTTGTTGCCCTGAAGGGCTTCGTTTGGGAAGAAACCTTATTTTTAAGTGTTTTATAGACTACACATCCTCTATAATTTGCAGTGTGATTTTTACCACAGTTACTACAATGTCTAACGGCTGCATCGTTCCTAGATTTCGGGCATAATTGGGTCTGGTGCAAGTCACCACAAATAACACAAACACTGGGAAGTGTACAATATTTTTTTGTGTGGCCAAATTCCTGGCAATTTTGGCATTGTATTGGACCACGGCTTTTACGTGGCTCCTCAACACTGACTTTACGGTGTAATAAATACCGCAGATTATATATGGGGTGGGATTATATATGGGTAAGGGTCTGGATTAGCATGTTTTGATTTCGTAACATCTCTTGCATCATAGTTTGCATGCCGTTCATAAACTGCGACATGTTTTGCATAAACATCTGGAGTGTTTGTTCAAGGCAAATGGTTTGTTGAGCGGTTTGAATAAATGGTGGGTCTTGGTTATTGCCTTTGAGTACATTTGCATATGAAAATGGTTGTTGTTGTGGTGCAGTCATAGCTCCATTCCCTTGGAGTGGTGGGTGTGATTTCATCTGCGCAGTTGTTGCCCTGAAGGGCTTCGTTTGGGAAGAAACCTTATTTTTAAGTGTTTTATAGACTACACATCCTCTATAATTTGCAGTGTGATTTTTACCACAGTTACTACAATGTCTAACGGCTGCATCGTTCCTAGATTTCGGGCATAATTGGGTCTGGTGCAAGTCACCACAAATAACACAAACACTGGGAAGTGTACAATATTTTTTTGTGTGGCCAAATTCCTGGCAATTTTGGCATTGTATTGGACCACGGCTTTTACGTGGCTCCTCAACACTGACTTTACGGTGTAATAAATACCGCAGATTATATATGGGGTGGGGTTCGCCTTTTTTTTAGAGTCTTGGGGTCAAATTCGAGTTCAATGCGGAAGAGGGGTTGGGGTAACTTATCTCTGTTTTTTATGTTATATACAGATCTGACCTGAAATTTTTGCTCTGTTAATGCGGCTTTTAGTTCATCGCATTCGATGAAAGAGTCTATACCTCTTATTACAACCATAAGGCCTTTGCTGCTTTTGAGCTGGTATGTGTAATAGCTCCTTTTGCACTTATCGAAATTATCAATAACTTTTCGAAAATCTACCTCATTATAAATTTGAATTTTAGTTTCATGAGAATAGGCATCACATGAAATCTGTTGGCACCAGCAAGCTGTGTTATCAGATTGAGAAGAGAATTTGAGTTTTTTCTCTGAGATAAATTGGCGGCGGCTTCGACGTTTTGGGTTTAGGGTCTGAATTTTCTTCTTCATACAATTAAGAATATCTATTTTGGCCAAGATTTACGGGCTGGATATTTGATTTGGATTTAAAAATCTTAGGCGTATTAGTATTTTCTGGAGGGGTCGCTTGACGGTTTTGCATTGTAGGGTCTGGTTTTTGCAGGTAGCGGTGCATGCCTGTCTGCACTGCCGAACCTGCAGTAGTCTGCTCGAGAGAATTAATTTTATTGCCTTTTTTCGCTGACTGGGGCTTATGAACAGACTTTTGATTCTCTGTAAATTTATTGAGAGGGTCTGGCGTAAGGGTATTAAGAGAATTTGTACTTGCCAAAGTCGTTTTAGATGCTGCGGCTGCTGCCATTTCCGTTTTCTACTGGGTGTAGGGTGTTGGGGTTTCGCATTGTTCTCGCCAAGGAACAGATGGTGATGCGAGATAGCTTACGAAGAGCGCCTCTGCAGAGCGACTCTTCAAAATAGTGTTTTCAGCTAGAATAGCATTCTCAGAGAATGCAGAGGCTTTTAACTGCAACACTTTCGCGGGTGCTTCAGCATTGTTAGTGTTTTCCGACAAACCTGTTTGTGAGATTGAATCAAGTAGCGGCGTTCTCATCATATTGATCACTTTTTAATTTTGTTTATTGATTATTTATTTGGCCTTTTACAGTCAGTGCCAAGACTAATGCGATATTGTTGGGCGCTTTTTCCGCGCACAGGTCCCGCACAAATTTTGATTTTTTTTTGTGTTTTTATAACTTCAATTTTCGTAAATAGTATGGAGGTAAATTTTTCACGTCCGCACATTCCATGAGAAGCAAAAACACTGAATACGAATTTGATCTCGGAATTTAATAATTCAAGATAGCGGAACCAATATGACGGCCGAAATTTTAAGATTTCATCAAAACAGGTTGAAATTTTGTATAGGGAGGTTTTTGGTGTCGCTGATTTAGAATTTGATGTAGCATTTTCAAAATTCAAGGTGGCGGATTCAATATGAAATCCTTTTTTGAGCAAAAATCTGCTTTCCGAGATATAAAATTTTTAAAGTTTCGATTTCCCCTTATACAATTTTCGGAGTGACTTTTAAGAAAGGTGACTCCGCTAATTTTGTAGAATTTTGTTTTTGGGAATTTTAAAAATTGCTACTGCAATATGTTTGTATGTTTAAAAGTTTTTCTTCCTAAAGTCAACCTTAGGATGTTTAGAGCGGTCCTCCGCTGAAAACCAAAAATAATCTCTGCTTTATTTCAGAATTGCCACGGCATTTATACCCGGTCGGCTCTTTCAATTTCTTTTCAATTAGTGTTCAATTATTTTCAATTTTAAAAAATATGTTTACATCTATATACCAAAAAAAAATCATTTCGATCGATTTTCATTTGCCACTGCCAAAGGGGCATTGGCCGATCGTACAAAGCTAGGATTCAAATTTCAATTTCTGCATCGGCAGAAACACAAACGAAAGAAAATGTATACGAACGTTGGTCTACGTACTAATATGCTGAGTTCCCATCAAAGCAAGCATCGTTCCCCAGTAAGCATTTGCACTTGCATGCAAGTTGAGGACGACTTGCATTCGACAGCAAAAGGCAAAGGTTACTGTTGAGGATACTGTTGACAAACTGTTGCAACTTGCAACTTGAGGTTTACAGCTTTCTCAAGGAACCCTCGCGCCCTCAAGCCTATTTCTCAACTTGCCTTCAACTATTTCTTTTATTTAAATTATTAATTTATTAAATTTGTATTTATAAAACTTACATTTTCACGATTTCATATAAATTTCAAGTTGGGTTCGCCGGGACTCGAACCCTCTACCTTTGACATGATGGCAAGCGCCGACGTTTTAGCACACTCGTCTATCACTGGCATTATTCAATTAGCGCTTAAATGCTTATTTTCACCAAATCAAATCTATTTTTAGATTTTCTCACCATATGGAGAAATTACATACACGTAGGGTTACCAGCTTCTCTTGAGTAAAAAAGAGTACAGAGTTGCAGGGGGTCCCAAACTCCTCGGTTTTACACCACATATTTTTTACAAAGCAAAAAAAATTAAAAAAAAACACAAAATTTTAGAGTCTGGGTGCTAATGTTCCGATCCTGCTTCAAGAAATTGAATAATTGAGATATATATTTGAATTGTTTTCGATAAAGATTGTTTTTAATATTGTGGTTAAAAAAGTGATAGGTTTCATACTAAACTTTTTGTTTTAATCCTAGCATTTAAGAATTAGTGTAACTTTTTGAATGCAATGTGACGAAAGAAGCTTCAAGCTAATAAACATAATATTTGAAGTTTTATATTTTTATTCTAACGAATAATAAAAATTGGTAACATTACTGAGCCGATATATTCAGTTGTTATATGGCAAAGTCACAGAAATAAGACAAAGAGTACTTAATAGTAGGTACTTTCGGGAAAAAAGTGAGAGTAAAAAAGAGGAGGGCCTAAAAAAGAGTACTGTACTCTTTAAAAGAGTACGTCTGGTAACCCTACATACACGGAATTTCACCATGACTCGAAATCAAGTTGCCAAATACACTAGAAAGCGAGTTGACAATTACACTTGAAGGCAAGTCGAGGAATTCACTTGAATGCGAGTTGAGTTTGGCCAAAAAAGGCAAAGGCTTGCCACAGTGCTTATTGGGTCGCTATTGACATAATTTCAAGTGTCGCTGCTAACTTCGCTTTGGTTTCAGTGACTCAACATTTCGTTTGTGTAAGGTTGTGGTTTGCGATATTGTCAGCATGTATATACACCACACCCTTACCATTTAAACGAAAATTATTTTGAAAAAAACGAAAAATGAAATTTTAGTTGTGTTGAAATAATTTTGAAAAATAAGAAAAAATTATCATTTAGATTATTATTACAAATGATTGAATTAATTAATATAAAAAAAAAAATTCAAAATTTACAATGTAAATGTAAACACTAATTTTGCTAAAATGAACAAAATTTGATTTTTGAAATAATGAATTTCTTAAATTTGTTACAAATTGGAAATCTAAAAGTTATTAAACACTAATCTAGTTAAAATGAACAAAATTAAACAAATTTTATATCTAGGAATAATTAATTGTAATGTAAAAATAATGATATATAATATTTGGTTAAAAATAGATGATTGTTAAATATAGTCTTTAAATTTTAATAATTAATACATTGATATATAAGTCTATGTTTCTCTGATATATTTCTTCAAGTTATTTTTATGAACTTTCTTAGCATATCACAATTAACTCCTTCTATTTCTAATACCTTATATGGTCCGTGGGAAGGACTCTGATTTTTCCTTCTACCACCTAATTTTACTATAACTAAATCTCCAACATCTACGATTAACGGATTCATTTTCGTCTCGCTGTCATTTCTTCTTTTCACCTTAACTCGATCAATATTTCTTTTGCCATTTCTATAGATGCCTTAAGCGTGAAACTAACTTCATTTGCGTAATTTTCTATGTTGTACACAGGCTCACTTTTCACAATGTCATCACTCGGCAAATACGGTAATTTACCAAAAATCAATTCAAAAACTGTTTCAACATTTGGAGTTGTGTTTTACGCAAAAGTGTAAAATGAAACCCAGTTGTCCCATTCTTGATCATCGGCAAATGCAAGCATATATTCGTTAAGTATCCTGTGGTTTCTTTCTACAGCACCCACAGTTTCATGATGATATGGTGCCGAAAATACTTGCTGCATTTTTAAAAGTTTACAGATATTGCCCCTGAGCTCATTTACAAATTCGGTTTCTTTGTCGCACTTTAGCACTTAAAACAACCGTACTTGAGAGTGAACTGGTTTACGAGTGTATGGTCTACAGTTTCCGCGTCTTTGGTTTCCACACGCAGAGAAAAAACATGGTTGACCCGATCATATTTTGAGGGGACCATATTATGATTGGCGAATTGATTGCACCAACCATGCCATGATTGCATACTAAACATTTACATGATTGCATTTTATTTTTTTTTTCGGCCGAAACCGAAATGGCCGAATTTTTTCAAAATCGGCGAGAGTTGTAGATATTCGATTTTAGGGCAGTAGATTTCAAGAGAGGGGAGTAGATTAGGGTTTCTGCGTAGAGTAGTAGAGATTCTACAATAGTAGTAAAAATTTCTGTCATGGTAGTAGATTTGTAGAAAGAGTAGTAGCATTGTATGAAACTCACATAATATTTTAAGGAGAAGATTTCTTACAATAGTAGTAGAGGAGTAGAAATTTAAAAATCATCGCGAGAGCAGTAGATCTGCTCCGATAGGAGAAGAGTGAAAACGCTGTGAAGCGGTGAATGGATGAATTCTGTATGTATCATACAAATTCTTTCAAGAAAATAAGTTTCAAAGTTTGTTATTTTTCTTTTTTCAATACAAATTGGGGATTTGTCTTCTTTGTCGCTTCTGATTCTTCGAAATTATGATCAATACTTAAATTTGTGTTACATACCGCTTTTATCCACTTGGTTGTTCCTTATGTATTTTGCCACGCCTAATCCAAAAATAATAATGAAAACTTGACACATAATTTTTTACCATTCTACTCATATTCTTCCAAACAAATTTTTGTTTTAATTTTAAAATAGTTTTTCTAATTCCGAAATGCCCTTCGCAAGGCGAATTGTGATATTCTTCTATCAATTTATTTTTTATAACCCTTATATTAACTTGCTTTTGGTGGACTATATATATATATATGTACTAGCTGTTACATACCCGGCGTTGCACGGGTTATATAAAATTAATAGGAATTTGCGACAGCTTCAATGGAGGCTGTAGTTGATGGGTAATTCCCCCCGTGAAACTTGGTGCCAGTTGTAATCCCACCCGGCATGATCTACCCAAAAAATGTCGAAGGACGCAATTGGTGGCAGTTGTAATCCCACCCGGTATGATTCAACCAAAAAATGTCCAAGGAAGCACTTGGTGCCAGTTGAAATCCCACCCGGTATGATTCACCCAAAAAATGTCCAAGGACGCACTTGGTGGCACTTGTAATCCCACCCGGTATGATTCACCCAAAAAATTTCCAAGGAAGCACTTGGAGCCAGTTGTAATCCCACTCGGCATGATTCACCCAAAAAATGTCCAAGTACACACTTGGTGGCAGTTGTAATCCCACTCGGTATGATTCACCCAAAATATATCCAAGGACGCACTTGGTGACAGCTGTAATCCCAACCGGCATGATTCACCCAAAAAAAGTCCAAGGACGCCTTTGGTCGCAGCTGTAATCCCAGCAAATCCAATCTCTTATGTCATATTGCAAATTCCATTACTTACACAATTTTACCTTAAAATTTCAATAAAATCATTAAAGCCGTTTAACCGGGTTATGGGATAGAAAATTGTATGGGCGGTGCCACGCTCCTTGTCCAATTATTCCCATATTCTACACATAGCAGGGAAAACTTACTATACAACTCCATTCCAAATTTCATTAAAATATATCCAATAGTTGCTTAATTAGCTGTTTTTTAAGTTACGTGTTGTGTGGGCGGTGCCACGCCCCTTGTCCAATTATGCTCATATTTGGCATAAAGCCAAATTATTATGCAACTCCGTGCCAAATTTCGTCTTTATATATTCAATTCAAATTCAATTTTATAGTTACTAAATTATCCAATCCCAACCGCATATACCCTATGTAAACAATGGCCCCCACGGTCACCGGATGCAAATCCGCTCGACTTCTCGGTATGGGGCATTTTGCAGGCCAAGGTCAGCACTAAAAGATACCAAAGTGTTGATGCGCTCAAGAAAGCCCTTCTTCGTGAATGGAGGAAGATTCCGCAGGTTCACATTCGTGCAGCGTGTGACTCGTTTACAACACGACTCAGAGCCATAGTTCGCGCTAAAGGCGGCCATATCGAAAACTTAAAATGAAGTCGAAAAATTTAGTTGTTTTCCAACATTTTTTTCTTTTGGATCAATAAAATATAGTTTCAAATTAAAAAAATAGAGCGTTTTGAAAAGTTGCAGTTCAATTGGGCCACCCTGTATATATATATATATATATAGATATATATAGAGAGCTGAAATTTGGGGTCCATCAGAGGCGTAGGGGGTCGTGGGGGGACACAAACCCCTTTTTTTAAACATGGCATAACTTCCAATTCCTTCAATGAGGAGGAATTGTCTTATTGACAAAATTTAATTTTTTACCCTTTGGAAAGGGGGGTTCGGGGGCAAAGGGGAACCGGATGGAGCCAATTTAAAGTTTTAACTTTCATATTTTTTAAGCTACAGGGCTGAAATTTTTTACTTAGGTTCGCATTAGAGAAAAAGAGTAAAAAAGTGAAAAAAAAAGGCAGAAGGGGTGAAAAAAATTTAAAAAAAAAAGAGGAAAATAAAAAACAGTAGAAAACAAGTTTTTTAAAATATAACCCTTTAACCGATGATGTGTTTAACACTTTGTTTCATTTCACTTTGCATTGATAACCAATAATTGTGATAAGAATTGTTTGTTTTAAACCTCTTGATAGAAAAATATTTGCTCATTCTTGAATTTTCCTTGTTGAATAAAGACCTTTTTATTGTTAATATATGCGATATTTTTTAACATGGAAGGATTAATTGCGGATATATTAGCGAAGCAGCAAGAATGGACACAGCGTATGCTGGCGCAACAGCAGCATTTTTTTACCAAATTTATTGGTCAACGAGGAGAGAGTTCAACAAGCAACACATCCGTATTGAACGTGGCAGTACCAGTACCAAAATTTTATTCGTTTGATTTCACTTTGTTTCATTTCACTTTGCATTGATAACCAATAATTGTGATAAGAATTGTTTGTTTTAAACCTCTTGATAGAAAAATATTTGCTCATTCTTGAATTTTCCTTGTTGAATAAAGACCTTTTTATTGTTAATATATGCGATATTTTTTAACATGGAAGGATTAATTGCGGATATATTAGCGAAGCAGCAAGAATGGACACAGCGTATGCTGGCGCAACAGCAGCATTTTTTTTACCAAATTTATTGGTCAACGAGGAGAGAGTTCAACAAGCAACACATCCGTATTGAACGTGGCAGTACCAGTACCAAAATTTTATTCGTTTGAAGAGGAGAAGCACGATTTCGACGCGTATAAGCGCCAATTAGAAGAGCATTTTAAAGCTTATGCCGTTGAAATTCAGCAAGAAAGAAGTCGTTTTTTCTATCGTTGATAGGAGATGCAACATTCAGACCTCTGCAAAAGCTCATTGGGAAGAATTCAATTCAATTACTCTCATTTGAGGAGCCAAACTGGAGGATCACTATAAGTCAAAAACACATGTCATCAAAGCTAGATATGATTTCTATAAGCGACAAAAACGAGATGGTGAGACATATATTCAGTGGGTAACGGAATTAAGAGGTATGGCTAGAGAGTGCAATTTTGCTTGCAAACAAGACAATTGCAATTGCGAATTCTCTGACGAATTAATATGATATATTCTAATTTTATATACGCCTGATGAATCTGTACGCACGGCGGCCTTACATAAAGAAAATCCATCTTTACAAGAAGTGATGCAAATTGCCGAAACTTTTGTGTCTACGCAAAAGACTAGAAAGTGCATGAAAAATACAAGCACGAATGAAGTTGAGATTTATGCCATGAAGCAGCAAAAGAAACCGAAGCAAGAATACAACAAAAACAATTACGGGAGACCTCATCGATCAAGTCCTCATCAATCAAGTTCTCAACAATCAAGTCCTCAACAATCAAGTTCACAACAATC
The DNA here is from genome assembly GCA_951394025.1 of Heteromyza rotundicornis. Taxonomy (NCBI): domain Eukaryota; kingdom Metazoa; phylum Arthropoda; class Insecta; order Diptera; family Heleomyzidae; genus Heteromyza; species Heteromyza rotundicornis. The sequence goes on from OX596010.1 coordinate 40,928,850, forward strand.
AAGACCTCAGCAATCAGGACCTCAACTACCATCATGCAGCGGATGTTTCAAACATCATGAAAAGCGAAACTGTAAATACCTCAAGGCTCAATGCTACAAATGTAAGCGCATCGGACATATCGCACCGAAATTGGTGAGATCTTCCATGTGGGTGATAGTGTCATCACTCGAGCTGGTAATAAGATGCTCATAAATACTGAAGTCAATGATGAGCACATGCAATTTCAATTCGACACAGGCGCGGTTCGATCTATTATCGGTTTAACTGGGTACAATTCATTAAAAAACCCGCAATTATACCATACCTCAGTTAAATTATATGGTTATGGTAATGCTGAGATTCCTATTTTGGGTGCAATGTTAGTAAAAGTTAAACTGGGCGAGGAAATCAAAACACTTGAGCTGATTGTTGCTAATTCAGAGCAATGCAACAATATTTTTAGCTTAAATTGGTATGATGAATATAAGTCAGTTCAAATATTCAGAATCTATGAAAATCAGAAGTTACAAGAACTTTGCGATGAATTTAAATCAATTTTTATTGCTGAACTTGGCTGTTGTAACAAATTACAAGCTCATATTTATATGAAAGCTGATGCTAGGCCAAAATTTTGCAAGCCGAGGCCTATTCCATATGCTATTCATGACCAGTTCATCAAAGAAGCTGAGCGCTTAACAGAATTAGGAATATGGAAGCCAGTAAAGTTCAGTCAGTGGGCATCACAGCTCGTGATAGTACCAAAGCCAAATAACAAAATTAGAATTAGCGCTGATTTTAAAGTTACCATTAATCCTCAAATGGATATTGAGCAATACCTAATTCTAAGAATACGAGTTTTATTTCACAAGCTCAACAATGGTAGACGGTTTTCGAAGATAGATTTGTCTGATGCCTATTTGCAAATCGAAATGGACGAAGAATCAAAAGTCTTACTGGTTGTTAATACACCACTTGGTTTATAACAGTACCAGCGATTACCTTTTGGTGTGGCAAGCGCACCTGCTATTTTTCAACGTTTGATTGAGCAAGTAATCAATGGCATTCCTGGTTGCGTTAATTATTTGGATGACATTATCTGCACAGGAGTTAACGAGGAGCAACATCTTCAAAATTTGCGTCTTCTGTTCCAACGTTTGCACGAATGTGGTTTTCGCTGCAATCTAGACAAATGTCACTTCATGCAGCCTCAAGTAGAATATTTGGGTCACATTATCAGTGGATCAGGGGTGCAGCAATCTGAATCGAACACTGAAGCAATCACAAATTTGCTACGTCCCCGAAATTTATCTGAATTGCAATCTTTTTTTGGGTAAAGTAAACAATTACTGCGTTTTTATACGAAATTATTCAGAAATATGTGGGCTGTTGAATTTGCTTCGCAAAAAGCACGAAATTTTTCGTTGGGAAAAGGAACAAGAAATCGCTTTCCAGGAGCTAAAGCGTCAAATTATTGAGATGACTAAACTTGTGTATTTTGATGAAACGCTACCAATCGTTTTGGCAACAGACGCATCTTCGTATGGCATCGGTGCTGTGATTTCGCATGTATTTCCAGATTGCTCCGAGCGTCCAATAGCTCATGCATCAAAAACGTTGAATGAGCATCAAAAAAATTATAGCCAGATAGAGAAGGAGGGGTTATCAATAATCTTTGGCGTACGTAAAATGCTGCCGTATTTTCGCCATCACCTGGATTTCACAATAAACAGCGGTGTTATAATATTGCAAACGGATTATAATCGAGTGGTCATACCAAAGCAACTTCAATGCAAAGTTCTCAAACTTTTACATGAAGGACACTGGGGAATAGTTCGCACAAAACAATTGGCTCGACTTTACTGCTGGTGGCCCGAAATCGATGAAAATGTTGTACAATTAGTATCTTCATGTTCAGCTTTTGAAACGTCAGCTCAATCGGTTGTGTGAATAAAAAATCTGCTCTCATAAAATCAATTTTTTATATCGGAAGTTATACTTTAAAAATATTGAAACAGCCCCGAGGCTCCGTGCGATAGTACAGTGACGCGTTTGCATAGGGCTCGCGATCACTTGCTTGGACACTTTTGTGAAATTTAAAAACAAAACGAAAATTTTTGCCAAATAAAAACACAATTCGAATTCGCTTCATCAACAAAAACTTTATCCCGCGCAACATATCTGCTAAAACATTACACATTCTTTATAAACAAAATATAATCAGCTGATCCACTGACAGCAAAGTCAACACAGCGTTGACGTTAAAATTTCCCTTCGAAAAAAATATCCCAAAAAACATCTGTTTGCAGCGATCAGCGAGTACACAATCCGCATCGCGCCATCTATGCGTCGATTTTCTAATTAGGGTGACCAGAACCTTAAAAACGCGAAATTAGTACCAGTGTGACCGCTCGTCATGCAACGTACCCCTCCGTCATCAGTAGACAGTGGACGAAATGGTACAGCTCATCAGCAGCTGCAACTACAACAACAACTTTTGCAACCCCTGCAGCAAAAGCTTCCACAGCAAGACGGTGCGCAGCAACAGCTTCCGCAACAACAACAACAACCTATTCAAATTCCCTCGCCAGATATACAGTGGAGTTCCCATAGCGATACTGCACACGCAAACACAGGTAACTCTGTATCGTCAATTTCTTTGGTCGATACCCCTAGCAAATATATTGAAATCCCCGTAGGCCTTACCCCCATTCCTGACTCAAGTGAGACGAATAGTGGATTCTCAGAAATCGCTAATCGCATAACAAAGGTCGCTACTCGCTCCATTATTACAGGTCAAAAGAGCAAAATGCCGACAGTGCAGACAGGAATCGACATTTACTTCGCAAAGCGAGTACTATCGTCCCCCACTAATGGGAATAGGCATCCCGCAAAAATTCAAAAGACGAATCCCGATAAGTCATCTCTCGAGCTTGGGCAAAATCGATATGCGATTCTTGCTGAAGAAAATGATTCGGATCCCAAGCCGAAATCGCAAAAACCCCCACCTATCTACCTGCGTGAGCGAAACTCTAATTCGCTCATCAAAGATATAACTCAAAATATTGGTCCTAATAATTTCCACGTGATTTCTATTCTCAGGGGACAAGTACACGAAACAAAAATCCAAATTTACAGCGAATCCAATTATAGAAAAATTGTCAATCTCTTTGATAAACTCAAAAAGAGCTACTACACCTACCAGCTCAAAAGTTCCAAAGGCCTCTCAGTCGTACTGAAAGGTATCGAGCCTTTCGTAGAATGCGACGAAATAAAAACTGCACTAAGCGATGAAGGCTTCCAAATAAAGTCCGTATTCAATATCCAGAATCAAAAAAAAATGCCACAACCCCTTTTTCGTGTGGAACTAGAGTTCGACTCAAAATTGCTCAAAAAAGGTGAACCCCACCCGATATACTCGCTCAGATATCTGCTACATCGCAAAATCACAATTGAAGTGCCTCACAAGCGCAGTGGACCGATTCAGTGTCATAACTGCCAAGAATACGGCCACACAAAGTCTTACTGCACTCTTCCCAGCGTGTGCGTAATTTGTGGAGACCTGCACGAAACAGGTTCGTGCACAAAAACTAAAGAGGATTCCACTATTAAAAAATGTAGTAATTGCGGTGGCAATCACACTGCTAACTATAGAGGCTGTGCAGTCTATCAAAGCTTCATAAAAAAGACGGAAAATGTGACGCAAAAACATGAAACAGGGAAAACCCAAAAATTTCCTCCGCTATCCGCTGCACAATCCTTCGCAAACCCACTTACAAAACAAGGCGTTTCCTACGCCAGTGCCTTAAAAAGCGTTCACTCTGCCACTGTGCACGCGCAACCTGCTCCTCCTAGTAGTAGCCTTGAACAAACTCTACAAATATTCATGCAAAATATGTCTCAATTTATGTCTGGTATGCAAAATATGATGCAAGAAATGATAAAGAATCAAAGTCTTTTACTACAACATCTCATGTCTAAGCCATGAATGGTTTAAAAATTCTGGAATGCAAACGGCCTGTGTCATCACAAACTAGAACTTCTCGAGTTCTTGAAAGAGTCCAGCATAGACGTTATGCTAATTTCTGAAACACACTTCACTGAAAAACACTTTTTCAATTTACCAGGATACAGACTCTATGACACAAAGCATCCAAGCGGAAACGCTAGAGGTGGAACCGCCATTCTCATTAAAAGTCGTATAAAACATTACGCTCTCCAGAATTATTGCACAGAATATATCCAAGCGACAAGTATTTCTCTCGATGAATACTTAAAAGGCCTAACATTAACAGCTGTATACTGCCCGCCCAGACACAAAATATCTGAGCAACAATTCCAGACTTTTTTCCATTCTCTTGGACAAAAGTATCTCGTTGCCGGCGATTTCAACGCCAAACATACATATTGGGGTTCTCGCCTTATATCGCCAAAGGGCAGGCTCCTGTTGAACACTGTCAACAGACTCGGTCTTGACGTGATCTCTTCTGGCACGCCAACTTACTGGCCAACTGACAGTCGCAAAACCCCCGATGTCATTGACTTTGCAGTCTTCAAAACTGTAAAAAGGAGCCAATTGTTTATTGAATCCTCTCTAGATCTCTCATCAGATCATACGCCTACTATTATCACAATAAAGTATGCGCCAAGTTCTGAGGCCAATCCACCAGATAAACTGACCAGCAAACTCACAAACTGGCTCAAATATCGAAAGTATATAAGCTCCCACATTATCCCTAATGTGTCACTAAAAACGAAAGTTGAAATACACACAGCTGTTAGTAATTTCACACTCTTGCTTTCCCAAGCAGCTGCAGCGGCCACTCCCGCCCAAATCTCAAAAAGCTCAACTCGCAGCTATGCAAAGTGTACTCCAAAGGACATAGAGCAGTTAATAAAAAATAAAAGGAAAATACGTCGCGATTGGCAAAACAACAGATCCCCAAATCTGAAAAAACAGCTTAATGATGTCTCTCGAATTCTAAAAAAGCAGCTTGAGAGGAAATCCGAAAGAGAATTCCAGCTATTTGTTGAACATCTCGCACCCACAAAATCAACAAACTACTCGCTCTGGCGAGCTGCAAAAAATATGAAAAAACCAATACTGACAGAACCCCCTCTAAGGCTGCCAAATGGAAACTGGGCCAGAACCGATGCAGAAAAGGGTGCAGCTTTTGCCAACCACCTAAAAACCGTGTTCACCCCGAACACGACAGCTGGTGATATCCCAATACCAACATTAATCCCACATAATACCTCTTGTACAATCGCGATTGAAAAAAACGAACTTTTGGAGGCAATAAACAAAAGCTTGGACCCGAAAAAAGCACCAGGACCGGACTTGATAACACCAACTATGATAAAAGAACTGCCAACAGTTGCAATAACCCACTTATTGCACATATTTAACGCGATTCTCAGAACATGTCACTACCCAGATGATTGGAAACTATCTCAAGTTACAATGATTCCCAAACCTGAAAAAGATCCCAGTAATGTGACCTCATACCGGCCTATAAGTTTGCTCTCTGTAATATCGAAACTCTTCGAAAAACTTTTAATAAAATTGATTCTACCGAAAATTCTAGAAAAACAAGTGATTCCCGATCACCAGTTTGGCTTCCGCGAAAAGCATGGCACTATTGAGCAAGTGCACCGCATTGTTGACTCAATAAAAGGCACTTTCGAAAATAAACAGTATTGCTCCGCTGTTTTCCTCGATATCACCCAGGCCTTCGATAAAGTCTGGCACGAAGGACTTATTTACAAACTACAGCATATTCTTCCCGCTAATATGCACTGTCTACTCAAAAACTACCTCACGAATAGAAAATTTGTAGTAAAATACAAAAGCTTTGTCTCCCGAAAATACGAAATACTGGCCGGAGTACCACAAGGCAGTGTCCTCGCGCCCCTGCTATATATTCTCTATACTGCAGATATGCCCAAAAGTGATAGAACTCTCATATCGACTTTTGCTGATGACACTGCTATCATGTGCTCTCACTCAAACCCAGACATGGCATCTCTATACGTGCAAAAACACTTGGACACTCTAAGTAATTGGCTACATCGATGGAAAATCAAGGTCAATGAATCCAAAAGCTGTCACTTAACCTTCACTCTAAGAAGGGGCACGTGTCCTGCTCTGAAGATAAACGGCCAAGTCGTCCCTGAAAGTTCCGAAACCAAGTATCTTGGAATGCATCTCGATCGCCGACTCACATGGCATAAACATATTGAATCCAAAATCACTCAGATCAAATTAAAGCAATTGGAACTAAATTGGCTAATCTCAAGGGCATCAAAGCTAAATCTCACATACAAAGTCCAAATATACAAAAGTATAATAAAACCCATATGGACATATGGAATTGAACTCTGGGGCACTGCCTCTCCCTCGAACGTGGAAAAACTCCAGAGAGTCCAATCTAAAATCCTGAGACAAATTGCCAGAGCCCCTTGGTATATAAAAAATACTAACATCCACAGAGACCTGAATATACCTGCAGTAAAAGACGAAATTCCGAAATTTACCTCGAAGTACAAGCAGAAGCTCATGTTTCAGCCAAACATTCTAGCTAGAAATTTACTGAGACCTCTGAATCCCTCACGTCTCAAACGAAACTAATATATTCCCCATATATTAGTTACGATAACTCTACATTGCCTAAATCAATGGATATAGGGCAAATAGTTGTAATCTGAATATTATAAAATAAAGCTGAAATTCTCTCTTAGCATATCTTACAACATATAGAACTACTCCAACCAGTAATGGTCAAACACCTGCTGAACTTCTTCATTCTCGCCAACCTCGTACTATGCTGTCGCTATTAAAATTCTGAAAATTCAATACCCACAACATCCAGTGCCTCCAGTAAAGCACCGAAATTTGCACTAGACCAACAAGTCTACACTCGAAATTTTTCACCGTTAAATCAAAAATGGATCAAAGGAAAAATCTCTAAACTGATTAGTAGAATGATGTATCTTGTAGATATTGGAAATGGAAAGCTAATAATAAACGACATCAGAACCAACTGCGTGCTTACAATCATCAATCAACAGATACGGAATCAAGAAATTTTCAATATCTCGCAGTATTTCAACTTGCATCTAATGCTTTTCAAAACAGCTTCATTACACCTCCTCAAATTGTAATACAGGAATCAAGCTTGCAAACGAATTTACAGCAACCGATGCATTTTGCTATCAATCCGGAGTCAAGTACGTCTCCGTCACTAGGTTCCGCTGCTCAGCCAATTACTTCGGCAAATATTCCCCTTCGAAGGTCAGTTCGTCAGAAACGAATACCAGCTTCATTTTCTCCTGATGTATCTAAGAAAATGGCGAAGAGGAATTGATGTGTTTAACACTTTGTTTCATTTCACTTTGAATTGATAACCAATAATTGTGATAAGAATTGTTTGTTATAAACTTCTTTTATAAAAAAATATTTTCTCATTCTTGAATTTTCCTTGTTGAATAAAGACCTTTTTATTGTTAATATATCCGAATATTTTAAAATCTTTTAACCGACTAAAAAGCAGTAAAAAAATGTTCTTTAAATTAATTTCCGCAATTTCGATTTAAAATTACGGGTTTTTGGCGACTTCAAAATCTGCAATGATATTAGGAACAAAGTAGCCAAAAACCCTTAATTTTAAATCGAAAGTCTGTCAAAAACCTTTACCAAATTATAGTTGTAGTTTTGCAAACTACACCCAAATATGATGATATCATCAACGTACAAAAATGCGCCTGAGCTCAAACCACTTAACGCAACAATTAACATTCGCTGAAAGCTATTGAAAGATATTTTCAACCCAAATGGTAATCTTTTAAATTGGAAATGCCCCTAGACGCTGAAAACACCGTCAGTGGTCTTGATTCATCGTCTAGACCAATCTGATGAAAGGTACTAGTCATGTCCAAAAGTGGAAAAATACTTCGCTCTACCAAATTGGTCCAAAACACCTTCCGACCTTGTCAACGGAAATTTATAGTTAATTAGTTTCTTAATTAACTGTCTATAATCAACAACTAGCCTCCATTTCTTCTCACCATCGCAGGCATCCGACACATAAATCGAATTAGAAAATCCCTGCCTAAAATTCCGTCAGTTAAAATTGGAAAATCCTCTTCCACACAGAAAAAAAAATGGTCGGTAAAATTAACCGAAAAAAGTGGTTCACGTACAGAATTTCAAAATGTATGAAAATTGTAACCGACACAAAATTGTAAAAAAATAACCGAAAATAATTGTTGTTTTACAGAAATTGTATGTTCTTTTACCGCGATTGGTGGTTAAATTTGAATTTTCACCAATTTGTGTAATTTACCATACGCGCATCTTCAGTTGAATCGTTGGGATTCAAAGAAAGAAGAATTCCCAATCGTGTTATGAATGTTGTGCCTTATAGAGGCAGCTTGAGTAGAGCCAAATAGAGGTTTTTTGCTTGTTATACTGCATTTGTAATACTAATTTTGGAAAATAAGAGCTTGTGTCAGTTATGCGCTGAAGCTAATATTTATTTTTTTGAACATGCAATCTTGCATTTTCGAAATATATTTTTGTGTTTAATATGTTTTTTTTGGTTGTTGGGGTTTGTTTTCAAATGATAAAACAAATAAATAAATTTAAATGGTTTTCTTACTAAAAAATATGTATCGAAACAAATTTTTGCTGTATGTTTACAATTCAAATTGTAAACCAACAAATTATTAAAGTAAATCAACCACTTCTCGTCGGTTAGGTTAACCGACGAGAAGTGGTCCAATCGCGACGCGTGGGATTGGCCCTCGCGGTATTGTAACACTTTCGATATCGAAACACCGATGGACGACTTGCCACAACTTGACATACATATTTTTTTCTCCATTACATATTTCGAATAAACTAAATGGCCGACTGCCACAGACAAAAACACTATTGCCACCCGCTGGTGGAAAGAACATCATCGCGGAAAAATACTCAGCTCCACGATCCAACGATGGTCCTCAGCAACCACAAAAACAAAATTTAAGAATCAAATTTACAAAATAAAAACCACAATCTTTTTTTTTTAAACACCAAAAATTAAATTAAAATTTAAATTAAAAAGAAATTGCAAATCCACTAAAAACTGTTCGCACTCTTTTCCCTGCCTAAAAAGAACTAAAAGAATCGTGTATATATGGCGCTCACTTTCCATTTCTCTAACATAAAATTGTTATTGTTTCTGTATTTATTGTTATTGTTTCCAAAATTGTAGTTATTATTGAAATTGTTGTTGTTCCTATTCAACATCAAAACCTGCTCAGTTTGCCTGCTTTGCTCTAATTCCAAGGATAAGTTTACAGCTTTAGTCAAAGAATCTAGTTGTACCGCAAAAATAGTGGTTTTAAATTTTCGCCCAACCCATTTCTAAAAATAGATAGTGCATATTCATCATTTGAACTTACTATTATTTATTTCCCCTCTTTCGATGCGTTTTCCCCTAAATTCCTGTAATCTATAATTCATTAAAGTCGTTGATTAAACCCAACCATTTATCTTTAAAATTAGTAATTGAAAATCTTCTTTGTGTCTAGCCAGACAGAGAAGTGTGTGACTGTTGTATAGTCACAATTTTCTTATACGCCTCCGACAGCTTGCTGCAGTCGACAAAGTGTTCTCTTGCTGCAGTCGACAAAGTGTTATACATAATTTCAACAATTTTCAAAAATGCCTCAAGCTCCTTCTTCACGCAGAGAAAAAATATGGTTGGAGCATGATTGCAGCGATCATATATACTTGCTACAATAATACTATGATTATAAAGACCATAGTTGGTTGGGGTTATCATGTAAATTATATTTAAATGATAGAGACCATATTATGATTTCAGAGAACATATTATGATTAGATTCCAACCATGCCAAAAACATGCTAGAGGCAATAATGTATATGATTGGATATTTAATATTAATAAGAACCCAAATGTTTTTTTTTTTTTTTTTTATAATGTACATTTATTCATTTGAATCACCCAATATTAACTTAGGTCTAACAATGATTATTCAATAATTCTACTTAATTCTAAAAAAAAAGAAAAATTCGGCTTAAACTATGCTATGAGATGTAAAAATTGCCCTACATCCATTGATTTAGGCAATGTGGAGTTAGCGTATCTAATATATGAGATATGTATTAGCTTCGTTTAAGACGTGAGGGATTCAGAGGTCTCAGTAAATTTCTAGCTAGAATGTTTGGATGAAACATAAGCTTCTGCTTGTACTTCGAGGTAAGTTTCGGAATTTCGTCTTTTACTGCAGGGATATTCAAATCATTGTGGATGTTTGCATTTCTTATAAACCAAGGGGCTCTGGTAATTTGTCGCTGGATTTTAGATTGGACTCTCTGGAGTTTTTCCACATTAGAGGGAGAGGCTGTACCCCAGAGTTCAATTCCATATGTCCATATGGGTTTTATTATACTTTTGTATATTTGGACTTTATATGTGAGATTAAGCTTTGATGCCCTTGCGATTAGCCAATTTAGCTCCAGCTGTTTTAACTTAATCTGAGTGATTTTAGATTGGATGTGCTTGTGCCATGTGAGACGGCGATCAAGATGCATTCCAAGGTACTTTGTTTCGGTGCTTTCGGGCACAACTTGGCCGCTTATCTTCAGAGCAGGACACGTGCCCCTTCTTAGGGTGAAGGTTAAGTGGCAGCTTTTGGATTCGTTGACTTTGATTTTCCATCGTGATAGCCAATTGCTTAGAGAGTCCAAATGTTTTTGCACGCAAAGAGTTGCCATGTCTGGGTTTGAGTGGGAGCACAGGATAGCAGTGTCGTCAGCAAAAGTCGATAAAAGAGTTCTGTCGCTTTTGGGCATATCTGCAGTATATATAATATAAAGCAGGGGCGCGAGGACACTACCTTGTGGTACTCCGGCCAGTATATCGTATTTTTGGGAGACAAAGCTTTTATATTTTACTACAAATTTTCTATTCGTGAGATAGTTTTTAAGTAGGCAGTGCATATTAGCGGGGAGAATATGCTGTAATTTGAAAATAAGTCCTTCGTGCCAGACTTTATCGAAGGCCTGGGTAATATCGAGAAAAACAGCGGAGCAGTACTGTTTCTTTTCGAAAGTGCTTTTTATTGAGTCTACAATACGGTGTACTTGTTCGATAGTGCCATGCTTTTCGCGGAAGCCAAACTGGTGATCGGGAATAACTTGTTTTTCTGTAATTTTGGGTGTAATCAGTTTTATTAGAAGTTTTTCGAAGAGTTTCGATAACACAGAGAGCAAACTTATGGGGCGGTATGAAGTCACATTGTTGGGATTTTTTCCAGGTTTGGGAATCATTGTAACTTGAGAAAGTTTCCAATCATCTGGGTAGTGACATGTTCTAAGGATTGCATTAAATATGTGCAATAAATGGGTTATTGCAACTGATGGCAGTTCTTTTATCATTGTGGGCGTTATCAAGTCCGGTCCTGGTGCTTTTTTTTGGTTCAGGCATTTATTTATTGCCTCCATTAGTTCATTTTTTTTCATCGCGACTGTACAGGTGTTATTGAGTCGGATTATTGTTGGTAATGGGATATCACCAGTTGTTTCGTTCGGGGTGAATACGGATTTTAGGTGGTTGGCAAAAGCAGCACCTTTTTCTGAATCGCTTCTGGCCCAATTTCCGTTTGGCAGCCGTATGGGAGGTTCTGCCAGTACCGGTTTTTTCATATTTTTAGCAGCTCGCCAGAGAGAGTAATTTGTTGATTTTGTGGGTGCGAGATGTTCAACGAGTTGTTGAAAGTCTCTTTCGGATTTCCATTTAAGCTGTTTTTGTAGATTTCGAGTGATATCTTTTAACTGTTTTTTCAAGGTGGGCGATCTGTGATTTTGCCATTCATGACGTATTTTTCTTTTATTTTTTAGAAGCTGCTCTATATGTTTTGGAGTACATTTTGTATAGCTTCGGGTTGAGCTATTTTGGATTTGGGAGGGAGTGACCGCTGCAGCTGCTTTGGAAAGCAAAAGTGTGAATTTACTAACAGCTGTGTTTATTTCGTTTTTCGTTTTTAGTGACACTTTAGGGTTAATGTGAGAGCTTATATACTTCCGATATTTGAGCCAGTTTGTGAGTTTACTAGTCAATTTATCTGGTGGGTTGACCTCAGAGCTTGGGATGTACTTTATTGTGATAATAGTAGGCGTATGGTCTGATGAGAGATCTAGAGAAGATTCTATAGTCAATTGGCTCCTTCTTACAGTTTTAAATACTGCAAAGTCAATGACGTCGGGAGTTTTTCGGCTGTCAGTTGGCCAGTAAGTTGGAGTGCCAGAGGAGACAACGTCAAGGCCGAGGCTGTTGACAGTGTTCAACAGGAGCCTGCCCTTTGGTGATATAAGCCGAGAGCCCCAGTATGTATGTTTGGCGTTGAAGTCGCCGGCAACGAGAAACTTTGATCCAAGAGAATTGAAAAAAGTCTGGAATTGTTGTTCAGTTATTTTGTGTCTGGGCGGGCAGTATATAGCTGTTAATGTTAGGCCTTTTAAGTATTCATCGAGAGAAATACTTGTCGCTTGAATGTATTCTGTGCAATAATTCTGTAGAGCATAATGCTTTATTCGGCTTTTTATGAGAATAGCGGAACCACCTCTAGCGTTTCCGCTTGGATGCTTTGTGTCATAGAGTCTATATCCCGGAAGATTGAAAAAGTGTTTTTCGGTGAAGTGAGTTTCAGAAATTAGCATAACGTCAATGCTGGACTCTTTCAAGAACTCGAGAAGTTCTAGTTTGTGAAGACTCAGGCCGTTTGCATTCCAAAATGATATTTTTAAACCATTCATGGTTTAGACATGAGATGTTGCAGTAAAAGACTTTGATTTTTAATCATTTCTTGCATCATATTTTGCATACCAGACATAAATTGTGACATATTTTGTATAAACACTTGCAGAGTTTGTTCGAGAGAACTGCTAGGAGGAGCAGGTTGCGTGAACTCGGGGACAGAGTTTTGTCCTTTTAAAGCACTGGCGTAGGAAACGCCTTGATTTATATTGGGATTTACATAAGTAGGGACAATGGATTGTGAGGGATTTGTTGGGATTTTTCTTAAATCCTGTTTTGGAGGGAAAACATCAGCTTTGGGAATAGCATTGCTTTTGAAGGATTTGTAGATTGGACAGCCTCTATAGTTTGCTGTATGGTTGCCACCACAGTTGCTGCATTTTTTAACATTTGCATCCTCTTTAGTTTTTTTGCACAAGTTTGTGGGGTGGAGATCGCTACATATTACGCACACGCTGGGAAGTGTGCAATACGATTTTGTGTGGCCGTATTCTTGGCAATTTTGGCACTGAATTGGTCCTCGGCGCTTAGGAGGCTCTTCCACTGTAATTTTGCGATGGAGGAGATACCGCAGTGAGTAAATTGGGTGAGATTCCCCCTTTTTTAGGGACTTCGGATCAAATTCCAGTTCCACTCGGAATAGTGGTTGGGGAATTTTATCTCGATTTTGTATGTTAAAAACGGATTTAACGTGGAAGCGCTCTTCGATTAAAGCGCTTTTGATTTCATTGCATTCAACAAACGAGTCAATGCCTTTTATGACAACGGAGAGACCTTTAGAGCTTTTGAGCTGATATGTGTAATAGCTCTTTTTTGATTTATCGAGGGATTCGATAATTTTTCTATAATTTGCCTCGTTATAGATTTGAATTTTAGTCTCATGAATTCTTCCCTTAAGAATAGGGATTACATGAAATGTGTGATCACCAATTATTTGAGAAATTGTTTTTATTAGGGAATTTGAGTTTTTTTCACGTAAGTAAATTGGTGGGGGTTTTTGGAATTTCGGAATCGGTTCCGAACTTGTGGATTCGGCCAGAATGGCAAATCGGTTGTGCCCTAACTCAATAGACTTTTTGGGATTAGTCTTTTGCATTTTAGAAGATTTCACATTTCCAGGAGGAGAACCTCTTCGTTTGAAGTAGGCGTCAATGCCTGTCTGCGCTGCCGTTGCCTTTATATTTTGCTCTCTAGAGATAGAGCTACTTTGAAGTTTTGTTGTTTTTAACTTATCGACAAATTTTTTTTGCTCATTTAAGTTCTGAGCGGGAGTAACGCAAAAGGGAATTTGCATGCTGTGATGAAATGGGATTTCTAGAACAAAAGGCGAAACAGAGTTACCTGTGTGTGTGTTTGGAGTAACACACTCTTGACTCCATGTTAGAGCAGGCGTGAGAGATTCAGCGTGTGATGTCATCAATGCGGGATATTGAACAGGAGTAGTTGGTAACATTAGCGATACAGAATGCTTAGAGAGCGTTGCATTCTGCAATGATGGACGAAGAGCGTCATCGCTATTGGGGGCAAGCGGGGACACATGAATTTTCGCCGTTCTCGCACTTTCTTGTTGTTGTTTTAATTGTGTCGCACTTTCTTCTGTTTCGCTTTCGTCTGAGCGGGAAGCAGAAAACGGCGTGAGAGACGCGCTCGATTTTTTCGGGGAATGCTTTATTCCCATTTTTTGCAGAAATAATTTATATTTATAATTGTTTTTTTTTAGTGTTTTACAGCGGCTCCGACGATGCCGACTGCGTGTAAAAAGTGGCGATCACTTTATTTTCTTTTTCGCGGAGTTTGTATTTGATTTGGGAAACACTTTCGAGTTTATTTTTTCTTTTGTGTGGAGCGGAAAATTTTGCGACCACATCAGAAGAGAATTCGCGTTGGAAAAATGTCCCAAATGTGCAATGTCCGAATTTTGAGTTGTTGTCTTTGCTTATTCCATAAAAATATAAAAAAAGGTTTTTGTATTAGAATTTTGACACATTAAAATTACTTCATTTTTATTTTCAAACTGTGAAATTTGATTGTTTGATATGAAAATACACCAGCTCCATCTAGTGTTTCAAGCAATAAATTATTTTTGGTTTGTGTTTTTGATAAATAAACAAATTCAATTTCAAAGAGCGCAGTTATACTATGTCCCGAAAATTTATTGGACATAGTATAGTTGGGCCTCTTAGAACTCAAAATAATGAAATTTTGTATGAAAACAAATTTGAATGTCACAGAAGAATTCCATTTAATTTAAAACCATGACGAGTTTTCACTTAAACTTTTTTTCAACACTCCAAAGTTGAATTAAGCTACATAAGAAAAATATTGGACCCAGAAAACAGAACTGCAATAATAACGAAAAATTTATTTCAAAACTTGTTCTGCGTTTTCTACAATTTGGGAAAAATGGACATAGGATGGTTACGCTTTAAGGTATCGATATGATTAGTATATGTATGCATTTAGAACAAAAGAAATGCAAGGCAGTAGTAGCTAAACTTGCTAACGCGCTTCGACAGCAACCCAAGTATCCCAGGTTCAAATCTCGGCACGGCCAAACGTAAGTAAGTAAAGAAAAATGTATATGAACTATTATTTCTTAAATATATAATATAACAATCAGCTAATATTACATTGAAATATTAATAATATAATTTAAAACAATTGAAAAGTAGATGTTGAAATTCAATTGAAATTTGAATAAAAATTGGTTAACATGATTGTAACCATCATGCAAATTTTTGGCTACAATCATTACATGTTTATTTTCATTCATGTAAATGATTAGCTGCAATCATGTAAATGTTTAGTATGCAATCATGGCATGGTTGGTGCAATCATTTCGCCAATCATAATATGGTCCCCTTAAAATATGATCAGGTCAACCATGTTTTTTCTCTGCGTGTTGTTGCCATCATGATTGCCTTTATGACAGTTACCATATTAAATGCGGACATTTTCGAATATTTACTTGATGTACCTCGATCTAAAACTTCGAATAGCTCAAAAAGTTTGTCTTTGTCTTCTTCTATTACCTCTCTTTCGTCTTTAATTTTAGCTAATTCAATTTGGTCGGTAATCAATTTTTTTAAATTTGTGTATGAAGAGTTAAATTCTATTTTTAGAATTTGCTTGTTCATGTGATCTTTTCATTGCATACAATAAAATTACATACTAAAAACAGCCTGACACTAAAAATGCATAAAAATGGAATTTAGTAAAAACACAAACAACTCAAAACAATAAAATTGTAAGTACACTGAGGGAAAAATAAGTGAAATCAAATGAAAACGTATTTAAATCAAATAGTGCTCGTAAGCTATTTTTATTTAAATCAAATATGCGCGTATTTAAAATTGTATTAAATATGGAAATATTAGAATTAAATATGGAAATATTAGATTTTTTTTAATTTAAATTGCAAACAAAAAATAGTTTTTCTTTTTTTTTATTTATTTGCACTTTGTTTAAGTTATTTTTTTAAATTTAATTGTTTTATTTGCCAATTTCCTTAGAAACCTTTGTAACAACTTTTCCACAAATTCAGTTTTGCCGATATTCGAACCGACAACCTCTGGAGTTTGGAGTGCGCTCTAACCGACTCGTCTATTTCCGGCATTATTCACAAGCGTCTAAATGTTTGTATATTGCTCAGCAAGTCTTATAAATTGGAGTTTTCAAATCTAAAAACAGATATTTCAATTATATATTGCTCAGCAAGCGTTGATTTTTTTTCGTCTAAAAATGTAAACTGAAGTTTTTGAATCTAAAAATAGAAATTCACAAAAAAAACTTTTTTTTTCTGCTTCATATATATTTCAGTTTAGACAGAGAAAAATTGTGCCTGTGATAGTTAAGTGTGAATTTCTTATTTCTAATTTGCAGAGGTCGTTGGTTCAAGACTGTCTGGCGGCAATGAAGTTTTTTTTTTATAGAAAACAATTAAATACGAGCGTATTGCATTTCTATATAAGATACTGATTTCCAAATACTAAAATATTCAAATCACATTTAAATAAAAAACATTTAATTCTACTATGCGTTTGTTCGTTCAGTGTACTTTGATCTATTTTTGTCGCTTTGCAAGTGATCGGATCAGTTCGTTAGAAATTGAGCGAGTTAAAGCTCTTTTTCTTTACACAAATTGGTTTTGTGGGTGTGTGCACACGGGATTTTTGACTGAGTTTGTCTCTTCACTGTTGATGTACGCTCGGATCAATTGTTTTAAGGAATGTCCGTCGGTTCTCTTGCTGTTGCTGCGTGCGGCGCCTGTACTCCTCCAGGCTTAAAGGTTGAGGGCCTGCCGTCTTCGATCTAGGGGTATACGCAGGCACAGCAGGTGTAGGTGCACCTGGCTCATACGCCTCTGGCTGCTTGTTCATATTACGCAAATATGTCGTTGATTTCTTCTATTGTCTTCATTTATTCTTTAGTCGCTGCCCCTGTCCGAATTATTGTAATAAAATTCCAAACAAATTTTTTTAAAAACATTTTTTTAAAGTAATTTTTTAAAAATCTGTTTTTTTACCAGAAAATCCCTACAATTGAAAAGGCAGGATCGCCATGTAATAGTTTTGTATGTTTAAAAGTTTTTCTTCCTAACGCCAACCTTGGGATGTTTAGAGCGGTCCTCCGCTGTAATTTAAACTTAATGTTTTTAGTTTGAAAGCCAAAAATATTCTCTGCTTTATTTCAAAATCACCAAGTCTTTTATACGCGGTCGACTCTTTCAATTTCTTTTCAATATGTGTTCAATTATTTTCAATTTTACAAAACATCTACAATTCTATATACTAAAAAATTCATTTCTACATTTCTATCAATTTTCATTTGCCACTCAAAGGGGCATTGGCCGATCGTACAAAGCTAAGATTCAAATTTCAATTTCTGCATCGGCAGAAACACAAACGAAAGAAAATGTATACGAACGTTGGTTTACGTACTAGTTAATATGCTGAGTTATCTACAAAGAAAGAATCGTTCGCTATTGACATAATTTAAAGTGTCGCTGCTAGCTTCGCTTTGGTTTCAGTGACTTAACATCTCGTTTGTGTAAGGTTCTGGTTTGCGATATCGTCAGCATGTATATACACCACACTACAATACAGTAAATATATTCCAAAAATATAAATAGATCATATTTTAAAACATATTTAAAACAAATTAAAAGATTATATTTGTACCATTTCTATTATGTGTTATTTTCTTTAAGGTGTCAACTTTAGGTCGAAGCTATTTTTTTTTATATCAAACATAATTTTTTGTGTGTGTATATTCATTACAGCGTTGTGCTTATAGCTTGCCGAAGTTAATCGATATTAGCTAAAGGTATTGTATAAGTCGAAGTGTCTTTGGGGAGTAGGCGTTTGGTTGGCTACATCATCTTACTTACGATCGCTGCGTCGTGGGTTCGATTCCTAACGAGGGCGGCTAACATTTATAAAAAACAAGTGAGTAAGTTTCAGTCGGGCAAGCCGACTTATATATACCCTACACCTGCTGGGCCATATTGGTTCCGCCATCTTGAATCTTGAAATTCCGACATCAAATTCGAAATCAGCGAACCCGAAAACCTCACTATACAAAATTTCATACTGTTTTGATGAAATCTTAAAATTACGGTAAAAACACGATTTTCACTTATATTGGAGGTAGGCGTGGTAGTCGACCGATTCCGCCCATTTTCAATACCAACTCCTTCCAGGGCCTAAAAAGGATAAATTCAAAATTTGGGATCCCTAGCTTTCTTCTAGCTCCTGCAATCGTGTTTACAAGAAAATAGGACGGACAGACGTATAGGGCTAAATCAACTCAGGAGGTGACGCTGATCAAGAATATATATACTTTTCCATACCGGACACGCCTCCTTCTTGGTGTTACAAACATCAGATAGACAGACAGACAGACAGGTATATATATTAATTAATGTTCTAATTAAATTTGTATGCCTTTATATGAATATAAATAGATTGTTTCATACACGAAATTTCGTTTTTGATAAAAATTTGTATAATTTATTTTAAAGCAAATTTGCACACGCAGAGAAAAAACATGGTTGACCTGATCATATTTTAAGGGGACCATATTATGATTGGCGAAATGATTGCACCAACCATGCCATGATTGCATACTAAACATTTACATGATTGCAGCTAACCATTTACATGATTGAAAATAAACATGTAATGATTGCAGCCAAAAATTTGCATGATTGTCCAAATATGACACTTGTACATGTGGTAATTTACATTTCTAATATTATCTATAATTATCGCTAGTAATAAAAAAATGTCAAACAGAAGATGTCTCTCACACATCTATAGTTATCGCTAGTAATAAAAAATGTCAAACAGAAGATGTTTCTCACACATCATAATCTATGTTTAGTAACACTCAGTTTGAGTTGAGGCTGTGTGGCCATTTACAATTCTAATGTATTCTATTATTATCGCTATTTAGAAAAGTACACACACAAGTAATAAATAGTTTATAGCCTATGCGGGGACGCTTATCGTGCCTCTGCTGATAATATTCTAATTCTGTCTAGTTTTAAGTGCATTTTTGTGCCTATATATTTAGGTGTTTTATTAAAATAAAATCAGTACCTTAAAAATACTCAAACGACGCGAACATCAGTTCGTATATTGGTCCTTCGAACCGGATAGAGATGGCAGATTCATTGTTAACTTGCCGTTTAAAGAAGATAACGCCCTCGGAGATTCTCGAAAGCAAGCAATGGCGAGATTCCTGAATTTAGAGAAAAAGTTACAAGCAAATAATGCATTAAAAACGGAATATGTTAAATTCATGCGGGAGTACCAACACCTCGGTCATATGGAAGAAGTTAACGACAATCAGCGTGGAAAATATTATCTTCCTCATCAAGCGGTGGTTCGTGAGAGCAGTATTACGACTAAGGTTAGAGTTGTTTTTGATGCTTCGGCGAAAACATCAAATGGCAAAAGCCTCAACGATGTGTTACATGAGGGGCCAAGACTACAGAAAGATATATTTGATATCATGGTGAAGTGGCGAGTTTGGAAAAATATAATGATGGCAGACGAAGAGAAAATGTATCGTCAGGTAAAAATCGCGAAAGAAGACCAGAGTTACCAATACATACTTTGGAGAGAGAATAAGGCGGAACCGATAAAGCAGTATGAACTAACAACGGTCACATATGGAACAACTTCAGCACCATTCCTTGCCATTAGAACATTGCACGAGATAGCAAATCAATGCGACGATGCAGACATAGCTAAAATCATCAAGGAAGATTTTTATATGGACGATCTGATGACTGGAGCAGATACCATCGAAGAGTGCAGGCGAATTCGTGGTAAAATATCACATCAATTGGATAAATTTGGATTCCATTTGAGAAAATGGAGTTCTAATACCAAAGACATTATCGCTGACATTCCTAATACCAGTGAAAATGAAGTTCTGCAGATTCAAGAGGACGAGACGATAAAAACTCTGGGTTTACAATGGAGTCCAAAAACCGACGAGTTTATGTTTAGCATAGCTACTACCGAAGGAAGAACGGTGACAAAACGGCAAGCATTGTCATATCTTGCTCGAATATTTGATCCATTGGGCTGGTTGGCACCTATAACAATCGTTGCCAAGTTGTTCATACAAAACTTGTGGAAAATTAAAACAGAGTGGGATGACAAGTTAGACGACGTATTGACGAAGGAAAGGAATAACTTCATACAACATTTGCCAGCAATAAAAACGATTAGAATTTCTCGATGGATGTTCCTGACGAAGAATGCAACGTACCAGCTACACGGATTTACAGACGCATCGGAGAAAGCATATGCAGCGGTGGTTTATGTGAAGGCAGGTTCCTCGGTAGAAATTGTAGCAGCAAAAAGTAAAGTCAATCCAGTAAAAAATAAAAAGACGCTGGCAAAATTAGAACTGTGTGCGGCTCATTTGTTGGCAAGGTTGTTGAACAAAGTCACAGACATCATCAAACGAGACTGCCAAATTTACGCTTGGAGCGATTCGATGATAACATTGGGCTGGATTAGAAATAAAAGAAGTAAGGATAAATTCGTGAGAACAAGGACAACGGAAATTAGCGCTTTGATTCCCACAGCTAAATGGAATCATGTCAGTACAAAGGAGAACCCAGCTGACATCGCATCAAGAGGAATTTCACCATCTAAGTTAGAACAAAATATTTTATGGTGGAGAGGTCCGACATGGTTGGTGCAAGATGAATATGATTGGCCAAAAGAAGCAGTTGCAGAAAAGAGTGTATTAGTAGCAACTACAACACTGACAGAGCAGCCAAATATACTACTTCAGTTGCAAGAAAGGTGCTCATCATTAAGAAAATTGGAAAGAGTTGCAGCTTATATTCTGAGGTTTAAAGGAGCATTGAAAGGAGAAAAGTTTCCGGCATATTTAACGGCAGACGAACTGCGAGCAGCCGAAACAATTTTAATAAAAAATCAGCAACTTGCAGAGTTTTCAAGCGAAATACGGTTATTGAAGAACAACAAACCTGTGGATCAAAAAAGTAAAATAGCGAATTTGAATCCACTGCTTGATAGCAAAGGGATTTTAAGAGTTGGAGGTCGACTGGAAAATTCGCATATTCCTTACTATCAAAAACATCCTATAATTCTTGGCAAATCCAGGTTGACGACTTTAATAATTCAAGACATTCACGTCAACACGTTACATGGCGGAAACCGTCTGATGGAGAGCTCGATTAGAAGAAAGTACTGGATTATTGGACTAAAACACATGATTAAGCAACGCGTGCGTGCATGTGTAAAATGCATTCGATACAGGAATGATACGGCTAAGCAAATCATGGGGAATTTACCTGAGAGCCGTACATCTATTAATCACCCATTTACACATACTGGCGTCGATTATGCTGGTCCTATTCAAATAAGATGTTCTAAAGGAAGGGGACAAAAGTCATATAAAGGTATTTGTATGCATGGCAACTAAAGCTATTCATTTAGAATCAGTAAGTGATCTAACGACGGATTCATTCTTAGCAGCATTGCGACGGTTTTTCGCAAGAAGAGGCAAAAGTCAACATATATATTCAGATAATGGAACAAACTTCGTAGGAGCAGCGAGAAAGTTGGATGCCGATTTTAAGCAAGCAATTAAAAATAATTCGGAAGTGATTGCTGTTTTGGAAGCAGATAAAGTTCAATGGCATTTTGAAGCTCAGATTGAAGCGGTTCTCAATTCAAGGCCACTTCATGCGATTGGCAATAATACAGACGAAGTTGACACGTTAACACCAGGACATTTTCTGATTGGCCAGCCGATTATTGGAACAGCAGAAGCGGTAGATGACCGTTCAATTGAATCTTTGGATCGTTGGAAATTAATACAAAAAATGAAGAAAGACTTTTGGAAAAGATGGAAGGAGGAATATCTTTCAACTTTGCAACAGCGGTATAAATGGCAGAAACCGCAGCTAAATCTGGCTGATGCTGCTGCTAGCAAGAAAGGGAGTTTGTACACAACCGTTAGGTGAACAGGATGCTTCTGGTGGATCGGTTCTAGAGTTGAAAAATAATACAGCGATATATTTGGATCATATCGGGATAATGGAGGTCGTAGCTTCATCTTGGAATTTGATGATTTATTACGACATGCACGCATTCTTCAAAGTAGTGGATCATGCTGACACGTTTTCAAAGAAAATTAGAAAAAGTTGTGACAAATTGCAAGCGTTTGAAGAGCAATGCAACACAGTCATCGACAATATTGAAATCAAAATAAACAAGGTAAAGGACACAAATAAATATCTGTTTGTACGAAAGGATAAAAGGAGAAGGAGAGCCCCATTGGAATTTGTTGGATCTATGTCCCATATTCTTTTCGGAATGATGGATGCGGATGACCGTGAATATATGGAAAGCAATATGAAGAACTTGTTAGACAACCAACATGATCTGCAGCATTTGATAAAGAGCCAAACTTCTGTTGTCGATTCAACAGTTAATATTCTTAAACGCACTACGGACGAAGTAAATCTGCATCTTAAGGAGTTACAGATGAGAGTAGACAATATCACTTCAAACATGGAAGAGAACTACTACGTATACCAAGAATCTGTTAAGTTCTTTATGATGACCAAACAGCTGAGCAACATAGTCGAAGAGTGCGAAACAATTCAGTCAGAAGTTATCGAACTTTTAATTGACGTCAATCACGGAAAACTAAACCCAGACTTGATCACACCTCCGCAGCTGAAATCAGAGATCCAAAAAATAAGAGAACATCTTCCAGAAAAACTGAAATTACCTGGAAGACAATCGAACGAGCTTCAAGCTATCTATAAATTGTTGAAAGCAAGAGGGGCGCTAATAGGAGATAAATTGGTAATCAGAGTTACGATACCGCTGCTTAACAGTTATTCGTCGCAACTATACAAAATTATTCCAATGCCGATTGAGAGAGTTGGTGAGAGAATGATCTCTGCTATACGAGCTGAATTCATAATCTACAATTTTGAAATAGACTCATATCATTTAATGTCGGAAGTCACTATCAATCAATGTAACAAATTTTCGGACCAACATCTCGTCTGCGAAAACAGCTGGGCATGGATTGAGGCTAACGACAATTCCTGCGAAATATCACCTTTAAAGCCGCTTAACCCGTACGACTGCACATTTATAGAAATGAAAACATCGCCATTCTGGAAAGAGCTTCACAGCAAAAACAAATGGCTGTTTAAGAACTTTAAAAGAACTGCAGCACAAATACAGGGTAGTTCTGCCCATCAGAAAATCATCGAATTACCGAATCAAGGAATTTTAACTCTGGAAGCAGGATGTACTGTGCGCATTCCAGGAGCCACGCTAATCGCACCCCATAATGTCTTTTCGGGTATTAACAACACATTTTCCACATCTTTGACGAAGGAAATTGAAAACTTATCCGAGCATTCCATGAAACCTCTAGGATCGGTTGTCATCAATCACACCAAGGAAATTGATCAACTCAAGAAGCAAATTTCCCAACTGCATGCGGATAATCTACATCTCAAAGGTCTAAACTTCCATAACCTCAGCGGGCATACTTCTTTGATTCTGGTAGTTTTGCTTATTATTATATTAGCTATTTTTATCGTAAGAAAAATTATTGTCAAGAGATCGATTCCATCTATCGTCTTTTCTGCCCCCCGGCAGAATGTCCAAATATGACACTTGTACATGTGGTAATTTACATTTCTAATATTATCTATAATTATCGCTAGTAATAAAAAAATGTCAAACAGAAGATGTCTCTCACACATCTATAGTTATCGCTAGTAATACAAAATGTCAAACAGAAGATGTTTCTCACACATCATAATCTATGTTTAGTAACACTCAGTTTGAGTTGAGGCTGTGTGGCCATTTACAATTCTAATGTATTCTATTATTATCGCTATTTAGAAAAGTACACACACAAGTAATAAATAGTTTATAGCCTATGCGGGGACGCTTATCGTGCCTCTGCTGATAATATTCTAATTCTGTCTAGTCTTAAGTGCATTTTTGTGCCTATATATTTAGGTGTTTTATTAAAATAAAATCAGTACCTTAAAAATACTCAAACGACGCGAACATCAGTTCGTATAAAGATGGTTACAATCATGTTAACCAATTTTTATTCAACTTTCAATTGAATTTCAACATCTACTTTTCAATTGTTTTAAATTATATTATTAATATTTCAATGTAATATTAGCTGATTGTTATATTATATTTAAGAAATAATAGTTCATATAAATTTTTCTTTACTTACTTACGTTTGGCCGTGCCGAGATTTGAACCCGGGACACTTGGGTTGCTGACGAAGCGCGTTAGCACGTTTAGCTACTACTGCCTTGCATTTATTATGTTCTAAATACATACATATACGAATCATATGACATTTTCGTGAGTATTCATGAAACACAAACCAAAAATAATTTATTGATTGAAACACTAGATGGAGCTGGTGTATTTTCATATCAAACAATAAAAATGAAGGAATTTTAATGTGTCAAAAATCTAATACAAAAACCTTTTTTATATTTTTATGGAATAAGCAAAGACAACAACTCAAAATTCGGACATTGCACATTTGGGCTCTTATTAATATTAAATATCCAATCATATACATTATTGCCTCTAGCATGGTTTTGGCATGGTTGGAATCTAACCATAATATGTTCTCTGAAATCATAATATGGTCTCTATAATCATTTAAATATAATTTACATGATTACCCCAACCAACTATGGTCTTTATAATCATAGTATTATTGTAGCAAGTATATATGATCGCTGCAATCATGCTCCAACCATATTTTTTCTCTGCGTGCATATAGAAGACTGAAACCGATCGGAAAAAGGGTCTGTGAGTGCAGGCAAATTACCATTATTTCATTGCGATAGTAATGATAATGAAGTAATGAAATTTCCATTACTTCATTACTTCATTACCTATCTGCCCCAATTGCGTTTTTGCCCTTTTATGGGCGAATCATGCCAAGTTTAATTGTAGCTTGGATGATTCATGTCAGTTGGGATTAGGACAGCTTCTAAGTGCGTCCTTGGACATTTTATGGATGATTCATGTCAGGTGAGATTAGGACAGCTTCTGAGTGCGTCCGTGGACATTTAATGGATGAATCATGTCAGGTGGGATTAGGACAGCTTCTAAGTGCTTCCTTGGACATTTTTTGGGTGAATAATGTCAGGTGAGATTAGGACAGCTTGTGAGTGGGTCCTTGGATATTTTATGGATGAATCATGTCAGGTGGGATTAGGACAGCTTCTGAGTGCGTCCTTGGACGTTTTATGGATGAATCATTCATTTCATTACTTCATTACCATTACCATTACAATTACCATTGCAGTAATGGTAATGGTAATGAAATAAATTTTCATTACCTGTAATGGTAATGGTAATGGTAATGGTCGCTCAATTTCCCAAGTCTGCATTTTGGAAACTGAGTCTTTTTCGGAATTCAAGCGTTGAACAACTAAGTGGTTTGGTAGGAAATAGTTTCAGTTCTTGCTTGGACTCGTAGTTTGAAGGTAGTTGAGCTGTCTGTTAATATTTATATTTACTCGACAGTTCAGACTAGTAGTAGGCCGACGACATTTGACCAGTGTAGACATGGATAGTCGAGCGACTTGCGAATATTTATATTCACCCGAGGGCTCTAAATACGAATAGGCGGACTGAGTTTACGAGTACATTGGGGACGACCGAGTGACTCGCGAATATATTTATTCATTCGAGGTTTCGAAATACGAATAGGCCTACTGAGTTTTCGAGTACATTGGGAACGACCGAGTGACTCGCGAATATTTAGCTACGAACCCGAATTGGTAACGGATACACAACGTTTTGAAAATAAGAGTTAGGAATACGAGAAAAATACGACGAATAATTAACAATTGAGAAGTTTGCCATGCAATTGCAAAGCCTGTTTGATTCTGAACAAAAAAGGTTCCACTTTTGTTTGAAAGTAGAATATTCATATTCCATTAATAAAATTCCATTAATAAATTAATGAAAACAATTGTCAAATATTTTTATCGGGAGCCCAAGTGTAACATTGAACTTAGAATTGAAAGCATAAAGCCATGTCGCGTTGAAAAATGTTCATTGGGAGCCCAAGTGTAACATTTTTTTAAATATTGAATTGTATTGGAAGTGCCACGCCCCGCTGTCCAATTCCAATATGTTGCATTAAAGGCATAGAACCATTTCCCGTTGAAGAATATTCAATGGGAGCCCAAGAATGGCACTTTGAAGTATTGAATTATATGGGCGGTTCCACGCCCCTTTGTCCAATTACACCGATATGTTGCATTTAGCTTAGAGTTGAAACCATGAAGCCATTTGCCAAATTTCGTTGGAAAACATTGTGTGGGAGCGCTATTACAGCATTTTCAAATATTGGCGGTGCCACGGCCCATGGTCTAATCCCGGCCATTTGTAGCCCAGATTATGGCTGGGGTCTTATAGTATGTTCATGGCAAATTTCATTTTCTTGTGATCAAAAACGTCTGAGATAAAGCAGTTTTTACTAACTTGTGGACGGTAAAAGTGGGCGTGTCAAAACCTATCCTATGTCACGACTAAGGCATTCAATCCCGGAATCCCGAATCCCGAAATCCCGGGATCCCGAACGTTTTCTAAATCCCGGAAACCCGGGATTTTGAGTCCGGAATCCCGGGATTCAAAAAATTGATTTTTTATGCATTGTTTAAGATATTTTCGACTCTTTTCCACCAAAAATACTGCAGTGCGTTTACTTTCAATCTAATTGGTAAACACAAAAAGCTCACTTTCGTAGACTTAGTGCTACACACACAAAAAATTAAGACAAATTTTGTCAATAACAGTGAACAAAACATTTTTATCGATCTGAATAAAATTTTTTCAAATTGAAACAATTTTTTTTATTCGACAAAAGAGTAAATATATTTAATAAAATTATTTTGTGACAGCGTGGCAAAATAAATAATAAAGCAACTCAATTTAACACATAAAATATCAAACTTGTTCGATCAGAGTAATTTAAAATTAATAACTTTTGGTTTTATTTATTTTAAATTTTGTTTTGTTTAATGCAATATTTATTAAATAGTATTTCTACGTTGAATTAAAATAAAATTAAGCTTAAAATATTGTTGCAACAGTTTTTTCTTTAATCCCGAAAATCCCGAATAAATCCCGGGATCCCGGGATTGTAATTTCAAATCCCGAAATCCCGGGATTTTCAAAAACACTTCCGGATTGAATGCCTTAGTCACGACTCACGACCCTTAGAACACATATATAAATTTTGGTGAGAATCGGTGCTGTAGTTTTCGCGTCTATTGGTAACAAACATACAAGTCTCTTTTATATATATATAGATTTGACTTTTTCATTCCACTTGGAAAATTAAATATTCCGTTTTTATTCAACTTTGTACAATATATATAAAAATTTTGTTCAAACAAAATATTTAAAAGGAACACAAAAACAAAAAGTAAAATAATAATTTGATATACACAAAAGTCAAATAACTGAAGGTAGTACTTGTTTAATCCCAAGAATTTGTTCGATATGGCACTTGAACCACTCGAACGGAATGTTTAATGAACTGATTCTATTAAGCCAACTTGCGCTTGTAACAAAAACACCTTTTACTGTTTCCAGTCAATAAACAACGCGTTTCTTTATTGATTTGTGGCTTCTTTTATACTTATAATTTGATTAATTTAATTGTCGCAACCTTGACCGCTTATTTTGCAGTCAGCATAATCGGCAGCGCTTGCATTTTTCAGTCGTGCAAACGGGAGTGTCATGTTCTCGTCTGGAGCGACAAAACTTATGCGCCAATTATGCTAACTGTGCATTTGTTCAATGCATTGTAGTGACTTCATTGCCAAGGCCAATCGACTACAGTCACAGTTGCGGTGATAATTCAACATTCTTCCCACCGTTGACGAACTGTCAACACCGTGGAAATGTAGTCTCGAACTTTGATTCGTCGTCGTCATTTGAAGTTTTGGTCCGTGGGAGTGGAGTTGGTGTTTTCATTTTGATTGTTGGCATCTTTAACGTGCTCGGCTTGCATCTAGATTTTAATTGCCATATTATGATGCCAAGAAGCAGAATTGTGGATAGGATGAGTGAAATGTAGCTGACCGCATGGTGATGTTGTCGGTTGGATTCCATTACGTTCGGAAGATTTGTGAAGTCTTCACTTGCTAGTTGGTTTTGGAGGATGGTGAGTTGTTCCAATTGAGTTTCAAACTTTGTGAATGTTGTATTGAAAACCTATTTTACTTCCAGGTGTGCTGATATTTTGGATATCTTTAAATCTAGCGTATGATGTATGTACTGTGCTAGATGAGGTATAGTGGCCTTGAATTGTGAATACGTTGCTTTTGATTACGCAATTCGGTTCCATTGTGATTATGCCGGATCCAGTTAGTGTTAATTGCGTCAGCTTTTTGCCACTAACTCCGGATATTTCCAAGTTTAATGTTGTTGCAAAGATCCATTGATTTCTATTGTTCATTTGCATCCATGCAAGGTTTTCTTGTATTCGTGTCAGTTTGCACTTGTCGTTGAATATGTGAATTTTACAAGAATGTACCGATGAGTGTTTTCCAAATTTTGGACTTTGTTGTCGCAAATGTAGATGTCGTCTTTCGATACAAAACATGACCTTAAATCATTTGAGCTTAGTGGAATGTACTGATCCCGATGGGCACTTACAGCTTAGAATGCTGTATCGGTTACAATGGTAATCCTTGTTTTGGGTTTGACCATAGGAATGGGAATGAGGTTAAACAAATCTAAATGTTGGTCGTCAATTAAAGGTAGACTTATTTCGAAGATTACTTCGTTTTTAGTGACTACTCCCTCGGCCTTCATGAGTTTGTAGAACTGTACCATATTATCGTCATCTATGGGTAGTAAGCGGGATGGAGGAAGATGAGCCTTGATGTCTACAATTTCGTTTTTCAATTGTTGAGGCGTGAGTAACAATGAACTGATTTTTCCGTAGTGTGTGTCAGTTAGTACATTAATAATTTCTGTCTGCATTCGTTGTAAATTTGCAGCCTTCAATGTTAGTTGTGTTGACAATGGTTCAACGAGTTGGGAGTACTTCAGTTGCTCTTAATTTGTTGTCACTTGTTTCATCACTAAGATTATCCTCTGCTGCAGTTCTAATAATTTTGATTATTTAGTCCGTTCGTTTTGCTTGATGACATTTATAGTGGAGTCGATGATGGAGGTTTGATTTCGCAGTAGATTTATAATGTGACCTTCGTCTATTTTAACCTGGTTAATTACTTCTGACATCAGCTCAGCATAGTCAGATCTAAAACACCGAACAAAGTGCGAGCGATATTTCCAACGATATTAAGGGCTGCTCTCGTTTTCCGATTATGCGGAATCATGTCTCTATCCTGAAGAAGCTCGTTTCTTGTATCCTCAAAGTTTTTTGTCAGGACGTCGCAGGTGGCATTTTGCTGGAGTTTTGAGCACAACTGTTGAAGGTTGGCTACTCCAATTGAAAATGTTCTCATTTCCTCCCAAAATGGACCCAAATTGTAGTAGACTATCATTTTTCATTCTGCTGTCACGATTTTTGCTGTCCTTATTCCTTCAAAGTATATTCCAGGAACTGTACCAAATTTCTCAACCAGAACTGTACTACTCCGGAAGTAGCAGTAGGGAGACAAGGATTGTTAAGAGAAATGGATGGTTTGTGGATTTGTGTCGTTTGTTGGGGATGTCATCTGCGCTTTCATTGTTTGAAGGTCTTGGGTGTTGTTCAGGCTGCGACTCTTGGTCTATATTTTGGTCCATGGCTGTACCTTCTTCTGGATTGGATTCCGTTATTGGGAGTGGTACAAGTCTATGAAGTGGTCGCTTACAGATGCCGCTTGCAGTTTTTATGTCCGCTACTCTAACTGCATTGTCGTGCCCCTGGTAGGTTTTGACTATCCTTCCCAGTGGCCATTTAAGGGGGGGTAAATTGTCTTCTTTGATTACCACCATCATGCCCGGTTTAACGTTGTTGATTTGCTCCTTCCATTTATGTCGGTACTGAAGTTCATTTAGATAATCTCGCGACCACTGCTTCCAAAATTCTTGCTTTAGTTGCGCCACTAATTTCCATCTTGTGAGCAACGACCCCTTGGTGGATCAATTTGTGCCGTTAGCGGTTCACCAATCAGAAAGTGTCCGGGTGTCAAGGCGTTTAAATCATTCGGATCGGCTGACAGTGGTGTCAATGGTGTCAATGGTCGTGAGTTTAAGATTATTTCTATCTCCACCATCACTGTCTCCAACTCTTCGTAAGTCAATGAGGCGTTTGAAATACTTCGAACAAATAGATTCTTGGCAGATTTTACAGCTGCTTCCAATAAGCCGCCAAAATGAGGTGCTCTTGGAGGGATGAAATGGAATTCTTGTGCTTTCTACGTGTGAAGTGTGTTCTTTAGGTCGATCAGCTGGTTTCTGGCGCCAACAAAATTTGTCGCGTTGTCACAATATAGGTTCTGACATCGTCCCCGTCGTCCGATGAACCGCTTTAGGCATCCAATGAACACTTCTGTTGTGAGATCACTGACGATTTCTAAATGTACCGCCTTGGTGATAAAACAACAAAATACCGCTACATATGCTTTGTGTGACCGTTTTCCTCGAGCTTTGAAAAGAATCCAGAAAGGACCACATAAGTCTACTCCGGCATTGATGAACGGCCTAGCTGGCTGAATTCTTGTCGCTGGCAATCCTCCCATTATTTGATGACATAATTTTGGCTTCGCCTTGGAGCATCGAACACAGTGTTGTACGACCGATCGAGACATAGATTTCCCTTTGATGGGACTAAATCTTTGTCGAATTTGAGCCAAAAGGGTTTGTGGTCCACAGTGAAGGTGCTCTTCATGAAACCATTTCAAAAACAGTTTGAACAATGGGTTGTTGTATGGAATAACCATTGGATGTTTGGTATCGTATGTCACGTTTGCCGCCTCCAGCCTTCCGTCAACACGAATAATTCCGTTATCATCGAGAAAAGCGTTGAACCCAATGATTTGGCTTGTTTTGCTTACGCATTTGTGTTTGCTGAGGGACTGTATTTCGTCTTTAAAGTCTGACAGCTGCATGGCCCTAATTATGACATTAAGGGCTGCTTTTAGTTCATCAGTTGTGATTGAAATATGTTGTCTTCGATCACCTGCTCCCTTTTTGGCATGCTCTATGAACCTAAGCATGTATGCCACGATATGTAGTAATGTTCTGAATGAGTTTCCGTGGTTGATTTGGTAAATTAAAGCTTCTAAATCGTTCTTGATGGCTTCATTTGCATGGACTACTTTTAGCTTTCTCTCCATGGTGTTTCCACTAGCTTCTTCCGGGTCGTAGATCCTTGGCCATATATTCATTTTTCCATGGAGGAACCTGGGCCCGTAGAGCCATAAGTTGCTTGTCATTATTTCTGAAGGCACTAAACCTCTCGATAGGATGTCTGCGGGATTGTCCTTTGATTGTACGTGTCGCAATTGACTGGCCAAGGACAGTTCTTGAATTCTTGCAGTCCTGTTGGCTATGAATGTCTGGAATGATGTCGAGCTTGAGAACGAGCTAGAACGACTTTCGAACCCGTCCAGAAGTATGCGGTGGCATCTTGGATATGTAAATCTTCCTTCACACGAGCCATTAACTGTGCGCTAAGAAGCGCTGCACAAAGTTCTAGCCGAGGTATTGTTTGTGATTTCAGAGGCGCTACGCGAGATTTTGCACATAAAAGCAGCACCACTACTACTCCGTTCTTGGTAATAGATCTGACATAAATTGCAGCACCGTATGCCTTCTGTGAAGCGTCTGCGAATGCATGAAGTTGTAGTGTATCTTTTACGCCCTGTTGAAAGATGTGTCTGGGTACGTGTGCGTTATTAACTTTCTTTAGGTTATCCTTAAACTTCATCCATTTGTCATTTAGTTCCGCGGGCAGCTCCCCGTCCCATGATAACTTGGTTGGCCACAGCTGCTGAATCAGAATTTTTGCTGTGACCACTGGAGCGAGAATTCCTAATGAATCGAAAATTCTGGCTACGTCGGACACAATTGTTCGCTTTGTGTTGTGAGTGACTGACTTCAGATTCACCTTGATGCATAACTGGTCTGTTTTAGGTAACCATGTCAGTCCCAATGTTTTTATGGCATCACTGCTAAAGTCGAGGTCGACTTCCTGGTCTTCTGCTGGAATTGATTGTAGTAACTTTGGCTGATTGGCACACCATTTCCGCAGTCGAAAACCTCCAGTCATTAAAATTTTTTTTAGTTGATTCTGAATTATTATTGCAGTGGCCAAACTGTCCGAGCCAGTTAAACAATCGTCTACATAGAAACCATTCAGCACTGCTTCAGCGCCCAGGGGATATTTGGCACTGTACTCTTTGCTTAACTGTTGTAAGCACTTTATAGCCAAGTATGGTGCTGAGCGCGTTTAATTGATACTACTGCAAATCTTCCTTTTCGTCCTTACGCCACACGATGAGCTGGAACTTTCGGTCTTCTTTGCTAATCAGGATTTGGCAGTACATTTTTTGTATGTCGGAAGTAAAAACAAATAGTGGGAAGCGGAACCGAAGAAGTATTGAAAATAATTCGCTTTGAATGGTTGGACCTGTATACATGAGGTCATTGAGTGCTAAACCTATCGACGTTTTTGAAATACTACTCTTAGTTTTGTGGTACTAGCACCTTGTGATCCTGCTGTATTTCTTCTAACTGCCAAAACCTTTAAATTGTTTGGTTTAGGCTGTCGTCTTCAATGCATATTCCGCATGTAGCTCAATTTGAATTCGCTTCGCGTATCTTTCCGGCCAAAATCCACCCAAATACTGTGTTTTGTAGAGTCCTTCATCCAGGTGGATTTTTCCAGTGGACAACAGAATTTGGTAAAACTCAGCACCGATGAGTATATCGATCTTTCCAGGACAATTGAAGTATGAGTCTGCTAAGGTAACATTTTTTGGTATTGCCCAAGATGATGTGTCCAACTCCACCAATGGTTGTTGTGATACAATATGAGGAAAAATGTACGCTTCTAGTCGCGTTGAGTATTTGTTGATTCTTGATTGAAGCTCGACATTTACGTGACTGCGAGCTTCACTTTTTCCAGTACCTATGCCTTCAATTCGCATTACAGTGGGTTTCAATGACAGTCCGAGCCTTTTGGCCATTCTTTCAGTCATTAAATTGACCTAGTCCAAAATCGCTCTACAATCTACCGCTTGACCATTGTTAGCGGTAAGCGTTACAACTGCGGTGCTGAGAAGGACGTATCCATTTTGATGATAATATTTTGACGCTGCCAAGACCCTTTTCCAGTGTTTTCCTGAGTCGGTGCACGATTTTTTGAGTTTTCTAAATGTACCAGAGTGTTATGTTTGCGTCCACACTTGGAACATTTTCCTGAAGAACAATCCCTTTCGCAGTGGCCTGGTCTCATGCAGTTTATGCATCATCTGTTTGATTGAAGGAATTGTATCCGCTGATTAACTGAGAGCTTCTGAAACTTCTGGCATGCAAACAGCTGATGTACATCTTCGTTGCAACATTTGCACTTCTTCTTATATTCTGAGGTTGCCATTGACGTCAGTGCTTTGGTAGAGGAAGTTTTGTTCTTTTGCCCTACCGCCTCCAGCGATTGCAATGTTGTTTCCAGAAACTTCAAAAAATGTTGAAGAGACTGCAGCTCTCTAGGATTGGCCAAGAATTGTTCATAAAGTATATGAGTACACCTGTCAAGTTTTTTGACCAAGATATGTAGTATTATTATATCCCATGATGTTGTGTCCACGCCCACGTTTTCCAATGCCCTTAGAGTTTCATTCGTGGTGTCATGAAGACCTTTCAAAACTGCCACTGATGGATTGTCTGCTGGGTGCTTTGCTCGACCCAGTAACTTGTCCATCAGAGCAGCAGTAACTACTCGCTTATTGTTATAGCGATCCTACAGAATGGTCCAGGCTGTGCTATAGTTTTCTGTCGTTGTTGTTAAGTGTTCAATCAGTTTTTCCGCTTCTCCGACCAGGTTTCTTTTTAGGTACAACATCTTCGTCACTACCGGAAGTGTGGACTTGTGGATCATCTCGTTGAATATATCGTACAACTGACGCCACTTCAGGTAGTCCCCATCGAATTTTGGCAGATCCACCTTAAGCGAATGATGATTTGCAACCGAGTGGGATACTGCTTCACCTTGCGTTTCTGGTACCATCTTTGATCCCTTCTCTTGGATTCTCATTACTCCATCGCTGATCCGTGCTTCGGTTTCCAGGTATGCTTCAAAGTTGTAGTCGTTTGAATCCAGGTCGTCGATGGAATCCATAATTTGGTCATGCCATTATTGCACAGTACTCCAATGGTGTTCAATGATTTTTACCTTCGCCTTATAGTATTGCATCGGGTGTTCTGTGCTGTCATTAGTACGTCTGTCATCCAAGGTCAGCCAAGGTAGATTTTTATTCTTGAACCACTGGCTTTGAGTGTGGCTGTGTTTTTTGTTGTGTGGCCCCTTACCCTTCGGCCTTTTGTTGATTCAGGACTTTAATTGTGCCCTTGATCTCTTCCCGAACTTCGCTGTATTTTTCCCCTATTAATGTGTGAAGGTCTTTCTTGACGTACGGGTGATCGTCTTTAGCTGCAGAGTCCCTTATATGACATTGTCAATATGCTGGCCTTCTTCTCGACGTATTCGAGTGTCTTCCGATCCTTCGATGCCTTCTTGTAATTCGCGATAGCCTTCTGCAGATTGATAGCGTTGTCATCTTGCTGAAGCACCAATTCATCGTTTGTCGTCATGATTTAGTGGTTGTGTGCATGAACTTCCTTCTATGTGGTTTGTTGCGATGTGCCGAGAACTTCCTTCAATGTGGTTTGATGGATACGTTCAAGGACTTCCTTGTATGTGGTTTGGTGGTTACACCCGGGGGCCCCAATGTTTAATCCCAAGAATTTGATGTTGCACAGGCACTTGAACCTGGGCAACTTATTCAGGATTTGTTCGGAATGTTTAATGAACTGATTCTACTACGTCAACTTGCGCTTGTAACAAAAACACCTTTTACTGTTTCCAGTCAATAAACAACTCGTTTCTTTATTGATTTGTGGCTTCTTTTATACTTATAATATGATTAATTTAATTGTCGCAACCTTGACCGCTTATTTTGCAGTCAGCATAATCGGCAGCGCTTGTATTTTTCAGTCGTGCAAACGGGAGTGTCATGTTCCCTTCTGGAGCGACAAAACTTTTGCGCGAATTATGCTA
Organism: Heteromyza rotundicornis; assembly: GCA_951394025.1. Classification (NCBI taxonomy): domain Eukaryota; kingdom Metazoa; phylum Arthropoda; class Insecta; order Diptera; family Heleomyzidae; genus Heteromyza; species Heteromyza rotundicornis. The sequence goes on from OX596010.1 coordinate 40,964,487, forward strand.
ACTGTGCATTTGTTCAATGCATTGCAGTGAATTCATGGCCAAGGCCAATCGACAACAGTGCATCAACCGTCAAAGTTGCGGTGATAATTCAACAGTACTTTTTGCTTGACATTTGAGGCAAAACAATGCTTTAAGCAGGAACTTTAAGTATGGGTGAACTTTAAAAAAACCCTACTATTTTACATTTGAAATTTATTTCGACTGTGAATATGCTCCTTGAAGTTCCTGCTTTTGTTCAAAAAGTACTACCTAAGTACTGACTACCGATAAATATGTCAGGTTATTTGAAAACATTGACAGGAACCGAAACAAATATCGGTTCCGGCTCTCAGATTTAAAAATATCGATTACGTTTAGGTTCCGGTAACCAGACTTTCCAAAATATCGGTTTCTGTTCCTGTTTGTAATCGAATCTTCGCTGTTGGAAATAAAAGTCCGGTTTAAACTATTATTATTGAAAAATGCACTTGCATTGATACTGATCACTTTGACATTGCTTTTGGAACTGAACTTGACAGAGCAAAATAACTTTACAATGGTGCTGTCTCGACCGCAAGATTTTCACATCAGTTATTCGTCCGCTAGCCGTACAGTGGACAGAGATGATGAAATTGTATATTCCGCCCCCAATGCTGGAACCAGCATGACCGACCAGAGCGACGCCTGTGTAAAGAAATAATAGTGATCATTTTTTGAAAATGCATAAGGAATGTATGACAACCTGGAGTGGTATTTTCATTTTTATGGAGCAAAAGAAAAAAACACCAAAGAAAAGTTCTCGTCATCGCAAGATGGAGGGGTGATATAAGGTTAAGTGTGTACAAGTAGGTTGGTCCGACTGAGCATGAGGAGCCTCGTCGGTGTGCATCGGATTTGCAATAGGTTCTTGCCTTCGCCATTTTGGCCGAGCTTGTAAATGGTCGGATGACCATTAAGACCAAAATTGATTTACCATTCGCTGAGTATCAAGAAATATTTGTGTAATTTTTTGGTTCTCTGGTGCAGTTTCCGGGGGTGAAAGTAGCGATCAAAAAATGAGCGGGTGTGAGCACAAACAAATCATCAGGATCAGATGTTAATGGACACAATGGTTTGGAGTTCAAACAAGCCTCGATGCGCACTTAAATTGTGGAAAGCTGCTCGTATGTGAGACGGTCGCTACCTATGGTACGTTTTAAGTGGTATTTTACCGATTTAACATTCGCTTGCCACAATCCACCGAAGTTTGGGGAATGTGGGGGTTGAAATGCCACTGAATGCTCTGTGCGGTCAACTTCGGAATAATTTCCCGTTCGACGTCGTTGATGAACTTCTTTCGGTCTGTTTTAAGTACTGTTTCAGCTCCAATGAAATAAGTTCCGCAGTTGCTGTATATGTCGTGGCAAATTTCTCTACGACCGATGAAACGTTGTAATGCCCAGAGAAAGCATTCTGTGGACATGCCTGTGACAGCTTCCAAATGGACTACCTTAGTGACGAGACAAATAAAAACTGCCTTTTGAAAAGGTGTTTCCTCGGTACTTAGCGGATTTGATCTCAATAGCACCGGTGTAGTCCACCCCCGTTGTCAGAAATGACCGTTTCGGTGGGTTGATACGGTGACAGGGTAAATCTCCCATCAGTTGAATGGTTACGTGGGGTTGGGTACGAAAACATTTTACGCACTTCCTCTGCGTCTACGATAACCAATTGTGTAAAATGATGCGAGCTAGGCAGGACCAGCGGATGTTTTTGCCTATATGGCAAATTTGAGCGTTGTAGCCGACCGAGTACTCGAAGAATGTTGTTGCTGTCCACGAAGGGAGTCAGACTGCTTAGATTGCTTTTGCTAGAAAGAGCCTCATTTGATGTAATTTTATGTAGATCTTTCCCAAAGGCCTCATTTTGAACTATGCGAACTGCCTGCAACAGACTTTGTGCCACTCGAGAGCCCTAATCGGTCCAATCCTGCGATTTGTACGGTTGGCTGTAAGTGAATTATGAACAAACCGTGAGATTAATGTCAATGTTCGAAGCAAGCAGTTTAATGACGAATATTTCGAGATAATAGAATCACATTGACTGACCACGTGTACCTGAACCTTCTGCGTCTTCGTTTCTGCAACCGACTCATCGATGGTCATGTTGTCGAGGTTATACATAGGCCACTTTGTTCTTGGTTGACGAAGCCATACTGGACCGGTCCACCATAAATCAAATGTGGCTAAGTGTGCTGGAATCATGCCTCGGGTGTCACAGTCTGCGGGATTCTCCGTCGTACTGCTGTGACTCCACTGCGCTGGTGAAGTGCTGGATAGAATTTTGCCGACACGATTCGCCACGAACAATTTCCAACGGTTGATATCTCCGTTAATCCAGTGTAAAACAATCGAAGCGTCTGTCCAATAAAACACCGGAATATCATTTTCGAGGACTGTTTCTTTGCCAAATTAGTTAGAGTCGTAGCTAACACAGCGCCGCACAATTCTACACGGGGTATAGTTAGAGGTTTGGTCGGTGTAACCTTGCTCTTAGAAGTTAAAAGATGGGTATACATTTGATTGTCATTATAGTGGATACGTATCTACACGTTGGCAGCATATGATTGAACTTGACTCGGAACACATTGAAGGGGTAGTCGGACTAAATATTTTCCGTTGGGTTGCCGAGATTGAATTTTCAGTAAGAAGTTTTCGCACCAGAAGTTGATCCTCTTCAGTAATAATATTTGTTGGAGGTACTTGTTCTAGCTCGTAAAACTTCTGCACGAGAGCCTCAAGCTCGATCGTGCTGTGGCAACATCGTACGGTGATTGCTTGCGTCTGTACGTCTCCAGTTTAGCCAGAGAGAATCCACCCTAGATGTGTGTTTTGAGCGACAGCCTGATTCGGTTCACCAACACGAATTTGTGGTCAAATTATGTGTGCAAACATGTCGGCACCAATGATCAAATCGATCTTCTTTGGTCGATAGTATGCTGGGTCTGCTAATGTGAGACCCTGGATGTGAACCCAATTTTGCGGTTCTACTTGTTGACTAGGTAAGCGTGTAGTGAGAGTCTTCAACACGTACGCAGTGCCAATATGAGCGAAGAAATTTGGGTAGGAGCGTAAAGTACAGCTGACTGCAGTCCTGGACTCAATAACTGTGTTGTGTCCTACTCCGCAAATTTCGCCAGAAGTTGATCTGCGTGTTCGGCCTAATCGCTGGACAGCATGCTCCGAGATAATCGTCCCTTCTGAGCCTTGATCAATGAGTGCATGTACTAAAGCTGACTGGCCAGTGCCGTCATTGGTGAGTTCCACTAGAGCCGTAGCCAGAAGGATTTTCCTCGTTGTGATTTGAGTATTTCCACACTGAATAAGCTGGGTGGTATTGGAGAATACCGTAGCATGCGCATTCAGTGACCGATTTGGTGCAGCTGATGTTGACGGTCCATCGATTGGCATGGCGATTTGATTGCGATTTCCTGAAAACTGAGCGTTGAGATTAGTTGATATCTGTGGATCTATGCTTGTATGGTTGTCCTTGGAAGAAAAGGGAAGTGAAGCAATGTGTGGTGTCGCTGACCACATTGAAGGCAGTTTCTGCTGCTAGTACACTGAGAAAGTGCGTGGGACTTGCTCAAACAATTGACTCATAGTTTCGATTGGTCGGTTATGCGTTTCCTTTCGTAGCAGTCTTTCGAAAGGAACGTTGGACAGCGGCGAATAATATGTGCATCGCCACAAAGAGCACAGGAATCGCGAGGAATAGATTTGGGTGGTCATATGAAAGCTTTTCGGGTCGCTTCACTAGGTGATTTTGAAGGATGCAAAGTATTGTGTGCAGTGGTGCGATTTTCGATTGCATCCATCGTATACAAATTAATATTTAAAAATGATTCTAAATCAGCAAAGGTGGGTATGTTCGAATTAATACCCAAGTGTCGTTTCCAAGCCTGGTGGGTTTCCTTTGAGAGTTTGGTAGACAAGTAGTGTTGCAACCAATGATTGCATTGATCGATTGGAAGTTGTAAACGTTTGAACTCATTTATGGATACGTTTGCGATATTCAGGAGTCCATTGATGTCGTCAGACCGCTCTTTGGTTAGTAGCGGTAAACTATTCAATGCATTAATGTGGTGCATAAATAGTATGCGTGGGTTATCGTATCGTTTGAGGAGCATTTCCTATGCCGTATTGTAATTGGTTTCGGTCAAAAGCATTTGTTGGATATCTACATCACGATCTGGTGAAATGGCCTTTTTTAAGAAATGAAATTTCTGAATTGCGTTTATATCGGGATTTATAAAAGTCCGGTTTAAACTTCAAGCTATTATTATTAAAAAATGCACTTGCATTGATACTGATCACTTTGACATTGCTTTTGGAACTGAACTAGAGCAATAACTTTACAATTGTGCTGTCTCGACCGCAAGATTTTCACATCCGTTATTCGTCCGCCAACCGTACAGTGGACAGATATGATGAAATTGTACAGTTCCATTAAAGACTAATTAACTAAAAAAAAATGGATGAAAAGAAAATTTAATTCAAATCCGGTTCAGAGATTTAAAAAAAATGATTCCGGTTTCCAGACATTCCAAAATATCACTTCATCGTTATAACGGAGTCTCTGTTGGATTTGGCTTAGCCGTCCTAAGCAAAGTAAAATATATGATCAAAATTGTATAGTTTGCATTTAAACAAATTACTTCTGAAGTAGTTTTGTGACGAAAAAATAGCGAAAACAGAAAAGGAAATGTCCACGCATTGTAGCACCGCCAGACTTAGTTGTATTTATGCAGATGCTCCGTGTTGTCTGAGATATTTCATTTGAAATTTATCAACAAGATTCATAAAATTTGCTCTAAAACGCAAAACAAAGTGAAATATTTTTTTCAGAAAATATTTAATTTTGAAAAAAAATATTCCTCTTTTATATTCGAATATTTTTTGAAAAAAATATATTCCACTTAGCTTAAAAATATTCCTGAAGTGGAATATTATATTTCACTCTGGGTGTCAGCCATGCAGTAGACACGCTTGCAATTTTTTCTTTCGTGTTTTCACACGTATACGATGAAAGCAGTCGTGTTTTCACAGCGACACTACCGATCGTTCAAGCGACAGGGCTCAGTCGATGTTCAGATTTCATGCGAGCAAGACCACGCTGCGTTATTTTATGAATTTAATTAATGCACTGAAAAAATGTTTAATGTAAATTGGGAAGAGGAATTTTTATTTATCGAAAATGCTTTTGCAGAACCGCAATGTTTGGTTTGCCATAGAAAAGTTGCACGGGGACCTTAATTGTATTTAGAATGGCAATTTAGGTGTCTACACGGAGGGAAATGCTTGCTGAAATCATGCGTTATAGGAATCAATTAAGTAAAAATTAGTCACGATATTGATCCATTAATTAGAAGTCAATAATCAAGAATTCTTAATCATAAGAACTGTTAAAATTGAAAATCATAGTTTGAGATTTGGGTTTGCTTGATTTGTTCCACTTAAACATGAATTATTATTTTCCCTTTTGACATAATCAATGACCAGATGGAATAAATTGTGTAAACAGAAATCATAAATTATGATTAAAAATTCATAATTTTAGGCTTAAGTGAGAATAAATAAATCATTCGTAATAATAATTTGAGCACATATTTCCAATTAAATAAATTAAAATTTTTTTTATTTGCTAATTTTTTACTTAATTATTTATTTAATTTTACTTTTTTATTTCCCAACTTGCTTAGAATAATTTGTAATAACTTTTTCACAAATTCAGTTTTCCCGGAATTCGAACCGACATCATCCTCTCCAGTCCGGACGCCTAACCGATTCGGCTACCCTGGCATTCTTGTAAAAGCGTCTAAATGTATTGTATATTGCTCAGCAATTCATGACAATCAACCCAGTTACTCATAATTCATGATAACACGTGCAGTTTCATGACCTTGTTAATCATCAATTATTCTTCAAGAATAATAAAATAAATCACGAAATTCATAAACCCTTATCATAATGTATTCATAATCCATATGCATAGTTTATGTACGAATTCGCATAATTTGTGACTAATATTCACAATAAATGATTATAGTTAGTAATTAAGTAACAATAATTTTATGGACTCCATAATCGTAAATCATGAGCCAACATTTCTCTCCGTGTACATTGAGAGAATTCTGGCGCGCTACGAGCTCTCTCAGCGCTGCACACAGGCGCAACATTTTAATGTATGGGTCATGGTAGAAGAATATAAGGTAGTGCCGCTTCTGATAATTTCCGCCATCTTAACCATCTGACATAAATAAGGATTGTACTACCATATCTATTTGAAACTAGAGAGTGGACTATCTTCGGCCATACAAAAGCTGAAATACCCCCACACAGTAGGAAGAAGTACCTCGAACATAAAATTATGTGGTCTCAAGACCCCATATTGAGCACCTATAAATACGTTTCTAACCATTTACAATCGAATGCAGCAATAAAAAAAGACTTGAAAAATGTTTACGGGAGCCACGCCCAGTTTTTATCCGATTTGGCTGATTCTCGAACTTGATCTTAGTATTCACGAGAAAAACATGTACCCAAAGTTTCAAGTCGATACCTCCAAAACTGCGACCGCTATCGTGCGGACGGACAGACGGACAGACGGACAGACAGACGGACATTGCTAAATCGACTCAGGAGGTGATGCTGATCAAGAATATATATACTTTTCCATACCGGACACGCCTCCTTATGGGCGTTACAAACGTTGTGACAAAGTTAGTATACCCTGCCACAGTGAGTGTGGGGGTATAATTAAGGGTTTTTGACTACTTTGTTCGTAATATCATTGCAGATTTTGAAGTCACCGAAAACCTTTTTTATACCCCCACACACACTGTGGCAGGGTGTACTCACTTTGTCACAACGTTTGTAACGCCCATAAGGAGGCGTGTCCGGTATGGAAAAGTATATATATTCTTGATCAGCATCACCTCCTGAGTCGATTTAGCGATGTCCGTCTGTCTGTCCGTCCGTCTGTCCGTCTGACCGTCTGTCCGTCTGTCCGTCCGCACGATAGCGGTCGCAGTTTTGGAGATATGGACTTGAAACTTTGGCTACATGTTTTTCTCGTGAATACTGAGATCAAGTTCGAGAATCAGCCAAATCGGACAAAAACTGGGTGTGGCTCCCATACACCGAAAAAAAAGGTAAAAATTGTTGAAGTCTTTTTTATTGCTGTATTCGATTGGAAATGTTTAGAAACGTATTTTTGACATGGTCCGAGGTTCCGAAGCCACATATATAAGGGTCTAAATGGGGTCTTGAGACCAATTTTTTTTTTTTGGTGGATTTGATTGGAAATTTTTAGAAATGGATTTTGGACATGGACCGGGCTCCAAAACCACCTATAATTGGCTCAAAATAGGGTCTTGAGACCACATTTTTTTATGTTCGAGGTACTTCTTCCTACAGTGTGGGGGTATTTCAGCTTCGGTATAGCCGAAGATAGTCCACTCTCTAGTTTTAAATTAGTCGGTTAAAGGGTTATATTTAAAAAAAAATTGTTTTTTACTCTTTTTTATTTTCGATTTTTTTCCTCCCTTTTTCCCTCCTTTACTCTTTTTCCCGAATGCGAACCTAAGTACAAAAGTACACCTGTAGCTTAAAATATACGAAAGTTAGAACTTTAAATTGGCTCGGATTTAGCGTGGCAAAATATTCTAGAACAACCACGTTTTATCGATCAGTGTTATTTAAGTAAATAATTGCAACTCTTGTCAAGCATTTTCCAATCCCATATACTACTATCGGAGTAGATCTACTACTCTCGCTATAATTTTTTAATTTCTACTCCTCTACTACGGTAGTATATTTTTCTACTTCCCTCAAGGTATTTTCTGCTACTATTGAAAGAAGTCTACCCCTCAAAATATCGAATATCTACTAGTTTTAAAGTATGAATTTGACATATCTGTGGCAAAAATGAATCGAATGGTCTTAACAAAAAGTTATGAAGGGTTTTCTGAAACATTTTTCGAACAACATATATCGCTCGCTATGAATAACAAAACATGCACAAATTCGTGGTTAAGAAGAACAGGTTATTTCGAACTATATTTTATTCTCGACTATTGCAAAATCAGTGTACTTACCTTGCTCTGCTTAAAACTAAAGCCATATCCTCAACCGCAGTCATATTTACTCTAGTTCTGCGATTTATCACTTCCCCTCGTAGACTTTCCACGGACGCTTCTAAGTCACTTAGATCTTTTTCTAAGCGGATAACTTCCTGTTTGTAAATCTCTTCCTCGCGAGAGATACGGGTTCTATCTTGATCCTCTTGATGTCCCCAGTAGCTGCCACTACTAGCCAGCAACGTTGCTCGTATTCGCATAAAAGTACCTTTAATGTCCTCTCGAACGGCTACCGATTGAGCTTGTGAAAGTCGTCGTAAAGATCGTACTTCCATACGCAAATCCTTTGCTTTCTTTTGCAGAGCACGCAAGTGATTATAAACCTCAGGCGCAAGTGCAATGTCTGCCCTGTAGCTTGGATGTGTTTGTGTTAATACTAAAGGCTTGGGTGGTGGGGATGGTTTAAGTCGGTCTCGTTCTATAAGAAAATAAACATTGATAAATAATGGTTTGTCATTTTGTGAAAGCGTTTATATATTTTTCATTTCGAAATAAAAAGCGGGGTGTTTGAATAGCGTTGCCATCATATAGAAACAAGCAAACCGAACCAATAAAAATTCCAAAAAGTACCATCAAATCTTCAATTTTCGTTTAGCAAATATGGCCGATAGTTTTTTTTTTTTAACTATACAACATTTATTTTTGAATCTTCTTAAATAACTGTACACAAAAAAAAAGTAGGTAAATCTATCCAAAAAACACGATTAAAAATGCAGCAACGAAAAAAACGTGGTAAATGGAACTCAAAGTGGTTCGTGTATCGTGAACATTTTTTGGCGTACAATTAAAAATAGCTCGTATATTACTTTATGGAAGACAGACAGTGTCGCACCTACGATTTTTTTTCGGAAGGGGTTTTCAAAAATTGTTCAATTTAGAAAATTATTATATTGATATTCTTACTAAATTTATTAACTTCTTGTATAAGTTAATAGCTAGTGAGTATAGGTACCATTCCGGGCTTTCTTTCTTGCAACTCCGTCCTCAGGATTTTTAAATTATTATACCCCCACACTCTCTGTGGCAGGGTATACTCACTTTGTCACAACGTTTGTAACGCCCATAAGGAGGCGTGTCCGGTATGGAAAAGTATATATATTCTTGATCAGTATCACCTCCTGAGTCGATTTAGCGATGTCCGTCTGTCTGTCCGTCTGTCCGTCCGCACGATAGCGGTCGCAGTTTTGGAGATATCCACTTGAAACTTTGGGTACATGTTTTTCTCGTGAATACTGAGATCAAGTTCGAGAATCAGCCAAATCGGACAAAAACTGGGCGTGGCTCCCATACACCGAAAAAAAAGGTAAAAATGGTTCAAGTCTTTTTTATTGTTGTAGTCGATTGGAAATGTTTAGAAACGTATTTTTGACATGGTCCGAGGTTCCGAAGCCACATATATAAATGGGGTCTTGAGATCAAAATTTTATTTTTTGGTGGATTTGTTTGGAAATTTTTAGAAATGGATTTTGGACATGTTCCGGGCTCCAAAACCACCTATAATTGGGTCAAAATAGGGTCTTGAGACCACATTTTTTTATATTCGAGGTACTTCTTCCTAAAGTGTGGGGGTATTTCAGCTTCGGTATAGCCGAAGATAGTCCACTCTCTAGTTTTAAGATTTTTTAGCTTAAAATTTTCTGAATTTTCATACAGTGAATTTTTTTCTACAATGAACAAAATTTTCAGCAGAAAATTTAACTCTCATGCGTTTTTGTCTCTACATTATGAATTTTTTCAAACAATGTTTCTAGTCTAGTGTGATGAGTTTACATCCTATTGTAAAAAGTTTACATGTTTTTTAAAGGTATGGTTCTCCTCTATCAAATGTGCAAGTTAGTACCCTACTATACCATATCACGGTACTCCACTTTAGCTTTAAATTCATCCATAGTGCGTCAGCGAATTACAATATGCATAAAGAATCTACATAGAAGGTTCTGGAATATTCCATATGAATAAAGAAATAAGGAGATGCTTCCAGAAACCTTGAATTTCCAACGACGCTTCTCCATTTCATCATCTTTTTTGTCTTTGGTAAATAACATATAAATTGCTGTTGTCAGCAACTTAATACTTATAAATACGTCTGTAGCTAGAAGGTTTAGTCGCTAGCAGATTATAATACTGAGTTTTCGTAACATAATGTTTGTATTAATCGAATTAAATCGGCTTTTTTTAAAAACCCAAAAATACTCAGGAATACAAAATTTTTGCATGGGAAAAATGCAACATGCAAATATGCGATTTTAACTGTTTTAAGAATTGATCCACAAAAACTAGGAGACACGGGTACTCTTTTTTTAACCCCATCTAACAGAATCGATTCGTCACGATCATGTGCAAAAGTTGATATTTGTCGAACGGTGTTATGCTACATTTTGGACTATTTCATGAAAATTACAGTACAAAACATAACCTTATTTTAAAGTGTGAATTTTATGATTTGAATTTTTTATGAACAAGACGGGTTGCATTTTAATTCAACTATGAAATAAATATTTGAAAATTGAAGGCATCGGATCAAATCAAAAATTGTTTTATTACACGAAAAAATGGCACATACTGTGTGGTCTTAGATTTAAAATGCTTTTTTTGATATGAAATCGAATCAGAAAATGACTTATAGTTATGTTAGGTTAGGTTAAGGTGGCTGCCGTAACACCGACACACTTAGACCAAATAAGGTAAATTGTGATACCACATGCTTCTTGCTGCAATTATCATGGGCAAGTATATGATAATTGCAGGGACCTACAGTTTAATGCCGGATCAGAATGGAAAATTGAAGCATTTCTTGGCAAGTTTTACTCTCGTAAGTTTTCCCAATGTTTACGAGAGGTGGCGGTCATTACAGAACAATATGTCACACAAATTAATTCTGTATCTTGCTCCGGTGGCGGTCTTTACAGAAAAACATGTCACACACACTTTTCCGTGACCTGCCCCGGGTAGGGACTGAACCTCATCCCTTCCGATCGTGACACAGCAGAAGGCAACCACTTACCCAACTGCACCACGGTCGCCACAACTTGTAGTTTGATACAAAAACTAGAGAGTGGACTATCTTCGGCTATACCGAAGCTGAAATACCCCCACACTGTAGGAAGAAGTACCTCGAATATAAAAAAATGTGGTCTCAAGACCCTATTTTGACCCAATTATAGGTGGTTTTGGAGCCCGGAACATGTCCAAAATCCATTTCTAAAAATTTCCAATCAAATCCACCAAAAAAAAAATGTTGGTCTCAAGACCCCATTCAAACCCTTATATATGTGGCTTCGGAACCTCGGACCATGTCAAAAATACGTTTCTAAACATTTCCAATCGAATACAACAATAAAAAAGACTTGAACAATTTTTACCTTTTTTTTCGGTGTATGGGAGCCACGCCCAGTTTTTGTCCGATTTGGCTGATTCTCGAACTTGATCTCAGTATTCACGAGAAAAACATGTACCCAAAGTTTCAAGTCGATATCTCCAAAACTGCGACCTCTATCGTGCGGACGGACAGACGGACAGACGGACAGACGGTCAGACGGACAGACGGACAGACGGACAGACGGACAGACGGACAGACGGACAGACAGACGGACATCGCTAAATCGACTCAGGAGGTGATGCTGATCAAGAATATATATACTTTTCCATACCGGACACGCCTCCTTATGGGCGTTACAAACGTTGTGACAAAGTGAGTATACCCTGCCACAGTGTGTGTGGGGGCTATAAAAATTTTTAAGATTTGATAATGGAACTTCTTGCAAGAAGGGCAAATATAGCCGTGTCAATACTTTTTATAATTTTCGGATCAAAAGACTATCAAAGGCCTATACCAAATTTTTGTTTTAATCATAGTATATAAGGATTTTGGCAATTTTTGAATGCAACGTGGTGAAAAATACATGAAACTCGTCATCATTTGTCCATTTTCAAGTTTAACGGATTTTGTTAGCTGTTTTTATTTCATCAATATGTTTTTACCAATCAAATTAAAAAACATTTATCTGCAGTTTGGTTTGGTAATGCGAAAAAATTTCGGGGTGGGGTTCAAACCCCCAAAAAGCCCCTTGGGTGCGCCTCTGAAGACAGAGAAAGCGGATAAAATAAATAGATACATAAGTGTTAGAAAAAGAATGCAAGGAAAAGATAGCAGATGTGTTTGGGTATTTCTGTAGATGTGTTGTATTGAAATATTTATGAAAATTAAATTAATTTAATATAGGCCCAAGACTTTAAAAACGATATAATTTACTGCGAATATATATTATATTCATTACCCAAAACTAACGTGCATCCACAAAAAGCCATATTTCAATATTTTTTAATGTTTTCCCGAGGAAAAACGTGTTGAAAAACATTGTGAAAAAATTTTAAAATCGTAAAAAAACACTATATTGTTTTCGAAATATCAAAAATGTAATATGTAAAAAATTTTGACGCCATCTTCTATAGAAGATTGGTCAGAACGTCGTCTACGATTATTGGGAAAACGTTTCTTCGATAGCCTGAGAGAAATAGTACGTGTTCCTCTAGATGATATTGCACGATTCTGATATCAGGTTGGTTCTGCCACCTCTAACGGTACTGATCCTACGGCCTCTGGGTGAGTTTGCTGACAACAGCAAACAGCCTTATTAACAAAACCTAACCTAATACTTTTTACGATAATACAATTTTGATTTGAAGTAAAATCTCTGAGTAAAGTAAATGCACGTAGCAATTGCTCTATGACGTTTTTATTATTAGTACCCAAAAAATTTTACACAAATTTCCCTAACATACAACTAATAGTATCGTATACTAATAGCAGCAAGAACTTTGAAGCCAAGTGTCGAATATAAATTTTTCAGAAATATTTCATAATTTTTCTCTTTTGTATTAAATGTCAAGCTGTTTCAGAATAATGAATTATTAGCAGCATGGTTGCATTTCGGCATAGCAGCAAGAACTTGATGAGTACTTCGAAGCCAAGTGTCGAATATAAATTTTTCATATATTATGCAGCACTTGTTACTTTGAGAGCGAAATCGAGACAGCCATATTTCATAATTTTTCTCTCTTGTATTAAATGTCATGCTGTTTCAGAGTAATGAATTATTAGCAGCATGGTTGCATTTCGGCATCGAGCGATGACATTGCGAATCATAACATTGGTTGCCGAAATACAGCATGGTCGTAATATCCAATATGGCAACCAAACTCAGTTGAGTTGCGAACCGTCGTTCAAATTATTTTTGTTGGTGAACCAGCTTAAAATTTTGTACCAGATTTTCGACGATTAGATTAACCACAGAAATAATAATGGGGTTCATTTAAACTTGTAAAACCCCCGTAAACGACGTAAACCTTCTAGATCTACATGCCTGTAAACTTTCCATTAGAATTTGTATGGGAAAAAGTTTATATCCTTTCCGAGCCTATTTTGAAGCGTAAACTACTTCGTAGATCTACGCGGTGAATATGGGTTGCATTTTGCACAAACCATTATATACTAAAAGTAATTAAATTACTACTGAACAAAATTTTATTTTCGATGTTAATTAAGATTTTTAAAGAAAATAAAATAGAAGTTGATCGTGAGATTTAAAAAGAAGTAATATTTGAGTTGTCGAACAGACCCGATTCCAATTGCTTTTGAAAGCAATTTTCCCAGCAGGCTCCATTTTGCGGTAAAAGGGATTTATAGTCACACACAATTTTTTTTTTCTTAACGAACCCTGTCATTGTCTAAGCGGTCCAAAAACTCAAAAAGCATCAAAGGCCTTAATTGTGATCAAGTGCATTTAGAATAAAAGTTTTAGTTTTATTGAGTGAATCTGACAGGTCAAAGACAGAATACAGGCTATTAAAATCGCTACGGCACCTACTTAATATCAAAGGAGTTAAAGATCTGGAACGACGAGTTGGAATATTAAAATCAATTTCTTGAAGCAAAAATGTAGAATTCAGAGAGCAATTTATCAATTTTAACTAAAATGTTTTATTAAGCATCGTTCTTCTATTTTTTAGAGTGGGATGTCCAAGAGTTTTAAACGATTTTCGTATTGGGGTAGGTTTTGATTCGGATTCCAGCGAAGGTTTCTTAAAGCAAATAATAAACATTATTTTTGAACCGATTATTGAATCTATCAGAGTGGCAGCTGTATTGTGGATTCCACAAGACTGATGCATATTCCAAAATTGGTCTTACAAGTGATATGTGGAGGGAAGGTGGTTTTCTACAAAATTAATTTTTGAAAGTTCAACTAAATCGGACAAACATACACTGAGGGAAAAAGCTGTTTTTATTTAAATGAAATATAAACGTATTTGATAGTGCTTCTAAGCTGTTTTTATTTAAATCAAATATGCGCGTATTTAAAATTGTATTAGATATGGAAATATTAGAATTAATAATGGAAATATTAAATTTTTTTATTGCAAAAAAAATCCATTAACCATTGTCCATTGCAAACAAAATTTTTTTTTTATTATTTATTTGAACTTTTTTTAAGTTATTTATTTTTTACTTTATTTAATTTTTTATTTGCCAATTTCCTTAGAAACATTTGTAACAACTTTTCCACAAATTCATTTTTGCCGGAATTCGAACCAACAACCTCTGGAGTTTGGAGTGCGCTCGAACCGACTCGTCTATTTCCGGCATTATTCACAAGCGTTTAAATGTTTGTATATTGCTCAGCAAGTCTTATAAATGGAAGTATTCAAATCTAAAAATAGACATTTCATAGATTGCTCAGCAAGCGCTGATTTTTTTCTTCAAAAAATGTAAACTGAAGTTTTCGAATCTAAAAATAGAAACTCACAGAAAAACGTTCCTTCATATATATTTCAGTTTAGACACAGAAAAATTATGCCTGTAATAGCTCAGTGTGATTTTCTTATTTCCAATTTGCAGAGGTCGTAGGTTCAAGACTGGCTGGCGGTAATGAAGTTTTTTATTTATAGAAAATATTTAAATACGCGCGTATTGAATTTCTATATGAGATACTGATTTCCAAATATTAAAATATTCAAATCACATTTAAATAAAAAATATTTAATTCTACTATGCGTTTGTTCGCTCAGTGTATGTATACAACAAAAAAAAGTGATGATTTTTAAAATTTTTTTATTGCTCCATTCGATTGGAAATGCCAAGAAGTGGATACATATAACACTGTGCAACACATTTCCCCGACCTGGTAACGGTCAAGGGGGGTCATTGGATTTTTCAACGTTAGTTTCAACGTTAGTTCAAATCAATATTTTTTGTTTTTCAGCAGAATTGTCTAATGTACAGATAAACAGATTATGTTAACAAATTATACTAAACAAATGATAATGTGTTAGCAGTTTGGTGACCAAAATTGAAAAAACTGTAATTTTTCGCTTTTGTTGATGATTTTTCATATGCATTTAAATATGATTTGCTCTTTCCATAAGTGCGCTATTAAAGTCGATAACGAACGTATGGTCTCTTGTTGGCTATGTGATGGTTTTTAGCACGTCAAATGTTCATCCCTTACTGGTAGAGTCGATCTAAAAGAGGACTTCGTTGGTCCTGCGAAGATTGCCACGATACAGAGCTGGACATCTGTAAATTGGTACGTCAAGCCCGAAAGGGATTTAATGAAGTATCAAAGGGCTTAGCAGCTGCCCAGTCTAAACAGAAGGAGTATGAAATAAACTTTAAGAAGTATAAATGTTTGGATGAAACAGCTCCGAAACAAAATACTTCTGTTGGGCTTTTACCACCTGCCCCAAAGCCAATTTCAACTCCATCCTTTTCCGATCTTTCCAATCTGTTTGCATCACCACACTGAAATAAAAAAATCATGTAAAATTTAAATTGCCTGCCTTTCAATTTTAATTTCATGTCAAAATTTGTCAATTGGATGAGAATTGTATCATTCCATTCGTTTTTCACAACGATACCTTAAAGCACAACCATCCTATGTCAATTTTTTCCAAACTCTAGAAAATTAAAAACAAGTTTTGAAATTGGTATGTTTTGTATGGAAATTGATTTTTATTTCCTCAGTTTTCGATTACTTTCATCGATGTACGATGCAGCTTCTTCTCAGGAATCCAAAAATGACAAAATCTCGATTTTCATGAAAACGGACATAGGATGGTTGTGCTTTAAGGTATCGATATCATATTGATACTTTTTTGATAAATTGCTACGAAAAACAATAAGCTGGTAGTATCACGTTTTACACTGCATTATCAATTCACAACATCAAACTTGCAGCACTACTTATCAATTAATTTTAGACGGCAAAGAACTTTGCCAATTTTTCTGTGCCAAAACAATTACACTAATACAGAAAATGTGAAATACCATTTTGTAATGAAAATAATGCCTTTATGAATATAAATATATGATCACTAAGATAAATTATGTATGTGAAAGTGATTATTTAGTTTTCGATGCTCAATTTCATCAAATTCTAGTGTAGTGACGTAGTTACAGTGAATTCAAGCTCTGTAAATTCTATTAAATTTCAAAAATTATTGAAGGACGTACATTTTACAAGAGGTAGACTGAAATATTAGCCGGTGAAATGCAATTCGCATCTATTTTCCTTTCTTTTGCGACATTTTCAGGCATCATAATAATATTGTATCATATTATATCAATTTTGACATCATACATAAATTGAAACATCTTTAAGTTTTATTTTAAGTTATAATTTTTTTGGACCGAATTATTTTCTCTCTTCACGTTTTCTCATTTAAATTTTCTTTGGATCCTTTTCAAAATGATGTTGGTATCCCATCAATTCCCCACTCTTTCATCTAAATGATAAAGATGTAGTATCAAATTTGATATGTATCACTATCGGCCATATTTTGTCAACGAAATTTGAAGATTTGATTGTACTTTTAGCATTTGTTTCGTTCGGTGCAGTTACATTTTATTCTCCTGATCTTGCGGTTTTGGAGACGAGGGTAGAGGACTCCCTGAGAAAAATATGAATGGAATCTTAAATATTGATAAAAATGTTTGTTCTTCCATAAATATTATTTCTCCAGAGGATTGTTTGCGGGAAGTACAAGAAATGAGAACCCCAAAAAGGCTTGTTGATGTGCAACCTAAACAATCTTTTTTCGTGTCTAGATTTGCACCGGACACATTAACTTAAGATATTATATTTTATATTGATTCTAAACTCAATAAAACCGGTAATAATATAAATGCTTTTAAATTCAACTTTTCATACGCTAAAATCATTTCATCTTTCAAATTATCTGTTCCTGCAGAATGGTTTGCTGAGATTGTTAATAGAAATTTTTGGCCGGATAAAACTTTAAAATGAACCAACTCTTATCTGAAACTATTTGGGACATGAACTTTGAAGATTTTGACGACTATGTATCAATTTTCAATGGCTTAGAAAAATGAAAATGAAGGAAATGGAATGATCGTGAGTCAAACAATCCAACTGAGATATCTAATATGTTTGCTGACTTCTTCAAAACGATGTATTCTGATAATACTTATGGCAACACATCATATAAGTTAACACATATCAATATAATATTTTTGGCAACGCAGCTTCATACAATTAAAGCAGCGTTCCCGCATCCAGTTACAGCGCACACGCATCCAATGCAATGCTGCATTTTAATAATGTTAAAATGCTGACAACACAGATTGCGTGTGTTTCTTCTTTTTCCTTTCCATTAAGTTTAGGCTAAGTTGTTCAAAATTTTAAAATAAAAATTCAGTTCGCATTTGAAGCTTATTGTTTAATTATCTGGCACCCGGCCTAAAAAATAAAAATAATAACTACGCCTAAGTAAAAAAGAATTTAAGCACAAGATAAATAATAAGATTAATAAAAGCCCAAGCTAATAAATAAAAAATAATTGCCCGTGTCGAAAAATAGTAATTAAGCTGACAATAATAAGCTTAAAAAGTTGTTCTTTAATAGAATAAAACATTTAATGAACTACAAAGTGCCACTAAATTCAAAATAAGACATTGAATAATATACAAAGTGCCACTAAGTTCAAAATAAAACATTGAAAAACTATTAAAAAAAAACAAATAAATTAAAAAAAAAATTCCATATGCCACTCAGTTTAACCCATTCATGACGAGCGTGCCCATATGGTAACGCTGATAGCGTTCTACGGTATGTGCAATTACAAAAATATTTGAACGGATATCACTAATCCGTTTTTTGATGTTAATAAAGCATACTTTGATCTTTCTTTTGATATATAACTCTAAGCAATCGCCCGTCAGTAGCGGTCGTGGCGGATAATTGAAAAGTAGTGTTTTTAAAAAGTGGGCAAAAACAGCGAAAAGGCACGACCTTTCCAGTAAGAATATTTTTCATTGCCATAAAAAGTTATATATTTTGAATGTTTTTTTTTTTGGGCATTTGGGTAGAATATCAAAGTATTAGAAAACGTAT
Source organism: Heteromyza rotundicornis (assembly GCA_951394025.1). Lineage (NCBI taxonomy): Eukaryota > Metazoa > Arthropoda > Insecta > Diptera > Heleomyzidae > Heteromyza > Heteromyza rotundicornis. Next base: position 40,983,057 of record OX596010.1, read on the forward strand.
AAAATAAAATTATTTATAACTTCTGTGTTACCTTTTTATCATTTTGAATTTCGCTGTTACCATATGGGCACGCTAGTCACAACCCTAGCAAATTTAAATTTTCTTACTGAAAATGTTTGTATGATTTTTTTTTATGTAAAATTAAATATATTTTATTTGTATATTGATTTGAAAGTGTGTTTGTGTACTTAATATAATTATAAAAAAATTTGTTTTTAATATTCAGATTTAAAAAAAATGTTTGTACATGTTTATATACATATTTGCGTACATATTTGAGCATTTTTTGTAAAATGAAGTAAATTTTATCTATATATTGGATTGAAATATATTTTTTTTAGTTAAATATATTTTATCTATAAATTGTCTTTAAAGTGTGGTATGCTTTTGAAAAATTAGCAGCACCTCTTAAGTTGATTTAGCCATATCCGTATGTATGTCCGTTATTTCGATTGGTATGGGCTCTTGGAGGATCTAAATGAAAGCTAGGCGGTCCAAACATTGTATTTATCCTTTGGAGGTCCTAGAAGGAGTTGGTGTTGCAAATGGGCGAAATCGATCAACTGCCACGCCTACCATCCATACAAGTAAAAATCGAGTTTTGTAACAAATGTTACCCAATTTCACGGGAATTGTGGTAGGAAAATTCTCCGTAAGATATATTGACCGCTTTGCGTCGATGGTTAGTGCCGCAAAAGCTATATGAGCAATACCCCGATCATGACATGACATTATGACGCATACAAAATCCACGTCTAAGATGGCTGGGTCATGCCGAGCTGATGAATGTAAAAAAGTACTACTAAATGGAGCACATGTGAGTACCGTCGGTGGAATGAGCGGAAGATGGCGACCAGGTCTCAGATGGAAGGGTGCATGGTATATATAGGTTTACTTCGACCGGTTGAAACTTACTCAATTGTTTTTTAACAAATTTACATTACGATGAGCATAATTTTATTTGGCTGGACAAGATGATTAGGAGGAAGATGAAGCAGGTACTTCCTATGGGCTTCATCGTAAACCTCTTTTACAGCCATGTAAGTTGTGTATGTCAAATGAAATGATGACGAGGACCTTTCCAATTTCAGTTCATATGGAGATATTTCTTATGTTATTGAAAACCTAAGCAGTATTTTGGTGTAGGTGTAGATACATATTATATACAGTGGCGGACAGATAATTAGGGCCAGCCTTGAGTGACTGCCAACATTTTAAGAATATCAACTTGATTACTATTGAAAAGGTCTATCGGACCCCATTCTATGATGACTACCAGGACACTTATCAAGAAAATCCTAGTTGAAAACTGACCTACTTTTCTAACTTTTTTTCTTGGGGCTTTAAAATTTTTTTTGATGCAAAAATGTGCATCAAAAAAAGAAGAAACTTTTGTGATTAAAAATGCTCCTGAATTTATAGAATTTTTTTTAACAAAATTTTTAAAAAAAAAAAATTTTAGATTTAAAAAAATTAGATTAAGAATAAATCTTAAAACATTGCTAAACTTTCAAAAATTTCAAAAAAAAGTAGTTGTAAACAATAATATCTTAAATTAAGTAATTTTGCTAGGGTTGTGACGAGTGTTACCATATGGTAACGGCTAGGGCTGAGCAGACGGAGAGCGGTCCAAAAAAAAAAAAGTTAGAAATTCGTTTCTTAGGTCATTTCTAGGTATTCCTGAAAAAATCGTGAAAAAAGTCCGAAAATTTCACTCTCGTCATTAATGGGTTAAAATAGTGACGTGCAACCAACACTTTAAAATAAAGTTAAGACACTTAACCAACTAACTAGAATTTTAAATAAGAAATGAAATAAATAGAATCAAAACATTCTAATAAAATAAGAACAATTAACCAATCAAAACTTTAAATAAAGTAAAAACTGTTAAACACCCAACCAGGAGTTCAAGTGTTTTAGGACGGACCCAAGTAGCATCAGCAAAAAGGACAATCCAACCGAAACCGGAGCTTCAAAAGGTAGTAGCGGACGATGCGGATTCAATTAATATTGTAAGTTTATTTAAGTAAAATTTTGTAAAATTTTTTTTTATGTTAAGATCCGAGAAAATAGTAATTAAGATAAAAAATATAAAAATATAAGAGTAAAAATTAAAATTAATTTCAGAATTAGTTATTAAGTAACGAAAACTGTATTAAAAATAAAACACAGTCAAGTTTTACTAAAATTTGTTAACATAATAAAATTCCAAAATTAATTTTACCTTTTTGAATCAGAAATCAAAATCTTTCCTTAGAATAAATATAAATAAAAATGACAAACCCAAGCAACTTGATCAGACCCCCCGTTTTAGGGAATAACAACATAGCGCCCCTTCCACTGTGCAGATAGCACCAGACTTAGCAAATGGAATACGAAACTTAGTTTCCCAAATGCTGATGTCGGAAGGACGAGAAATAATTAGAAACGTACTCAACGCTGACGCAAATCCAGAGGTAGTTATAGATCAGCCAATAGACGAAAGACATCGAAACAACTTAGGTGAAATGGACAAAACACCGGACGTCGTTCGATCCCTACGAGAATTTTCAGGCAATCCTGCTGAATTCAGTTCGTGGAAGAAAAGCGTAGAACGCATTTTGAAAATTTATAAACCATCTAGGGGAAGTCCAAGATATATATTTTTTTTTTTTTATTTTTTTTTAACGACGAATCCCAGCGGTCATACTAACCCGACCAACCGACCGAGGGACAATGCCGATCTTTGTGGAGTTTGGCAACCCTGTCATTTCGTTAGACCCTAAGCGGTCCAAAAACTCAAAGAGCAACAAAGGCTTACGTGTGATCAAGTGCATTTAAAATAAAAGTTTTAGTTTTATTAAGTGAATCTGACAGGTCAAAGACAGAATACAGGCTATTAAAATCGCTACAAATACAACGAAAAGGTTCATTCTGCGCGTAATTAGAGCGGCACATACTTAATATCAAAGGAATGAAAGATCTGGAACGACGGGTTGGGATATTAAAATCAATTTCTCGAAGCAAAAATGTAGAATTCAGAGAGCCATTTATCAATTTAATCAAAAATGTTACATTAAGCATCGTTCTTCTATTTTTTAGAGTAGCGATGTCCAAGAGTTTTAAACGATTTTCGTATGGAGGTAGGTTCTTAAAGCAAATAATAAAAATTGTTTCTGAACCGATTCAATTCTATCAGAGTGGCAGTTGTATTGTGGATTCCACAAGACTGATGCATATTCCAAAATTGGTCTTACAAGTGATATGTAAAGACTTTTGGTAACGAATGGGTCATTAAATTCTTTTGACCATCTTTTAATGAAACCTAGAACACCCCTCGCCTTATTCACACATAAGTCAATATGTAGATGAAAGCGAAGTTTTGGATCCATAGTAACACCCAGGTCCACAAAAGTAAAAACCTTTTCTAGATTACAGTTATTTATATGATACAGCGATGAAAGTTGGTGTCTTCTAGCAAATGTCATAAATTTACATTTTTTCAGGTTCAGTTCCATTAAGTTATTATCACACCAGATAGCTATACTGGTCAGATCTGATTGTAACAACTTATGTTGATCTAAGATGTCATAGGACAGAAACAATTTAACGTCATCAGCATACAACAGTACATTCGAATGTTTAATGACAGAAGGAAGGTCATTTATAAAAAGATTAAACAGAATAGGACCTAAGTGACTTCCTTGAGGAACTCCAGAGGTGACATCTATAGTTTTTGATGTTGATGATTCGAATAACACCTGTTGCTTCCGATTTGTCAGATACGATTCTACCCATTTTAAAAGAAGATCTGGGAATCCGTATCTTTTAAGCTTTTCAATCAACAAATAATGATTAACTTTATCAAAAGCTTTACTAAAATCAGTATATATGACATCTGTTTGAAGATTCTTTGAAAATCCCTTTATTGTTAATGAAGAAAATTCCAATAAATTGGTAGATGTTGATCTACCTCTCAGAAAACCATGCTGTGAAGGAGATATTAAAGTTGTGACCGAGTGAACCAATTGCTTTGTGACAACTTGTTCAAATAACTTTGGTATTGTGCTAAGTTTAGCAATACCTCTATAGTTAGATACGAATGATTTGGTTCCACTTTTATAAAGAGGAATAATGTATGACTCTTTCCATGAATTCGGAATATAACCTCTTTCAATAGAGGCATTAAATATATTTGAAAGTGGAATGTATAAATTTTCTGCACAAACTTTCAAAATACAGCTATGAATATTATCTGGACCAGTACTATATGAATATTTCAACGATTTTAGGTGTTGTAAGACATCATCAGATTCTATAACAGGATTGAGAATGGAATTATAAGTGGGGATGTTATATGAATACGATGTGTTGCCATAAGTATTATCAGAATATGTCGTTTTGAAGAAGTCAGCAAACATATTTGAAATCTCAGTAGGATTGTTGGACTCACGATCAATCCATTTCATTGTAGTTGGAAAACCAGTGTTTTTCCTTTTTGAATTTACAAAGTTATAAAAAGTTTTAGAATCGTATTTCATTTTGGATATCAAATCGTTCAAATATTCATCATAGCATTTTTTATTAAGTACTTGATATTTATGTCTCAGAAGCGAATATTTAGAATAATCTTGAAGGTTTAAAGTTCTTTTATATGTTTTAAATGCCCGAGTTTTCGAAGTTTTTAGTTTCCTCAATTCTTTTGTAAACCATACAGCACCAAGTTCATTCGAATTCTTTTTAATGTTCTTTGGAACACATATCTCGAAGATTTTGCTGAGCGTACAATTCAAAATTGATACACAGTCGTCAACATCTTGAAAGTTCATGTCCCAACTAGTTTCAGATAAGAGTTGGTTCATTTTAATAAAATTTGTATTCTTGAAGCAAAAAAATGACTTCAACGGTGTAGAAACTGGTTCTATGTTGTTTTGAACAAATTCGAAAGATAATTCAAGTGTTGGGTGATGGTTATCTTCTGGACATGCAAAAGCATCACAGCGTTGCACTGAAAACTTCGAAGAGTCATCAACATAAATTAAATCCAAAATTCTACTATTCTTATTTTTAATCCCGTTTACTTATTGTAAACTCATATCTGAAAATGAATCCAGAAAGTCATTTAAACAGTCACGAGAAGAATACGGAAGAAACTGGTTTGAATCGCCACAAAAATTCCAAGATATATTCGGTAAATTAAAGTCTCCAAAAACAACAATGGAATCGGCAGGTTTAACATTTGAGTAAACCAATGATATAAGCGACACATGTCTTAGATAAACGGTAATATCGGAATTTGGTGGGATATACGAGCAAGTAACGAAAATATCGATACTAAAAACTCGAATTCGTACACAAATAAATTCCAAGTCAGAGACATCTGAAAGTATGATTTCCTCAGATGAAAAAATGTTTTTTACTGCAATGAGGACTCCACCACCAGTCCTGCATTTACGATCCCTCCGAAAAATTTGATACCCAGTACATAGAATTTCTGAATCAAAAATATTTGGTTTAAGCCAAGTTTCGGTAAATACCAAGACATTATGACTACAATCGAAGCTTTTAATATAAATATCGTTCAACTTTGTATTTAGCCCTCGTACATTTTGGTACAGAAGACAAACAACATTATTCGGGATTTTATTTTTTTTTTTGATTAGAACTTAATTTTCTTTGAGGAAGTTGAACTGGATTTACTAGATTAGATTTTTCTTTATAAACAAATTCACGAACTAAAGTTTTATCCGGCCAAAAATTTTTATTAACAATCTCATCAAACAATTCTGCAGGAACAGATAATTTGAAAGATGAAATGTTTCTAGCGTATGAAAAGTTGAATTTAAAAGCATTTATATTATTACCAGTTTTATTGAGTTTAGAATCAATATAAAATATAATATCTTCAGTTAATGTGCCTGGTGCAAATCTGGACACGAAAATAGATTTTTTAGGTTGCACAACAACAAGTCTTTTTTGGGTTCTCGTTTCTTGTACTTCCCGCAAACTATCCTTTGGAGAAATAATATTTATGGAAGGACAAACATTTTGATCAATATTTGAGATTCCATTCATATTTTTCTCAGGAGCGTCATCTACCCTCGTTTCCAAAACCACAGGATATTTTGTTTCGGAGCTGTTTCATCCAAACATTTACACTTCTGAAAGTTAATTTCGTACTCCTTCAGTTTAGACTGGGCAGCTGCTAAGTCCTTTGATACATCATTAAATCCCTTCCGGGCTTGACGTACCAATTTACAGATGTCCAGCTCTGTATCGCGGCAATCTTCGCAGGACCAACGAAGACCTTTTTTACCCTCGATCAGATCGACTACTCTACCAGTAAGGGATGCACATTTGACGTGATAAAAGATATCGCATAGCCAACAAGAGACCATGCGTTCGTTATCGACTTTAATGGCACACTTACGGAAAGAGCAAATCATATTTAAATGCAAAATTTATAAAAAATACACTACAAAAAGTGTAAAAAAGTGTAAATTGTAACGAGACAAAATGTTGACTGGGAAAAGGCACTTTCAAACTATATTAAAACAAGTGCCTGAAAGTATGCTCTGAAAATATGATCAGTCTGAGAATGTGGAATCTATATAAAGCTGGTGACACAAGAAATGTCAAAGTGGACAGTATAAGCAAAAACAAAAAAAATTTGCAATTTTTGTTGTTGTGATACTTAGCTGACAGGAATTCACGGAAATATAGCACAAAACTTTATTATTTGCACAAAACTTATTGCACTTAGCCAGAATTTAATTTATTTAAAAGGTTTTCAAAATAATTAACACGGTATAACTATTTAAAAATATTTATTCAAATCGCAGCAAAAAAATCACTTATGAACAAGTTGAACAGGGTTGCCAAAAAAGGCATACTAAATATAGTTAGGAATAAAATTGTTGGGAATGCAGACATCGCACTTGAGTCTTACAACACCCCTTTAGATTGGAACGCAATCTCTCGCTGTCTGACAACCCATTACGCTGATAAGCGCGATTTGGGTACGCTTGAATACCAAATGACGTGCCTTATACAAGGACGAAATTCTATTCAGGAATTTTATCAACGGGTCTACTCACATTTATCGCTGATAGTTAACAAAATAGGTTGCATGGAAATAAACCAGGAGTCAGTCAGGCTACTCACCGATAATTATCGCTGTAAGGCCCTCGACACATTTGTAAGGGGACTCTCCGGTGACCTTCCCCGACTCCTAGGTATGAGAGAGCCAAAGGTCTTGCCAGAAGCATTACACCTTTGCTTAAAATTAGAAAACCAAAATTTTAGAACTAATCATGCAAACCACCAATATGAATTCCCAAAGAGAGTAAACAATTACCCAAGACAACAGTTACCTCCAAGAAATTCTAACCCAACCCAAAGATTTTACTCAGAACTGGCACACATGCCACAACCACACCAAGCATTCAGATCGTACGAGCCCTATCAACAACGTTACGCACAACCAGTTCATGTAAAACCACAACAATATCCACAAGGAACATTTTTCAGACCACAGCTCCAGCCAAACCCATACAGTTACCCTCCTCCAAGGCTGTCGACGCCATCCAGGCGGTGATGAGGATTGCTCGTGAGGCGACAAGCGGAGATAGGTGGAAAGGGGGCGACAAGAAGTACTGCGCAGTAGTAACGCTGGACATCAAAAACGCCTTCAACTCAGCGTGCTGGGCGCGAATAATGCAAGCGCTAGGCAATTTCGGAGTACCGGGGTACTTGCAGCGAATCATCGCCAACTACTTCGAGGGCAGAGTGTTGCTATATGACACCGACGACGGCGTAAAAACGTACGAGGTCACTAGAGGCGTCCCTCAAGGTTCGGTGCTTGGGCCAACATTGTGGAATGTGATGTACAATGGCGTTCTGACTGTCGATCTTCCCACGGATACCACTCTGATCGGCTATGCGGATGACATCGCACTGGTGGTAGTAGCGAAACACATCCAAACGCTGGAGACGAGGTGTAGCGATGCTGCATCGAGAGTGATGAGGTAGTTGGACGGTGCGGATTTGAATCTGGCAGCGCAAAAAACTGAGGCGGTTCTCTTGAGCACCCGGAAAAAGCGTGAGGTCTTCACCTTCAGAGTGGGGGACCACGAAATAATATCGCAACCGTATCTTCGGTATCTTGGCGTGCTGATAGACACACGAATGTCCTTTAAGGATCATTTATTGGCGGTCAGCGAAAAGGCTTCAAGGGTAAACGGTGCATTGTCACGCATCATGGCGAACATTGGAGGACCACGCTCCTGCAGGCGGAAACTCTTGGCAAGAGTGACAAGCTCTATTATGCTCTACGCTGCACCAGTGTGGGCAGACGCCACGCAGACGGCTTCATACATAGCTGGCATAAGGGCGACATATCGGCATAGCGCACTGAGAGTCGCCAGTGCCTTCCGCACAGTGTCGGATGATGCCATCGGTGTGATCGCGGCAATGCCACCGGCAGATATTCTGGCTTGCGAACTCCAACGCATCTACGCAGCAGGCAAGAACGCAACAAGGGAGGACGAGCAAAGACGCAGCATCAGTGAATGGCAACGACGGTGGGAAAGGTCGGAAAATGGAAGATGGACATTTGCCCTGATTCCAGATGTCACCTTTTGGATGGAACGCAAACACGGAGAGGTTGACTACTACATGACACAGTTGCTCAGTGGACATGGTTGCTTCAAGCAATATCTTCATCGCTTCAAGCATGAAGATGACCCGTTTTGTACCAACTGTCCCAATGAGATTGAAGATGCCAGGCACATCCTGCTGTATTGTCCACGCTTCTGTAAGGAGAGATCAGATTTGACGGTGGCATTCGGCGAATGCCACCGTCAAATCACGCCACGCAGGCAACACTCCCGATGCAACGAGAACTGTGGACTGATGACCCAAAACTGACGATTGAGCAATAAAGCTCCTACGGCCTTCCGACGAAATACCTGACGGTGGTACCGGGAGGACCCACCCGTACGCGAGAGGAGATATTTAGTGAGTTGAAGTCTCACACTGACTTAGGCTTTTGACGCTTTTACTCCTCATTAAAAAAAAAAAAAAAAAACCCTCCTCCAAGGCCATTTGCTCCAAAACCGCAACCAAAACCAGAACCCATGGATGTCGACAGAAGTATAAGATCAAACATTGTGAATTACGCCAACAGACCAGACTACAAATGCACAGGGAAGCGACCAGAAGCTCAAACATTTACCACACCACCGGCAAAAATACAGAGAAACTACCATACACTAAACCCAGAAAACCCAATTTTCACAAATCACGAATCACAATACTATGAGCATAATTATGATGAATAACGCAGAAAATTATATCCAATATTACGACCCCCCCTGTGAGCAAAATTACGAAACCCTTACAGATATCCATTTTTTAGATTAAAGAACTCTTCGCTTCCTTATTTCGAAAGTAAAGCGAAGAACGGTGAAATCCTTAAAATTCTAGTAGATACAGGATCAAATAAAAATTATATTCAACCACATTTAGTAAAAAAGATGATAAAAACGATACAAATTTTTTGGCAAATTCTGTAGCTGGCCAAATAGAAATCACACACCACACGTATGTCAACTTGTTCAACTTGACACATGTAAATCTAAAATTCTACCTTCTCCCATCTCTAGTTTCTTTCAATGCGATTTTAGGCAACGATAGCCTTAAAGTTCTATCTGTCATAATTCATACTAAACATAATTTTATGACAGTTAATAATTCCCTAAAAATTCAAATAAAACAGCTAATGTCGCAGGACGTAAACCTCATTGACATTCGAGGAGATCACATGAGTAACCGACAAAAACAAGTAATGAAATCACTAGTTAAACAACATTTTGACCTTTTTTCTGATCCCAATGAAAAACTAACCTATACCACAAAGGTTGTTGCTTCCATTAGAACAAATTGTAGTGAACCGGTTTACACAAAATATTACCCATACCCCATGGCTCTAAAGGATGAAGTCGAAACGCAAATAATAAAATTGTTAAATGAGGGAATTATCAGACCTTCACGGTCCCCATACAATTCACCCGTATGGATAGTTCCAAAAAAACAGGATGCATCGAATGAAAAAAATACAGATTAGTAATTGATTACAGGAAACTCAACGCAATTACGATAGCTGACCGCTATCCCATTCCTGATATCAATGAAGTGTTGGCCCAGTTAGGGAAAAACAAATTTTTTTCAGTAATCGATTTGAAAAGTGGTTTCCACCAGATTCCATTTTACGAATCTGACGTAGAGAAAACACCTTTTTCGGTGAAAATGGCAAGTACGAATTCACAAGATTACCTTTTGGCTTAAAAAATGCACCTGCGATTTTCCAACGCGCTTTAGACAACATTCTTAGGAAACATATCGGAAGGATATCGACGATATAATCATATTCAGCAAAGATGAAAAAACCCATGCGGAAAATATATACGAAATTTTTAAAACACTTCAGAATGCAAACATGAAAGTGCAAATAGACAAATGCGAATTTTTGATGAAACAAATAGAATTTTTAGTCTCCTCCGATGGTATAACAACTAACCCCACTAAAGTACAAGCAATTGCATATATTTGAATAGATTTGTAAATTCTATCCACCGAAGAGAAATAAATATCTGCTTCGGCTGAGTATTTGTATGATACTCTTTTTATTAAATTAAAATTTGGGTTTATATACAAGTTTAAAACTATTTCTTAAAACTCTAGCTCACGTAGGTAGCCTATGAACGCTCGTGATTCGGCGTACCTCGTGTACCTGCTTGTCACTGTATTTAGCGGAAGTACGACTCCTTACAATATCCTTCTTAGAAATACTTAAAATAGGGGATGAAACATTCATCGTTGTACTTCCTCGAACTGTTACATTGTTGGGATGTATTTGTTTACTTCTTAGAATCGATCATTAAATTGTCATTCACTAAATTGTAGACAATATTGAGGGAAAACCCTTTACAAATGAGGTTCCTTAAATTAGCTCATTATGAATAAGTGAACTGTATTTATTTAGTTGAGCATGTCTAATGACATGCCATAAATTAAATCTTTCGCGCCGCAGATTTAACGTGTTCATAATTTCATATTTGAACATTCTGACGGGGGCCACCAAACTTACGGGCACCAATCTTCTTCATTTGTTCTTGTAGCTGTGCCGGGCATTCGTCTATTAGCGGCGCAGATCTGACGTGTTCATATTTTATATTTGAACATTCTGACGAGGGGCACCAAAACTTACGGGTACCAATATTCTTAGTCGGCTTCAAGATAGAAATCCGCATGATCCACATGTTTAGATGACTTCTGGTGGTTGGTATCATCCAATAGTGGTAAATTTTGTGTTTGCATTTGAATTTATACCACTGAATTCTGCTACTTCTGCATCTGTCTCGTGTGTGACGTGCTTTACGCCATCGGTATCTTCTTAGATCGTCGTAATTAGTATAAATACGGATGATGCGCTGTACTCTTCTGTTGTGATAACTTTGGCATCCTCTGTTTCGGTAACGACCTTCCTGGTGACGCCTGCTGTGGTGGTGAATATTACCCCGTTTCTTGCTCTCAGGATGACGTTCTTGTTGTAGTTCTTTACCAAAATATGTATTCCTCATGTTGGTTTGCTCCTGTTTGGTGATCCTCCTCTTCTTATACTTAGTTGGGTTTGGGAACATCGCCTTAATCACTGCTTCCACTTCGAAGTTTGTTGTATTTATAACTTGCTCACGTTGTATTAATGGGACGTCTTCCTCAGTGGCTGAAGCTATAATCTCAATATTAGTTTTGTACGAGAGTTTTGCCGATCGTTGAAATTGTACTTCCGCCTTCCTTTGGAATTCACTATTACCGCCTTGTCGTTTGCTAACTGCTTCCAAGGCTTGATAGTGCATTTCCAAAAATCCCAAGACATCTTCCAGAGTTTGAATCTCCTTCGGTTTTTTCACATTCTGCTCGTAAAATTGAAGACTCTCCTTGTCCAGTTTCCGTGCGACCATACTCGCGATGAAAGGTTCCGCATCTACAATTGAAATGTTCATCCCTTTCAATGCGGCAATACATTCATTAGTTGTATCCAAGAGTTTTTTAATATTTAATGCCGACTCATTGCTGACCATAGGTTGATCCAATATCTTGTCGACTTGTGATGTAAACAACAGCCGTCGATTTTCATATCGCTGCTGAAGTAGCTCGAACGCTGCCTTGTAATTGGCATCTGTTATCTGGAGATGTTGTATCATTCTTCCAGCTTCGCCTTTGACCACTGCTTTTAGCCGATACATTTTTTCCACACTAGAGAATTGCGAGTTATTATGCACCAAATTCTTAAATATGTCAAAGAATGATGCCCACTCGTTGATGTCTCCGTGAAATGATGGAATTTTTATATCCTCTAGCTTTAGCTTTAACTTCGATGTCGTTGCTTGCTCGTCACTTTGCTGCATATACTTTTTAATATATATCCGAATCTTTGTATAGTCTTTCGTAAGATTATTGTAGAGTTCGTAAAACTCCTCTTTGAAGATGAAGGCGTCCAATAATTTCAAGAACAATATTGTTACCATATCGTAATTTGCATTGATAGTGGAACTTATTTCTTCCATCTCTATCTTTGCCAAATTGCCATTGCATTCGGCCATTTTACCTCTGCAGTTTTGTACTTCCCGTACAAACATCTTCATCAGCTCATCCTCCTTGCTGCCAACTTCCTCTTTTTGATGCATTTTTCGAAATCCTGTAGATTGCAGTGGCGCCTCCTGATCCTACTCCATCTCTTGAATTAACGCATTTATTTGCTGCACGTTTTCGTCCGCTGTTTTGAAGTAATTACTTGTAAAATAATCTTCATTCGGGTCTCCGTACGCTCTTATTTTTGCGTCGTTCTGCTGGAATTCCTCCCATAACTGGGACAGATGTTTTCTTTCATCGTGTAGTGTTTTTTCCACAAACACTCGTGCTGTCGCTTTTTTGAGTAGCACCTCTATGTTCTCTCCAATTTTCTTCTGGCGATGAAATAGTTTGTTCTTTTCTGTCGTCATCGCTGGTGGGAATAGCTCCAGAAGTAGCAGCTCAAGATACAACTTCGAATCAGCACTTGTGGATTTTTTTTAAAACCAATGTTGAAGCCTTGGTTACGCTTTAACTACTGTTTCGCCGTAGTTTCGCCTGTACACTATTAGATTTTTGTGTTTTTTAACCAATGTTGAAGCCTTGGTTACGCTTTAACTACTGTTTGGCCGTAGTTTGCCTAGACACAATTAGATTTTTGTGTTTTTTAACCAATGTTGAAGCCTTGGTTACGCTTTAACTACTGTTTCGCCGTAGTTTCGCGTTTTTACTACTGTTTGGCCGTAGTTTGCCTAGACACAATTAGATTTTTGTGTTTTCTTCATGTCACTTGTTCGAGATCTTTGAGCTTCTTACCGCTGGTGGGGGATAGCTAAAGATATAACTTCGAAGGACCACAATGAATAGCAATGAATAGATTTGTAAATTCTATCCACCGAAGAGAAATAAATATCTGCTTCGGCTGAGTATTTGTATGATACTCTTTTTATTAAATTAAAATTTGGGTTTATATACAAGTTTAAAACTATTTCTTAAAACTCTAGCTCACATAGGTAGCCTATGAACGCTCGTGATTCGGCGTACCTCGTGTACCTGCTTGTCACTGTATTTAGCGGAAGTACGACTCCTTACAATATCCTTCTTAGAAATACTTAAAATAGGGGATGAAACATTCATCATTGTACTTCCTCGAACTGTTACATTGTTGGGATGCATTTGTTTAATTCTGAGAATCGATCAATAAATTGTCATTCACTAAATTGTAGACAATATTGAGGGAAAACCCTTTACAAATGAGGTTCCTTAAATTAGCTCATTATGAATAAGTGGACTGTATTTATTTAGGTGAGCATGTCTAATGACATGCCATAAATTAAATCTTTCGCGCCGCAGATTTAACGTGTTCATAATTTCATATTTGAACACAATAGTTGACTACCCCTTTCCAGAAACACTCTGAGATTTGAGAGCATTCATCGGTCTCTCTGGATACTATAGACGATTCATAAGATTCATAATGATTCAGCAAAAGAGTCATTCAACAAAATTAAAAATACACTCATCTCTAAAGAAGTAATGTTAACATATCCCAATTTTAAAAAAGAAATTCACCTAACGACAGATGCTTCATAGTATGCACTTGGTGCAGTTTTAGAGCAAGAAGGAAAACCAATCACATTTATCTCAAGGACATTAAGTAAAACAGAGGAAAATTATGCAACAAACGAAAAAGAAATGTTAGCAATCATATGGGCACTTAAGTCTCTCAGAAATTATCTTTATGGTACAGCTAAAATTAAAATTTGTACAGACCACCAACCCTTAACATACGCACTGAGCAATAAAAATGCTAACTCAAAACTAAAAAGATGCAAAGCTATATTAGAAGAGTATGACCACGAACTTCAATACAAACCAGGTAATACTAACATTGTCGCAGACACACTTTCCAGACCACCCGAATTAAATTCATTAACAATAGCAACTCACTCCGACGAAAGCTCAGGACACAACCTGATACCGGCTATTGAAACCCCAATTAACGTATTTAAGAACAAAATATGGATATTAACAGGACATGATAATAAATATGAATTTAAAAGTCCATTCCGGACATATCACAGACATACAATTGTTAGGCCCCAATATTTGGCAAATGATCTCAAATCTATACTTGAATGTTATTTGAACCCTGCGGTAATAAATGATATATTTACCTCAGAAAAAATAAAGGACCAAATTCAAATACTTTACCCTACGCACTTCAATAACTTAGAAATCCGGTTCACACAATCAAAAGCTTTCTCTCTTTCCAATTATTAGATTACTTGCTGCGGTAGCAACCGCAAATGTCCAAATTCTTGACTACAGCACGTCTCAACTCGTTACAATCGACTCCGGACCAGTCAAACTACAAACTGGAAATTTCAAAATTATCCACATCGTTGAACTCCACTACTACGACGACGCGATAACCAGTATAGAAAATCTAGTTAATGCAAAACTGACAGGACATCCACTTCATTCCATCCTCTCCGCACTAATAGAGCAATCAAAAACGTATTTAAGTAGAATCCAAGTAAATAAAGAAGTAAGGAAAAGGTCTTTAGATTTTATAGGATCGGCGTGGAAATGGATCGCGGGAAACCCGGACCATCTAGATTATAACATTTTAATAGAAAAAATTAATAACGTTTTGGAACATAATAATAGACAAGTAATAATCAATAAATTGACCCATGAAAAAATGAATCAAATTATAGAAACTACCAATAAAATAAGTAAGCTAGTTGAAGAAAAAAAGGAAATAGAAGATTATCAATCCTTCAAACAAAATATAAACTAGAGGTAATTAAGGAAGAGCTTATAAATATAGCCTATGCAATTCACTGGGCTAAAGCAAACATAGTAAACTCATTTATTTTATCAGATAAAGAAATGGAAATAACGGAAAACTTTCTAAAAAATGAAAATATTCCATTCATTAATGTCGATGAAGCATTGGAATTTGCAGAAATGAAAATTGCATCAAATAAGGATTGTCTTATTTATATAATAAATTTTCCTACAACAGAAAAAGAGGACTGTAGATCATTAGAAATAAGAGCAGTAAAAAAAGGCGAATTTATAAACAAAATAAAATACGAATCAATATTGTTATGTCAAAATAAAATATTTGGAAAAAAGAATAATTGTAAATCATACATTAATTTATCAATTTGTTCAAGAAACGAGATAGAAGAAATAACTTATAGCACGTGCATAGCACACCTGCAAAAAAGTAAAATAGATAATTGTATAAAAATCAATAACCAACACATAAAATCGGTAGAAGTAATTTCAAGCGATTTAATATTTTTAAAAAAGTATAACGGTTTCATAAAATTTAATAACGAAAGTTCGCAATTGAATGGAACCTATTTAATAAAATACCACAATACAAGTGTTGAGGTAGCAGACAAGATTTACAGTTCAAAAGAAATAACAGGGAACAAGCCATTACTGGCAATATTACAACCAATGGCAAACAATAGTAAAGTAGAAGAAATATTATCACTAGAATCGATAAATAAAATTCAAGCCAATGAAATTTTCAATATAAAATTGTTAAAAACCCAAAATTATACCTTTTTATCAATTAATGTAATGGCATTTATAGTTGTTATAAGTATTATACTTGTAATAATAAAAAGGAAGAAGAAAGTAGACAAATATTTAAATGCATCAACTAATGATAGTAATAATGAAATTGGAATGCAAAACCTTTCAAGATTTTTTATAAGAACATCGACCGAGGCCGCTCGAATTTAAGGATGGAGGAGTTAACACATATCAATATAATATTTTTGGCAACGCAGCTTTATACAATTAAAGCAGCGTTCCCGCATCCAGTTACAGCGCACACGCATCCGGTGCAATGCTGCATTTTAATAATGTTAAAATGCTGACAACACAGATTGGGTGTGTTTCTTCTTCTTCCTTTCCATTAAGTTTAGGCTAAGTTGTTCAAAATTTTAAAATAAAAATTCAGTTCGCATCCGAAGCTTGTTGTTTAATTATCTTATACATATAACATCCCCACTTATAATTCCATTTTAAATCTTGTTATAGAATGAAGATGTCTAAAGAAGACACCTAAAATCGTTGAAATATTCATACAGTACTGGTCCAGATAATATTCCTAGCTGTATTTTAAAAGTTTGTGCTGAACATTTATACATTCCACTTTCAAATATATTCAATGCCTCTATTGAAAGAGGTTTTTGTCCGAATTCATGGAAAGAGTCATACATTATTCCTCTTTATAAAAGTGGAACTAAATCATTCGTATCTAACTATAGAGGTATTGCTAAACTTAGCACAATACCAAAGTTATTTGAACAAGTTGTCACTAGTGTCCGACCGAAGGTGGTTTTTTCGGCCGAAGCCGAACTTCCGCTTTTTTCTCTAGAACAGAAGCCGAAGCTCAATATAAAGATAAAATGAAAAAAATATTAAAACATTTTTGCAAAATATTTATTGAAAATGGTTTATACCTTAATGAACCCTTAGTAAGTGAATGATTACACTAGTTTACAAATAATTAATCGTTGTTTATAACATTGTGCAAACTATATTTTTCAAACTAATTTGGTGTCGCTGAACCCGAAAATCACAATTATTTTTTTTCCTTGGGGCCTTTTGCGAAATATTGCCAATTTTCGAAATTTTGGGTTGTGGCTCTACTTATTTTAGAATATTTCAAGAACGATATTTCCAACGGTCCCATTTACCCGCCCAACCGACCGAGGGGCACATCCGCATGACGCACGGATTTGGACCGAACAGCCGTAATCCGGATTACGGCTGTTCGGTCCAAAAAAAACCTTTAACTTTTGCACTTTCCTTTTTCCCTGCTCAAAAAGAACTAAAAGAATCTTGTCTATATGAACGCATATATGGCGCTTACTTTCCATTTCTCTAACATCTCCCCTCCCCCCCCTCCCACACATGAGCGCGACCTACGCAGCAGCCAGTATTCGCAGTCGGGGCTTTACCCACACCTATATGTGAAAGATCTCCTCAGATTTTTCTAGAGTGTGTTTGGCAAATTTACATATACACCCCCGCACCCACCAAAATGCAAATACTCACTTTGGCGGCACTCATGTATGTATAGGCGAAAGCATAAATGTCGACAGATTCCCCTCCCTTAAACAGGTTCAAAGAGGTTTAGTCCAGGTTTTGACATCCTCATATTGTAATGGCGAGGCTGCCCTTCATCGGATCGCCGCTGCTCACTTAACTAACTTAACGAAAGCAAAAACGAAAGAAGGGAAAAGAAAGCAAGATAACTTTGACAGCTCAAGCAAAATATTGGCCCGGTCCTCACTAGTACTGTCCGGTTGATCTGAGTCTCCCACTCATCTATAATCTCTATCACCCCTGACCGCCATATTTCGGCCAAAATTCACGAAGTACACTGCAAAGTTAACACATTTTTAAGTGTATATTTATTTTGATAAATAAAAAAAACACGTTCAAGATTTTGGCATGTTCTATTAACACGCATGCGTGTTTTTTAAAAGCACTTACAATGTTTATACACGCAAAGTTGTAAAATGTGTCTACAACTTTTACACACTTTAGGTGTGTATGAAAAACATATTTCACTTTGCAGTGTATGGAGACGCTTCCAAAACCTCATGATGCGCTGTTCGAATGCAGCACGCCACCTTTGAGATATGAGAATCCAATGTCCGATGGTTTTCTGAAATATATGCTCTCAAAGTGGTCTTAATTATTTGGTCGATCCGCTCGGCCGGATTGGCCTGCGGATGATTGTATGCAGTGTACCGCATCAGCACACCATACGACGCGAATAAACTCTGCAGCTCCTTGCTGCGAAGCTGTGGCTGTGGCCCATTGTCGTACACAATGGACCTCAGCACCCCGAGGAGCAAGAACACGTTGTCCTCTAACTCCTTGCAAACGCTCTTCGCCGTTGAATTTTGCAACGGAAACAACAAGGGAAACTTGGTGAAGTAGTCAACCACCGTTATAATATAACAAAATCCCCGACTAGACCCCACCAAGGGTCCCACCAGACTTACGCAGATCATTTCCCACGGCTCTAACTTCTTTGTTCTCTGTACCATACAACCAGATGGCTTATTGTTGTCTGGTTTCACCCTCTGGCAAACCTGACAACCTTTAATATATCTGCCTTGTCCTCGCGCCTCTGCTATATATTCTCTATACTGCAGATATGCCCAAAAGCGATAAAACTATTATATCGACTTATGCTGACGACACTGCCATCCTGTGCTCTCACTCAAACTCAGACATGGCAACTCTTTACGTGCAGAAACACTTGGACACTCTAAGTAATTGGCTATTTCGATGGAAAATCAAAGTCAACGAATCGAAAAGCTGTCACTTAACCTTCACCCTTAGAAGGGCCACGTGCCCTGCTCTGAAGATAAACGGCCAAGTTGTCCCTGAAAGTTCCGAAACAAAGTATCTTGGAATGCACCTCCATCGCCGACTCACATGGCATAAGCAGATTCAATCCAAAATCACCCAAATTAAACTAAAACAGTTGGAACTAAATTGGCTAATCTCAAAGGCATCTAAGCTAAATCTCACATACAAAGTCCAAATATACAAAAGTATAATAAAACCCATATGGACATATGGAATTGAGCTCTGGGGCACTGCCTCTCCCTCGAACGTGGAAAAACTCCAGAGAGTCCAATCTAAAATCCTGGGACAAATTGCCAGAGCCCCTTGGTATATAAAAAACACTAACATCCACAGAGACTGGAAGTAAAAGACGAAATCCCGAAACTTACCACGAAGTAAAAGCAGAAGCTCATGATTCACCCTAACATTCTAGCTAGAAAACTGCGAAGACCGTTGAATCCCTCACGTCTTAAGCGAAACTAATTTAATCCCCTATATTAGCTACGAAAACACATCATGCCCAACTCAATGGACAAAGGGCAAAACTCTATTTATAAATAGAATTAAGTGAAATTTTTTATTGAAAACCCTTTCGAATTATTATTGTTAGATCTAAAAAAACTATTTGGATGATTCAATGAGTATATAGTGTAATCTCTGCCTTCTTTTTTGGCCAATAATACCTTTCAATAACCCTAGCGTATGTTTTCCTAACGCCCATATACCCCCATAACACTAGTTAACAGCCAAAATATAACATTGTACTATATTTTCTAAACTAATTTGGGATCGCTGAACACGAAAATCACAATTCTTCTCTGTAAAGGAACCAGCAGTAGTCTCTAATCATATTTTCATTCCAGAAGCCTTGATATCGTCTTTCGATGTCACACATTTTCTGATAAAAAAAAGTTTAAAAGGGTCAGGAATGATAAATTTAAGAATAATTTTAAAAAAAATTGCAATTTTCCTAAAATTAGTTTAGAAAATATAGTTTGTACAATGTTATAAACAAAGATTAATTATTTGTAAACTAGTGTAATGGATTATCGTGACACTCGAATAAAATACTGCGCCTATCACTCCAGCCCACAACTCTCTTCCACTCCCACCCAGCGCTAAACAAACTACTTGGCCCTGCCTTTATGTGCTTATATAACACCCCATTTTCAATTCTCCAAGCTGGGTAATCGAGTGGTTTATCCTCCACTTTCCGAACCATGCTCTCGAGCCATGGATCTTCTACACGCCCATTTACCTAACCTACGACTGGGACACTTCTGGAAAGCATGTCGGGCACAACATGATCTTCCCATTTCCGATGAATGAGCTCATAACCGTACTGCTGGAGCTTTAAAGCCTAGCCAACCTACCGCAAGGATCTTTCAAATTGTTGAGGCATACCAACGAATAATGGTCGGTCACCACTGTGAACCTCAGGACGGCGCCGTCACTAGACGCTCCTTGGCCTTCAAAAAGCTGTCCTTACACTCCGGCGACCATCTAAACCTGTTCTTCTTCTTTAGAAGTTCAGTTAGAGGTTTAACCAAATCTGCGAAATTCGAAACAAACCTACGATACCAAGAAATGGTGCCAATAAACGACCGGACTTCCCTTACATTTTTGGAATTTCCAGTATTGCCTCAACTTTTTCGGGGTCAACATGCAAGCCCTGTACATCAACAACATAACCTAGATACCGTATCGAAGAAAGACAAAAATTACATTTTTCCCTATTCAATCTAAGCCCTGCCGAACAAATCCTCCTCAGGACCTCCTTCAGAACCTCAACATGCTTGTCAAATGTATTTGTAACAATAATAATATCGTTCAAATACACGAAAACATTGTAACAATAATAATATCGTTCAAATACACGAAAACATGGGGTTCTAAGTCAGCTTCAAGGACCTCATCCATAAATCTCTGCCAAGATGCAGGGGCATTGCGCAGGCCATAAGGCATGCGCTTGAACTGGTAGAGCCCTCTACCCGGAACTGTAAATGCCGTGCAGGCTCTAGACTCCTTCTCTACTGGGATCTGCCAATAAGCGGATTTTATGTCCAAACTAGAGAGATAGTTGGCGTCCTTCAGCTTATCTAAAGTAGCCGAAATATAAGGGAGGGGGTAACTATCACGATCCGTATTTTTATTTAATGTCCTATTATCAACGCAAAACCTATAACTTTCATCTATTTTCCTAATCATCAGAACCGGTGATGCCCAAGGGCTGTGAGAAATCTCAATCACACCCTTATCTAACATATCTTCTATCTCTTCATATATGCGCCTCTGAATAGCGGACGATACCGGATAGTATCGCTGCTTGACTGGTTGCTCATTTGGCTTTATACGAATCCGATGTTCGACCAAATGTGTACAACCAAAAAATTTCAACGACTAACTCCTCAAGAACCGATTTTCCCTGGTTGACAACGAAGACCTATCAACTACCGTCGCTACTGACGAGACCTCAACTTGGTCGGAAAACCTCCATTGAGTCTTAGCCAAATCTGGCACTACACCGGCCTTAGACCAAAAGTCTACTCCAAGAATCAATGATTGGGTCAAATCCGGTATTACGAGACATTCAACGAGGACCGACTTGCACTCTACCTCGAAAGGAACCGAAACTTCTCCCTGAACCGGAACTTCCCAGTGGTCAAAAGAAGGTGGCAATATTGCATAGAAAATCCATTGACACACCGAGAAAAAAGACAGCAGTGGAAATGACAGTCGGGCACTGTTATTCTGTTTTTAACAGAATAACTGTTGTTTTAAAGTATTTTTGTTTGATTTAACAGTTTTACTGTTGAATTAAACCTTTTTTCAACTTCTCAAACTGTAAAAAAAAACTGTCAATCTATTTTTCTATTGAATAAATAAAAAATTTTGCAGCCAACGAGATTTGAACCCAGGAGTCCCTGGGTACTAACATGGCCTTTCAACTGACTAGTCCAAATGTCCACAGATTTGACAACCATCAAAATGATGTTATGAACCGCAGAGTGTGTAACAGTGAGTTTAACAGATAGGAGAACATAAAATCGTATATCAGTGACTGTTAAAAGGTTACTGTTCTTTTAGTTCAAACAGTGTTGCCAGGTTTATCGCAAGTTTGTCTCCTTTTTGTTCAACTACAACTAAACTTTCATTGGTTTTGATTGTTCATTGTTCGTATTTATTAAAGTTTTCTCAAATTTTCATGAATTCCTTGCCCATTTCTTCTTTTGATAGGATATTCCCAGAATAACAATGAAAGTCCTTATATATGGCAACTCTGGTAGAGAACCGATCTTGTGTGTAGCACATTTAAGTTATTCATTTATTGTTTTTTTTTATTAAAAAAAAGTTATTTAAAAAAAATTAGCGACGGTTGTACCGGGATTTGAACCCAGGCCTCCCGGGTGGCAGTCGGACATCTTCCCACTAGGCTACGGTTATCAACAGCGCAGCAACTGTCAATTTACCAGTTTAGACTATAGGATGGTTTTTAACCGCGAAAACTGTTAAATTGACCTACTTTTTCGTTGATTTTACTGTTTTTTTTCTCTCGGTGCACCACCCTATCTACCTTCTAGCGCAGGCATACCGGCATGCCTCCACTAGAAGCGAGGATGGAATGTGCAATTTCTTCCCATAGCAGGCGTACTGGCATGTATCTAGCTGAGAGGCCTTGCGAAATTTACTACTGGGTTGCTCACCGTCAGCAAGCGCAACCTTGCTGACAGCAGACGCTACCAAATTCAACCCCCGGGACTTCAACGTGTCCCAGCCCGGCCTACCAAGAATCGTCCTGGTGGCCGACTTTCGGCAGTTTAGCGAAACATGCCCAAACTTCTTGCAGTTAAAGCACCTGAACGGACGCCTAGCCCGTTGAGGTGCCTTAATTCTCCGCTCCAATCTAAGATCGCGCAGCGGGACTACTTCCGGCTCGGCCGAAACGTATGCCAAGTCTGGCTCCAGTAAGTCCTTGGACCGGCTGCTGGGCGGCGGCACGAATGCTTCCACATTCTCCCGCACACCCTCCAGCCTCCGACCCAAGGAAACCAGTTCCGAAAGACTCTCACGCTCAGCCAAGCCCAGCTGAGTCTGATGAAACGGACAGAAATTAGCCCTGACCAGACTCAACATACTGTTCTCCGGCAAGGACTCGGACAGACGACGAAACAGCGCCGTCATCACCGCTACATAGATCCCTATAGACTCAGTCCCACCCTGATTTCTTCGCCTAATCTCATCTAACAAGAAGTCATCGTAGTTATGGGGCAGAAACTCTTCAGCTCAACGACCAATACTCGCCAGCTGGAAACATACCTTCGGGCATCACGGAACCAAATCAAAGCCCTATCCGAAAATAAATCTACCGCCCCTTTAAACAACTGGTCCTCACTGACCCCACGAGCACCACAAAGCTCGTCTACTCGCTCCAGGAAGGCATGCAGAGATATATCTTTTGTCTGACCGGTAAACTTTAAATCCCACTTCGACACATTTACAAATCCCTGGAACCCTAACATTCCCTCAAACAACTAAGCCTAAAACTGATCATTTAAAAAAAATTATTAAAAAAACGCAAACAAAATTCAAACAAAAAAATGCATAAACTTTAACGCGGGCAGCACAGCCACAAAAAAAAATTTTAAAAACCAAACACAAAATTAAAAAAATAAAATATTTCAAAAAAGATAAAATAATAAAATAAATTAAAAATAATAAATACGGTAACACTTTAAACTTTCCACAAAATTAAAATATTTAAAAATGTTTTATTTAAAGAAATCTATAATCAAAAAATCGCCACGCGATAATTAAATTCCCTATTTGCCCGAATAGCACAGTCGCGAAGCGTGGGACTAAAGCCGACCCTATAAAAAAGAAACTGAAACTTTCCCGATACAAAGAAAATAATACCGAACACAAACGGAACCATTTCCAAAATTGACACAAAACGACAAATAACCAAAAGAAATTATTTATACACCAAAAATTGTATTTTTTTAAACGCACTTGATTTGCGGGACCAGACCGATCTGTCTGAAATCTCTCGCACGATTCTTTGCAGAATCAATTCACTAGCTGGACTTCGATAAAATCGATGTCCAGCAACCACTTGGCTCAGATGCGACACGACACAAACAAAAAAAGGAATAAGAAAGAAGGAAAAAAAGGAATAAGAAACGGCCAAACAAATTCCAAGCAATCAACTTGAAATTCCAAGGACGGAAACACTTCACCAAAAAACAAATTACGACCGAACTCAACCTGTCCAACTCTATTTAATTTCTCAAATTCAATCAACTAAATGGCCGACTGAAACAAATAAAATAAAGCAAAAAAACACTAGCTGGCAAAACTAAACCAGCGCGGAAAAATACTCCCTTTTGAACAATTGTCCTCCAGCCGCAATCTAACGATGGCAACCAACTTCACCACTCAAAAATACAATTAAAAAAATAAGAAAATTATCAAAAATTTTCCAAAACAAATTATTCAAAAATCAATTTATTTAAAAAAAACCTAAAACTTTTGCACTTTCCTTTTGCTCAAAAATAACTAAAAGAATCTTGTCTATATGAACGCATATATGGGGCTCACTTTCCATTTCTCTAACATCTTACCACCCCCACCACCCCCCCACCCATGAGCGCGACCTACGCAGAAGCCAGTATTCGCAGTCGGGGCTTTACCCACACGATTGGAAGTGTCAAGAAATGGATAATGGGTAAAAATTGGGTTTTGGGACCAAATCTTTTTTGGAATTTTATAAGATCTTGGAATTTTTCTATCACGTTTTTGAGAAATGTATGATCAAGAAGTTAAAAAATGGTCGAATAGGCAAAACCCAATCATTTATTAAAACCAAACTATATACGTCATCGTTCAGTGCTAATACTTTTTTTTTTAATATATGAACGATTTAGTTTAGAGCCATTCTTTTTTTCGGTAAAACTTACCAAACTTTGTATTCAAATAAAATAAAAACTAGCTCAATTCAACATAAAACATACATATTTTTGTTCGAGATATTCATAATACCTAAGAATGTTTTTTCTGGGACTAATTTGATCAAAAACAAAAAAAAAACATTAAAAAATCACCAAATAAACGGACTTGTGTTGTATAGAAATTCCTTTTAAAATTTTTCGGTAATGTTTATTTGGCTATAACAAAAACTTTTTCATAAAAACTGTATTTTTAGAGTTTTTTTCAAAATATTCCAGCCTACGAACAAAATTTTGCTTCGAAAGCATAAATGTCGACAGATTCCGCTCCCTCAAACAGGTTCAAAGAGTACAAAAGCTTCAGTCCAGGTTTTGACATTCTCATATTGTAATGGCGAGGCTGGCAATACCTTCATCGGATCGCCGCTGCTTTTGCTTAACGAAAGCAAAAGCAAAAGCGAAATAAAGAAAAGAAAGCAAGAGAACTTTGACAGCTCACACAAAATATTCAGTTGTCTTCTTCCCCGTGCCGGTCGCGTTCCACCCGCGAGTGGCGAATTTGTTTTGCTTAACAAATCAAACAAAACAAATATATTTATAAAAAATTAACAATTAATAAAATTGTGCAGTCAGTGCATGTGTGATTTCCTCCGATTTTGTTAGCCCGTCGCCCCCGAACAAAAGGGAACCATACAAAAAAACAAACAAAACAAAAAAACAACAACAACACCAGTCGCATATTAATTTTTTGATAATATTTTAACTCTAAGTTACAGTGAAAAACAGCATGGAACTCCATAAAGCAAACCTATGGATCCTTAAAGATTTTTTGATACTAAACACGATGGCGACCTCAGAAATGCTCTACCTCGTCTGGTTTTTTAAATATGAGTCTAAACAAGAGCATTTTGCATATGGGGTGTAAAATTAAAAGGATTTGCCAAAGTCCTTTTAATTTTACATACTCCAAAAAGCAGACATATTGCTTCTTAACGGATTTTGGCTTATAAAGAAGGTGTCCAAAGAAGGTGGATTTTAAACTAATGTTGTGAGTTAAAATCGAGTCCCACGATTTTCAACACATTCACAAATCCAAAAATGCCTTCCAAGCACAAATTATGTCCCACGGTTTGAAACGTAGGCAAATAAGATTTGTGCCTGGAACGGCCACTTGAGATAAGTAATTTAGGGTTAGTTGAAAATTATCCACAGAAAGGTCAGCACCGTTCTGCAACTAAAATAAAAAATATCCACTGCGATTCTTACGGGACCCTCCAGTGTGATAAATAACTAATATAATTAAAAATTAAATAATTGTGTCCTTTATTTTCACTAAACTAAAATTAGGACACAACACTATAACGCGAAATTGGCAAAATTGGTGTATAGGATTGAAAAAATTCCATGGTTGCTAAATTCTGTAGTAGATTTTGCTTCGCAATTCTTGTGTGCAATGATTGATTTAAAAAAAATAGAAACTGTTCACCTTTTACCTTTTGCCTCCAAAACGTTGGATCCAAAACTTAGCTTTCGTCTACATATTGATTTATGTATGAATAAGTTGAGGGGCGTTCTAGGTTTCATTAAGAGATGTTCAAAAGAATTTAATGACCCATTCGTTACCAATAGTCTTTACATATCACTTGTACGCCGAATAAAGCATTTTGCTTTACAGAATTATTGCACAGAATATATTCAGGCGACAAGTATTTCTCTCGATTAATACTTAATACACAATAACTGAGCAGCGATTTCAGACTTTTTTCCATTCTCTTGGACCAAAGTTTCTAGTTGCAGGCGACTTCAACGCCAAACATACATATTGAGGCTCCCACATTATCCCAAATGTGTCACTAAAAACAAAAAATTAAACGAATACTGTTACAGCTCTTGCATTCCCAAGCAGCGTCTACTCCCGCCCAAATCCCAAATAGCTCAACTCTCAGCTATGCAAAATGTACCCCAAAGGACATAGAGCAGCTAATAAAAACAAGTGAGTAAGTTTCAGTCGGGCAAAGCCAACTTATACCTTACACCTACTGGGCCATATTGGTTCCGCCAATATGACATCAAATTTGAAATCAGCGACCCCAAAAACCCCCATATACAAAATTTCATACTATTTTGATGAAATCTTAAAATTTCGGCAGCCATATTGGATCCGCCATCTTGAATTTTGAAGTTCCGACATCAAATTCGAAATCAGCGACCCCAAAAACCGCTAGAAACCAAGTTTGGAACTATTTAAGCGGAATATAAGTAACTAGCTTTCTTCTAGATCCTGCAATCATGTTTACAAGAAATGAGAACGGACTGACGAACAGACGGATAGGGCTAAATCAGCTCAGGAGGTGACGCTGATCAAGAATATATATACTTTTCCATACCGGACACGTCTCCGTCTTGGTGTTACAAACATCAGACTAAAGTGTATATACTAAGGCTTTCAATCCCGGGATCCCGGTCCATTTTTAGTCCCGAAAATCCCGGGATATTTTTTCCTGAAATTAGTCTATAAAAAAAGTTTAATACAAAAAAAATACAACTTTTCATCGCTCATAAAATATAAAAAAATCGTGTAAGTAGAAAAATAGTTTTTGACAACCACCCCAAAATGAAAAAAATTTAAGTTAGAAAACTCAAAACTTAAAAATTTTTAATTTATATGAATTTTTATATTTAACGAGCTCATTTTTGTTAATAATGATTTTGTATAGTCGCGTTCAAGCTCTAGTGCTCAAATTCATTAAAAACTAGTAAGAGAATTATCTTCGGTCTGAACGAAGCTATAATACCCTCCACATGCGAGTACGACACATTCTGAGACCATATGTTAGTAATTTTATCAAAAATCGGTATTTTATCGATAGTTTTTCGATAATTTATCGATAATTTTTCGATTTTTTATCGATAATTTTTCGATAATTTATTAATTTTTTATCAATATTTTATCGATAATTTTCCAATATTTATCGATAATTTTCCAATATTTATCGATAATTTTAGTTTCCTGATCCATTTAAAAATTTTGTTCCAATTCCATTTCGTTCCGGTTTTATTCCCATTTCGTGCCCGACCTCATTTCCAACCCAATGCAAAAAACCGCATCCAAATCGGTTAAGTATTTCTCAAGATAAAGGAAAATAATATAAAATTGGCGGCCATTTTGTATGGGAGGTAGGCGTGGCTCTTATTCGATGTTGCCCATTTTCAATACCGTCCAATCATTCGCCAAAATAAGAGGAATCCCAAAATTTGTGGTCGATAGCTCAAAAGCTACGACAGTTATCGTGCGAAATGACAGACGGACAGACGGACATGGACTAATGGGCTCAGGAGGTGATGCTGATCAAGAATATATATACTTTTCCATACCGGACACACCTCCTTATGGGCGTTACAAACGGCGTGACAAAAACAATATACCCTTGGACACTAGTGTGCAGGGTATAAAAATTACTAATAAAATTGTTTGTGCTTGAAATTTTTTCTTTAAGAAAAAATAAATTTATATTTATTTCAGAAAAAAATTTGTATTTTCACTCTTAGCGAACGCACAAAAATGAATTACTTAGTAAAAATAATTAAGTAAAACTGAAAACTGATACAAAAGTAATTTCAGAAACCTTTCTAAAGCATATTTTGAATGGAATTGTGTCTTTCCTAAAGAAACGGAAATTCAAATACTGAAAATAAATAAATTCATTAATTTGTACCTTTAATAAATTGAAATTAATGTTAATGTTTATTTATTTAAGCTAAAACTGTCAGTTTTCCAATAAAACAAATATAAACCATTTTAATATTATTTTAAAATGCATTTTGCTTGTAAAAGTAACAAATCTCGAAAAATCCCGGGATTGCAATTTTCAGTCCCGAAAATCCCGGGATTGCCTTCGGGATCGAAAGCCCTACTATATACCCTTACCTCATAAGGTGTAGGGTATAAAAAGTGCCAAAAATTACATTTTTCGATAAAGTTGTTTTAAACATCTACACCCGCATCCGGCCCCGTATCCTCTGATGTAATTTTCACACATCCGCCCCCGCATCCGCGATCCTGAGAACTCGGTTGGACACATAGGCTTTCCAACGAGAGGGATGCCCCTTTATCCATGTTAGAGCCACTGATGAATCAGTTCACAAATGCATGGCCACTCTTTTGCTGAGAATTACAGCCGCATTGAGCTCATGGTGTGGGATGGTTTGCCGCTTCGTTGGCGCAACCTTGGTTTTTGATCGTGAGTACAATAATCCTACTGAGATTTCTAATATGTTTGCTGACTTCTTCATAACGATATATTCTGATCATACTTATGGCTTACTTATAATTCTAATTTCAATTCTGTTATAGAATCTGAAGATGTCTTACAACACCTAAAATTGTTGAAATATTCATATAGTACTGGTCCAGATAATATTCCTAGCTGTATTTTAAAAGTTTCTGCTGAACATTTCAAAACTCCACTTTCAAATATATTCAATGCCTCTATTCAAAAAAATTATTTTCCGAATTCATGGTCAGAATCATACATTAGTCTTCTTTATAAAAGTAAAACTAAATCATACATATCTAACTATATTTGAACAAGTTTTCACAAAGTAATTGGTGCACTCGGTCACAACATTAATATCTCCTTCACAACATGGTTTTCTGAGAGGTAGATCAACATCTACAAATTTATTGGGATTTTCTACATTAACAATAAAGGAATTTACAAAGAATCTTCAAACAGATGTTATATATACTGATTTTAGTAAAGCTTTTGACAAAATTATTCATTTTCTGATTTTTAGTGGGATCAGTATGATTTTTGTGATTGATTATTTTGTGTTAGCTTTCTGAGCAGCAATGTTTGTTTTTGTAATGAATTTTCTGTTGATTGAAAAGCTTAAAAGATATATATTTCCAGATTTTCTTTTAACCCATTCATGACGAGCGTGCCCATATGGTAACGCTGATAGCGCTCTACGGTATGTGTAATTAAAAAAATATTTGAACGAATATCACTAGTCCGTTTTTTGATGTTAATAAAGTATACTTTGATCTTTCTTTTGATAGATAACTCTAAGCAATAGCACGTCAGTAGCGGTCGTGGCGGATAATTGAAAAGTAGTGTTTTTAAAAACAGCGAAAAGTCACGACCTTTCCAGTAAGAATATTTTTCATTGCCATAAAAAGTTATATATTTTGAATGTTTTTTTTTTGGCATTTGGGTAAAATATCAAAGTATTAGAAAACGTATAAAATAAAATTATTTATAACTTCTGTGTTACCTTTTTATGATTTTGAATTTTGCTGTTACCATATGGGCACGCTCGTCACAACCCTAAACATTTTTTTTTTAATATTCAGATTTAAAATAATTTTTAGTACGTGTTTATATACATATTTGCGTACATATTTGAGAATTTTTTGTAAAATGAAGTAAATTTTATCTATATATTGGTTTGAAATATATTCTTTTTAGCTTCTTTCATATAAAGTTAAATATATTTTATCTATAAATTGTCTTTAAGGTGTGGTTATGTACTTGGTATGCCTATGAAAAATTAGCAGCACCTCTTAAGTTGATTTAGCCATATCCGTATGTCTGTCCGTTATTTTGATTGGTATGGGCTATTGAAGGAGCTAAATGAAAGCTTGGCGGTCCAAACATTGAATTTATCCTTTGGAGGTCCTAGAAGGAGTTGGTAATGCAAATGGGTGAAATCGATCAACTGCCACGACTACCTTCCATACAAGTGAAAGTCGAGTTTTGTAACAAATGTTACCCAATTTCACGGGAATTGTGGTAGGAAAATTCTCCGTAAGATGTATTGTCCGCTTTGCGTCGATGGTGAGTGCCGCAAAAGCTATATGAGCAATACCCCGATCATGACATGACATCATGACGCATACAAACTCCACGTCTAAGATGGCTAGGTCATGCCGAACTGATGAATGAAAAAAATGGAGCACATGTGAGTACCGTCGGTAGAATGAGCGGAAGATGGCGACCAGGTCTCAGATGAAAGGGTGTATGGTTTATATAGGCTTACTTCTGCTGAAACTTACTCAATTGTTTTTTAACAAATTTACATTACGATGAAGACATTTAGGCGAGCATAATTTTATCCAGCTGGCCAAGATTATTACACCGAGAAAAAAGATAGCAGTAGAAATGACAGTCGTTCACCGTTATTCTGTTTTTAACAGAATAACTGTTGTTTTAAAGTAATTTTGTTTGATTTAACAGTTTTTGCTGTAGAATTAAACTTTTTTCCAACTTCTCGAACTGTTAAAAAAAACTGTCAATTCAGAACACTATCGAAAAAATAAAAAAATCAGCAGTCAGCGAGATTTGAACCCAGGCATCCCGAGTAGTAACATGGCCTTTCAACCAACTAGTCCAAATGTCAACAGACTTAAAAACCATCAAAATCTCCATTTTGCTAAACTGCAACTAAACCACTTTCCCAGTTTTTTATGTACGTATTCATTAAAGTTTTCCCACATTTTCATGAATTCCTTGCCCATTTCTCATTTTGATCGGATATTCCCCGGGAAACCAAGGAAAGTTCCTTCAGCTGGCAACTCTGGTTACTCTGATAGTAGAGAACAGAACCTGTTCAACAGATTTAAGTTATTCATTTATTGCCATGCCCGCATGAATGGCATCATTGACGCGATGGATAAGATGTCGGACTATCAACCAGAAGCACGCAGGTTCAAGCCTTGACCAGGGCGATTTTGGAGTTGAGAAGAATCGTTCATAAAAGTGAAAGTTATGGAACTAACACCGAGAGAAAAAAAACTGTATAATCAACGAAAAAGTAGGTAAATTTAACAGTTTTCGCGGTTAAAAACCATCCGACAGTTGAGAACCATCCGACAGTTGATCCGCTGTTGATAACCGTAGCCTAGTGGGAAGATGTCCGACTGCCACCCGGGAACTCCGGGTTCAAATCCCGGTACGGCCATCGCTTTTTTTTTTAATTTAAAAAAAAGAAGAATTTTCACTGTAATTTTTATTTTTATGTATGTTCTTTTACCGCAATGGTGGTTAAATTTGAATTTTCACCAACTTGTGCAATTTACCATTCGCGCATATTCAGTTGAATCGTTGGGATTCAAAGAAAGAAGAATTCCCAATCGTGTTATGAATGCTGTGCCTTATAGAGGCAGCTTGAGTAGAGCCAAACAGAGTTTTTTTGCTTGCATTTGTAATACTAATTTTGGAAAAAAAGAGCTTGTTTCAGTTATTTTTTTAAACATGCAATCTTGCATTTTCGAAATTTATTTTTGTGTTTAATATGTTTTTGTTGTGAGGGGTTTGTTTTCAAATGAAAAAAAAAATTCAACAAAAAAAGTTTTCTTATTAAAAAAATATGTTTCGAAACAACTTTTTGTTTACAATTCAAATTGTAAACCAACAAATTATTAAAGTAAATCAACCACTTCTCGTCAGTTAGATTAACCGGCTAAGAAGGGTTGGAGCGTTTCTAACCGTCTTTTTCGGTTAAATCTACCGACTTTTTTTTGTGTGTAGAGAGTGAACTATCTAACTAACATTTTGAGCCATTTGTAGGTTATTTTGGAGCCAAAACCTAAGTCCAAAATCCGTTTCTAAAAATTTCCAATCGAATCCACCAAAAAAAAGATTTTGTCCCAAAACCCAATTTTGACCGATTACACCGATTACAAAAAGAGTACCCGTGTCGTTTTGTGTCAATTTTGGAAATGGTTCCGTTTGTGTTCGGTATTATTGTCTTTGTATCGGGAAAGTTTCTGTTTCTTTTTTATACATATATACATATACTTCTATATCTACTAGTAAATTTGCCCGTGCCATGCACGGGAAAATAAAACACTAATTTGAAAAAATTAATGTTTACTTTATTGGGTAATTTAGATGCAAAAATATTTTCTATGTTTTCATATGTATTTTTTTTTATAGAACTTTGTGAAATATGTGAACTTTTATTAAATTTTGTTTGTTGATGTAATTGTCGCCTAATGTGTAAAGTTGAACTGTTACATTAAAAAAAGAATTAAAAAAGAAAGCTTAAAAAAAAGAAAAAAATATGAAGCAATGGAATTAAAAAAAGAAAAACTTCGGCCGGCACCGGGCTTGAACCTATGACTGCCGCAGTCATAGGCCTAAGCTCTAACCAACAGACCACAGCTAGCTATAAAATGATTTCAGCTGATGGCGATTAGATTATGGTTAACTCCATAATTTATATATACATATAAAAAATCATTTGTGAAATATGTGAACTTTTATTAAATTTTGTAAAGAATAGAAAGAAATTTTGTTTGATGATGCAATTGTCGCCTAATGTGTAAAGTTGAACTGTTACATTAAAAATGAATTTAAAAAAGAAAGATTAAAAAAAGAAAAAATATGAAGCAATGGAATTAAAAAAATAAAAACTAAGTCCGGCGGCTGCTTGAGCCTATGACTGCCGCAGTGATAGGCCTAAGCTCTAACCAACAGACCACAGCCAGCTATAAGATAATTTCAACTATTGGCGATAAGGTGAACTCCATAATCTATAATAGGTGAAAATAGTGTTAGAGGGCAACGGTAGTTATTTTCATAAAGGTGGCAGCTTTAAGTCGAAGCTATTTTTGTTTATATATCAAAGATGATTTTTTGTGTGTGTATATACATGAAAGCGTTTTGCATGCGGCTTGATGATGTTAATCGATATTAGGTAAATCTATTGTATGAGCATTAGTGGCTCTGGTGAGAAGACGCTTAGTTCGCTACATCATCTTACTTACAATCGCTGCGTTGTGGGTTCGATACCTCACCAGGGCGGCTAACATTTACAAGAAAAAATATATGTGTGAATATATTTGTAAGTGGCTCTGGTTCCTTCTCACGAATGCAGCGTCGTGTGGACGAACCACCAGAAGAAGGGCTAACATTTAAAAAAAAAGAAGGTTAACAACTTACAAACATTTTTTAAGTGAAGTTGTAAATTTTGAATCGGTTAGTGTTAGGGACAGACAGACAGACAGAAAGACAGACAGAAAGACAGACAGAAAGACAGACAGAAAGACAGACAGAAAGACAGACAGAAAGACAGACAGAAAGACAGACAGAAAGACAGACAGAAAGACAGACAGAAAGACAGACAGAAAGACAGACAGAAAGACAGACAGAAAGACAGACAGAAAGACAGACAGAAAGACAGACAGAAAGACAGACAGAAAGACAGACAGAAAGACAGACAGAAAGGCAGACAGAAAGACAGAAAGACAGAAAGACAGAAAGACAGAAAGACAGACAGAAAGACAGACAGAAAGACAGACAGAAAGACAGACAGAAAGACAGACAGAAAGACAGACAGAAAGGCAGACAGAAAGACAGAAAGACAGAAAGACAGACAGAAAGACAGACAGAAAGACAGACAGAAAGACAGACAGAAAGACAGACAGAAAGACAGACAGAAAGACAGACAGAAAGACAGACAGAAAGACAGACAGACAGACAGACAGACAGACAGACAGAAAGACAGAAAGACAGAAAGACAGAAAGACAGACAGAAAGACAGACAGAAAGACAGACAGAAAGACAGACAGAAAGACAGAAAGACAGAAAGACAGAAAGACAGAAAGACAGAAAGACAGAAAGACAGAAAGACAGAAAGACAGAAAGACAGAAAGACAGACAGAAAGACATAAAGACTGACAGAAAGACAGAAAGACAGACAGAAAGACAGAAAGACAGAAAGACAGAAAGACAGAAAGACAGAAAGACAGAAAAACAGAAAGACAGAAAGACAGAAAGACAGAAAGACAGAAAGACAGAAAGACAGAAAGACAGAAAGACAGAAAGACAGAAAGACAGAAAGACAGAAAGACAGAAAGACAGAAAGACAGAAAGACAGAAAGGCAGACAGAAAGGCAGACAGAAAGACAGACAGACAGACCTGGACAAATATATACATTAATTGTAGCAGTTTCGGTATAGTTTATTTATCGAGTTTTCGCGTGTTCGTGTTGTTCGTTCGGCCGGGGATACCATACCGCTAGGGTCGGCTTTAATCCCACGCTTCGCGACTGTGCTATTCGGGCAAGTAGGGAATTTAATTGTCGCGTGGGGATTTTTGATTTTAGATTTCTTTAAATAAAGTTTTGTTAAAAATAGCGCGATAACATATTCAAAACAAACAATCGTAAAAATTTTTAGCTTCGATAAATTACTGAATTTTGTCAATTTCAACATTTACTTGATCCTGAATTTCTCAGAAACCTTACGTGATGGAACGTCATCTTGCTCAGCGTTAAAACTTTATATTGAGCTTCGGCTTCGGTTCTAGAGAAAAAAGCGGAAGTTCGGCTTCGGTCGAAAAAACCACCTTCGGTCGGACACTAGTGACAACCACAGCCAGCTATAAGATAATTTCAACTATTGGCGATAAGGTGAACTCCATAATCTATAATAGGTGAAAATAGTGTTAGAGGGCAACGGTAGTTATTTTCATAAAGGTGGCAGCTTTAAGTCGAAGCTATTTTTGTTTATATATCAAAGATGATTTTTTGTGTGTGTATATACATGAAAGCGTTTTGCATGCGGCTTGATGATGTTAATCGATATTAGGTAAATCTATTGTATGAGCATTAGTGGCTCTGGTGAGAAGACGCTTAGTTCGCTACATCATCTTACTTACAATCGCTGCGTTGTGGGTTCGATACCTCACCAGGGCGGCTAACATTTACAAGAAAAAATATATGTGTGAATATATTTGTAAGTGGCTCTGGTTCCTTCTCACGAATGCAGCGTCGTGTGGACGAACCACCAGAAGAAGGGCTAACATTTAAAAAAAAAGAAGGTTAACAACTTACAAACATTTTTTAAGTGAAGTTGTAAATTTTGAATCGGTTAGTGTTAGGGACAGACAGACAGACAGAAAGACAGACAGAAAGACAGACAGAAAGACAGACAGAAAGACAGACAGAAAGACAGACAGAAAGACAGACAGAAAGACAGACAGAAAGACAGACAGAAAGACAGACAGAAAGACAGACAGAAAGACAGACAGAAAGACAGACAGAAAGACAGACAGAAAGACAGACAGAAAGGCAGACAGAAAGACAGAAAGACAGAAAGACAGAAAGACAGAAAGACAGAAAGACAGACAGAAAGACAGACAGAAAGACAGACAGAAAGACAGACAGAAAGACAGACAGAAAGACAGACAGAAAGACAGACAGAAAGGCAGACAGAAAGACAGAAAGACAGAAAGACAGAAAGACAGACAGAAAGACAGACAGAAAGACAGACAGAAAGACAGACAGAAAGACAGACAGAAAGACAGACAGAAAGACAGACAGAAAGACAGACAGAAAGACAGACAGAAAGACAGACAGACAGACAGACAGACAGACAGACAGAAAGACAGAAAGACAGAAAGACAGAAAGACAGACAGAAAGACAGACAGAAAGACAGACAGAAAGACAGACAGAAAGACAGACAGAAAGACAGACAGAAAGACAGACAGAAAGACAGAAAGACAGAAAGACAGAAAGACAGAAAGACAGAAAGACAGAAAGACAGAAAGACAGAAAGACAGAAAGACAGAAAGACAGAAAGACAGAAAGACAGAAAGACAGAAAGACAGACAGAAAGACATAAAGACAGACAGAAAGACAGAAAGACAGAAAGACAGACAGAATGACAGAAAGACAGAAAGACAGAAAGACAGAAAGACAGAAAAACAGAAAGACAGAAAGACAGAAAGACAGAAAGACAGAAAGACAGAAAGACAGAAAGACAGAAAGACAGAAAGACAGAAAGACAGAAAGACAGAAAGACAGAAAGACAGAAAGGCAGACAGAAAGGCAGACAGAAAGACAGACAGACAGACCTGGACAAATATATACATTAATTGTAGCAGTTTCGGTATAGTTTATTTATCGAGTTTTCGCGTGTTCGTGTTGTTCGTTCGGCCGGGGATACCATACCGCTAGGGTCGGCTTTAATCCCACGCTTCGCGACTGTGCTATTCGGGCAAGTAGGGAATTTAATTGTCGCGTGGGGATTTTTGATTTTAGATTTCTTTAAATAAAGTTTTGTTAAAAATAGCGCGATAACATATTCAAAACAAACAATCGTAAAAATTTTTAGCTTCGATAAATTACTGAATTTTGTCAATTTCAACATTTACTTGATCCTGAATTTCTCAGAAACCTTACGTGATGGAACGTCATCTTGCTCAGCGTTAAAACTTTATATTGAGCTTCGGCTTCGGTTCTAGAGAAAAAAGCGGAAGTTCGGCTTCGGTCGAAAAAACCACCTTCGGTCGGACACTAGTGACAACCACAGCCAGCTATAAGATAATTTCAACTATTGGCGATAAGGTGAACTCCATAATCTATAATAGGTGAAAATAGTGTTAGAGGGCAACGGTAGTTATTTTCATAAAGGTGGCAGCTTTAAGTCGAAGCTATTTTTGTTTATATATCAAAGATGATTTTTTGTGTGTGTATATACATGAAAGCGTTTTGCATGCGGCTTGATGATGTTAATCGATATTAGGTAAATCTATTGTATGAGCATTAGTGGCTCTGGTGAGAAGACGCTTAGTTCGCTACATCATCTTACTTACAATCGCTGCGTTGTGGGTTCGATACCTCACCAGGGCGGCTAACATTTACAAGAAAAAATATATGTGTGAATATATTTGTAAGTGGCTCTGGTTCCTTCTCACGAATGCAGCGTCGTGTGGACGAACCACCAGAAGAAGGGCTAACATTTAAAAAAAAAGAAGGTTAACAACTTACAAACATTTTTTAAGTGAAGTTGTAAATTTTGAATCGGTTAGTGTTAGGGACAGACAGACAGACAGAAAGACAGACAGAAAGACAGACAGAAAGACAGACAGAAAGACAGACAGAAAGACAGACAGAAAGACAGACAGAAAGACAGACAGAAAGACAGACAGAAAGACAGACAGAAAGACAGACAGAAAGACAGACAGAAAGACAGACAGAAAGACAGACAGAAAGACAGACAGAAAGACAGACAGAAAGACAGACAGAAAGACAGACAGAAAGGCAGACAGAAAGACAGAAAGACAGAAAGACAGAAAGACAGAAAGACAGAAAGACAGACAGAAAGACAGACAGAAAGACAGACAGAAAGACAGACAGAAAGACAGACAGAAAGACAGACAGAAAGACAGACAGAAAGGCAGACAGAAAGACAGAAAGACAGAAAGACAGAAAGACAGACAGAAAGACAGACAGAAAGACAGACAGAAAGACAGACAGAAAGACAGACAGAAAGACAGACAGAAAGACAGACAGAAAGACAGACAGAAAGACAGACAGAAAGACAGACAGACAGACAGACAGACAGACAGACAGAAAGACAGAAAGACAGAAAGACAGAAAGACAGACAGAAAGACAGACAGAAAGACAGACAGAAAGACAGACAGAAAGACAGACAGAAAGACAGACAGAAAGACAGACAGAAAGACAGACAGAAAGACAGAAAGACAGAAAGACAGAAAGACAGAAAGACAGAAAGACAGAAAGACAGAAAGACAGAAAGACAGAAAGACAGAAAGACAGAAAGACAGAAAGACAGAAAGACAGACAGAAAGACATAAAGACAGACAGAAAGACAGAAAGACAGAAAGACAGACAGAAAGACAGAAAGACAGAAAGACAGAAAGACAGAAAGACAGAAAAACAGAAAGACAGAAAGACAGAAAGACAGAAAGACAGAAAGACAGAAAGACAGAAAGACAGAAAGACAGAAAGACAGAAAGACAGAAAGACAGAAAGGCAGACAGAAAGGCAGACAGAAAGACAGACAGACAGACCTGGACAAATATATACATTAATTGTAGCAGTTTCGGTATAGTTTATTTATCGAGTTTTCGCGTGTTCGTGTTGTTCGTTCGGCCGGGGATACCATACCGCTAGGGTCGGCTTTAATCCCACGCTTCGCGACTGTGCTATTCGGGCAAGTAGGGAATTTAATTGTCGCGTGGGGATTTTTGATTTTAGATTTCTTTAAATAAAGTTTTGTTAAAAATAGCGCGATAACATATTCAAAACAAACAATCGTAAAAATTTTTAGCTTCGATAAATTACTGAATTTTGTCAATTTCAACATTTACTTGATCCTGAATTTCTCAGAAACCTTACGTGATGGAACGTCATCTTGCTCAGCGTTAAAACTTTATATTGAGCTTCGGCTTCGGTTCTAGAGAAAAAAGCGGAAGTTCGGCTTCGGTCGAAAAAACCACCTTCGGTCGGACACTAGTGACAACTTGTTCAAATAACTTTGGTATTGTGCTAAGTTTGGCAATACCTCTATAGTTAGATACGAATGATTTAGTTCCACTTTTATAAAGAGGAATAATGTATGACTCTTTCCATGAATTCGGAAAATAACCTCTTTCAATAGAGGTATTGAATATATTTGAAAGTGGAATGTATAAATGTTCAGCACAAACTTTTAAAATACAGCTAGGAATATTATCTGGACCAGTACTGTATGAATATTTCAACGATTTTAGGTGTCTTCTGTAGACATCTTCATTCTATCACAAGATTTAAAATGGAATTATAAGTGGGGATGTTATATGTATATGATGTGTTGCCATAAGTATTATCAGAATACGTCGTTTTGAAGAAGTCAGCAAACATATTAGATATCTCAGTTGGATTTTTTGACTCACGATCATTCCATTTCATCGTAGTTGGAAAACCAGTGTTTTTCCTTTTTGAATTTACAAAGTTATAAAAAGTTTTAGAATCGTAGTTCATTTTGGATTTTAAATCGTTCAAATATTTATCATAGCATTTTTTATTAAGTACTTGATATTTATGTCTCAGAAGCGAATATTTAGAATAATTTTGAGGGTTCTTTTATATGTTTTAAATGCCCGAGTTTTCGAAGTATTAAGTTTCCTCAATTCTTTTGTAAACCATACCGCACCAAGTTCATTCGAATTCTTTTAAATGTCCTTTGGAACACATATCTCGAAGATTTTTCTAAGCCGTTGAAAATTGATACATAGTCGTCAAAATCTTCAAAGTTCATGTCCCAAATAGTTTCTGATAAGAGTTGGTTCATTTTAAAGTTTTATCCGGCCAAAAATTTCTATTAACAATCTTAGCAAACCATTCTGCAGGAACAGATAACTTGAAAGATGAAATGTTTCTAGCGTATGAAAACTTGAATTTAAAAGCATTTATATTATTACCAGTTTTATTGAGTTTAGAATCAATATAAAATATAATATTTTCAGTTAATGAGTCCGGCGCAAATCTAGACACGAAAAAAGATTTTTTAGGTTGTACAGCAACAAGCCTTTTTGGGGTTCTCATTTCTTGTACTTCCCGCAAACAATCCTCTGGAGAAATAATATTTATGGAAGAACAAACATTTTTATCAATATTGAAGATTCCATTCATATTTTTCTCAGGGTGTCCTCTACCCTCGTCTCCAAAACCGCAGGATCAGGAGAATAAAATGTAACTGCACCGAACGAAAAAAATGCTAAAAGTACCATCAAATCGAATTGCATTTCACCGGCTAATATTTCAGTCTACCTCTTGTAAAATTTACGTCCTTCAATAATTTGGAAATTTAATAGAATTTACAGAGCTTGAATTCACTATAACTACGTGACTACACTAGAATTTGATGAAATTGAGCATCGAAAACTAAATAATCACTTTCACATTCATAATTTATCTTAGTGATCATATATTTTCATTCATAAAAAATATATTTTCATTACAAAATGGTATTTCACATTTTCTGTATTTGTGTAATTGTTTTGGCACAGAAAAATTGGCAAATTGCTGCAAGTTTGATGTTGTGAATTGATAATGCAGTGTAAAACGTGATACTACCAGCTTATTGTTTTTCGTAGCAATTTATCAAAAATAGTATCAATATGATATCGATACCTTAAAGCACAACCATCCTATGTCCGTTTTCATGAAATTCGAGTTTTTGGCATTTTTGGATTCCTGAGAAGAAGCTGCATCAGTTAGGCTATAGTGGTTTGTGGGAATCGTAATGAAAGTAATCGAAAACTGAGGAAATAAAAATCAATTTCCAAGCAAAACATACCAATTTCAAAACTTGTTTTTAATTTTCTAGAGTTGGGAAAAATGGACATAGGATGGTTGTGCTTTAAGGTATCGTTATGAAAAAGGAATGGAATGATACAATTCTCATTCAATTAACAAATTTTGACATGAAATTAAAATTGAAAGGCAGGCAATTTAAATTTTACATGATTTTTTTATTTGAGTGTGGTGATGCAAACAGATTGGAAAGATCGGAAAAGGATGGAGTTGAAATTGGCTTTGGGGCAGGTGGTAAAAGCCCAACAGAAGTATTTTGTTTCGGAGCTGTTTCATCCAAACATTTATACTTCTGAAAGTTTATTTCATACTCCTTCTGTTTAGACTGGGCAGCTGCTAAGCCCTTTGATACTTCATTAAATCCCTTTCGGGCTTGACGTACCAATTTACAGATGTCCAGCTCTGTATCGTGGCAATCTTCGCAGGACCAACGAAGTCCTCTTTTAGATCGACTCTACCAGTAAGGGATGAACATTTGACGTGATAAAAACCATCACATAGCCAACAAGAGACCATACGTTCGTTATCGACTTTAATAGCGCACTTACGGAAAGAGCAAATCATATTTAAATGCATATGAAAAAGCATCAACAAAAGCGAAAAATTACAGTTTTTTCAATTTTGGTCACCAAACTGCTAACACATTATCATTTGTTTAGTATAATTTGTTAACATAATCTGTTTATCTGTACATTAGACGATTCTGCTGAAAAACAAAAAATATTGATTTGAAAAATACATTAAAGCAAGAAAACTTTAAACTACTGTACCTTTTGAACCTTTTGAAAGGAAACTGACGTTGAAAAATCCATTGACCCCCCTTGACCGTTACCAGGTCGGGGAAATGTGTTGCACAGTGTTATATGTATCCACTTCTTGGCATTTCTAATCGAATGGAGCAATAAAAAAATTTTAAAAATCATCACTTTTTTTTGTTGTATACATACACTGAGCGAACAAACGCATAGTAGAATTAAATATTTTTTATTTAAATGTGATTTGAATATTTTAATATTTGGAAATCAGTATCTCATATAGAAATTCAATACGCGCGTATTTAAATATTTTCTATAAATAAAAAACTTCATTACCGCCAGCCAGTCTTGAACCTACGACCTCTGCAAATTGGAAATAAGAAAATCACACTGAGCTATTACAGGCATAATTTTTCTGTGTCTAAACTGAAATATATATGAAGGAACGTTTTTCTGTGAGTTTCTATTTTTAGATTCAAAAACTTCAGTTTACATTTTTTGAAGAAAAAAATCAACGCTTGCTGAGCAATCTATGAAATGTCTATTTTTAGATTTGAGTACTTCCATTTGTAAGACTTGCTGAGCAATATACAAACATTTAAACGCTTGTGAATAATGCCGGAAATAGACGAGTCGGTTCGAGCGCACTCCAAACTCCAGAGGTTGTTGGTTCGAATTCCGGCAAAAATGAATTTGTGGAAAAGTTGTTACAAATGTTTCTAAGGAAATTGGCAAATAAAAAATTAAATAAAGTAAAAAATAAATAACTTAAAAAAAGTTCAAATAAATAATAAAAAAAAAATTTTTTTTGCAATGGACAATGGTTAATGAATTTTTTTTGCAATAAAAAAATTTAATATTTCCATTATTAATTCTAATATTTCCATATCTAATACAATTTTAAATACGCGCATATTTGATTTAAATAAAAACAGCTTAGAAGCACTATCAAATACGTTTATATTTCATTTAAATAAAAACAGCTTTTTCCCTCAGTGTATGTTTGTCCGATTTAGTTGAACTTTCAAAAATTAATTTTGTAGAAAACCACCTTCCCTCCATATGTAATGACCCGTTCGTTACCAAAAGTCTTTACATATCACTTGTAAGACCAATTTTGGAATATGCATCAGTCTTGTGGAATCCACAATACAGCTGCCACTCTGATAGATTCAATAATCGGTTCAAAAATAATGTTTATTATTTGCTTTAAGAAACCTTCGCTGGAATCCGAATCAAAACCTACCCCAATACGAAAATCGTTTAAAACTCTTGGACATCAGACTCTAAAAAAGACCTTTATTTGATCAGGTGGCATCGCCACAACT
Source organism: Heteromyza rotundicornis (assembly GCA_951394025.1). Lineage (NCBI taxonomy): Eukaryota > Metazoa > Arthropoda > Insecta > Diptera > Heleomyzidae > Heteromyza > Heteromyza rotundicornis. Next base: position 41,026,218 of record OX596010.1, read on the forward strand.
GCCATTTTTCTATTCTTGCATTTTCTATATTCTACCATTCTTAATTCATTCGTGTATCAACCTCCACAAAGAGTGGTCCTTCTTTTTAACAATAAATATCGTTTGTGCAAAAGCACCCAATTGTGTTCGTTACATGTAAAAGGCCTTTTGCTCGAAATATTCCTGACAACAATATCAGAAGTGGCTATGAATTTTAACGAGTGTACGGTTGAGGAGTTAAAAAGACTTCTTCGCGAGAAAAATATGAAGACGACCGGGAATAAGGTCGAATTGGTGGCGCGTCTGCAAAGGGACGCCGATGAAAACCCGGATCTCCTTGGCGATCTAGAGGAATCCGTGGTGGACAAAAGTCACGAGGATGCAACGCAAATGGAGTTGGTTAATCTACGACGTACCGTGGAATTACTGACTCAACGTCTTGAAGCGTTGTCCAAATTGCCAACACAGACGCCGACGTCACCAAAAGCCAGGAATTTCTATGAGGCGACAGGTTTGAGCACGAATCAAACGGACAATTTTGAAAATCAACAAGCGACAGGTTCTGTCGCCGATACGATGACGCCACGCATAGCTGCAACGCAAACCACAACGTTCTTGTCGGGTTTTGATGATTCCTATTCGCTTGCGCTGACGACTACTGCGCAAGCAGCGAATTCGAATTTGCAGCCGATGATGCGACAACCATCGACGAATACAACAAACACAGCGAGTTGTGCCTTGACGACACCAGGCATATTTTCAACATTCGCAGCAGCATCGGTATATTCAAATACAACGGCCGCTACGACGACGACGGGTATATATAGTACGAGTACCATGCCGCTATTGCATGGTAGTATGTATCCAGCGACGAGTGCAGCGATGACGACGACGGGTATACAAAATATCATGCCGCTTTTGCATGACAACGTGTACACGAATTCGACGAGCGCAACGGTGCCGACAGCTCGCGCACACAACATGTATACGACTTCATACGCAACAGCGCCGATCGGTTACAACAACATGTATGTTGGGCATAGCAACGTATTGACACCACCACTGGGGGTGGAAAATGTAAACTCACTATCGAATACGCCGCAAAGAAATGGACAATCGACAAATTTATTCGCAAATTATAATACGTGTCCATTTCCGAACCAGTTCAATAATATTCGCGACATAACATCAATTCTGCCTGAATTCGATCCTTGCTATGGCGACGTCACGGCAGTTCAATTTGTTGACCGCGTTCAACAACTGCAAAATGCGTACGGGTGGGAAGAGAGCATCCTAATTTTTGCCGTACAAAGCAAAATGAAAGCTGCGGCGCGATGCACAGCCGGTATTTCGCGGGTGGATGGAGTTTGTTAATGCGTTCTTAGCAGATTTTCCATGTGTAATAAATTCGGCGGATATTCATATGCAATTAATGAATGCACGCATGATGAAGAACGAAACTTTAATTGAATTTTACTATCGAATTCTTTCGATCGCGCGTCGTGGAAATGTCGACGATAACTCAACGATTCGATACATAATAAACGGATTATGGGACGATGGTTTGCGAAAAACATTAGCCGCAATGAATTTTAGCAAATGTGCAGACATGCTGAAATCGTTAATCGGAATTGTAGCAAATCATAAAAAACTGTCTGGTCACTCTGCACCACAATCGACGTCAGTGTGTTCAGTGAGTGCGCCGAAATTCGTAAACAATGATAATAAAGAGAAATTCGTAAACAATGACAATAAAGAGAGATTTGTAAACAATGAAAATGTAAAAGACAGTGGAAAAATCGGTCCGGTATGTTACAATTGTCGCGAACGGGGGCATTTTTCAAGAAATTGTCCACAGCCACAACGAAAATCGCGATGTGAGAAGTGTTCGTCGACAAACCATAACACAAATAACTGTCCGTCGCGAAATAATGATCCGGTAAACGTCATTAAAGCCGAGACGAACAAATATAAACAAATTGTGAAACAACTAAGTGCAAACGGACTAGAGTGCAGTGCAATTATAGATTCGGGTAGTTGCAAATCATTAATAAAACGGTCTGTCGCGATGAAATGTAATGGTGAAATTGCTGCGTGCAATGAAACTTTGAAAGGATTTGCTGGAGGCAAATGGAAATGCCACGAGTTAATGTCAATTACGATTACAATTGATGGCCGCAACTATGAAAGTGATTTAATTATAGTAAATGACGAAATGCTAACACATGACATTTTAGTTGGCACTGATATTCTATCGAAAGGGCGTGTCATTATCGAAAATGGGAATTGCCAAGTGATCGCGCTCAATACAACAAAAGTGAATTTTGACGAAACTCTTGATACAAATGAGAAGAATAAATTGATAAATTTGTTGAACAATTACAGTGGGTGTTTCGGTGAAAATTTGAATGAACTTGGAAAGTGTGGGGTGATTAAAATGAACATTTCACTCACATCAACGAAACCGATCGTAAAGAAACCGTATCCGATACCCATACCAAAACAACAAACGGTCGAAAAGATAATCGCGGAGTTGCTTGAACTGAAGATTATTAGCCCGTCGAAATCGCTATACGCGTCGCCAATTGTGATGGTACGAAAACCAAACGGAGATGATCGATTGTGTATAGACTATCGCGAACTCAACTCGATAACCGAAAAACAACCGTGATCTATGCCAACAGTGGATGGAGTTCTAGCTACTCTTGCGGGGAAAAAGTACTTTACAACTCTCGATTTAATGTCCGGGTACTATCAAATCGAGATAGACGACACGTCAAAGAAATACACCGCGTTCGTAACACATAATGGACATTTCGAATTTAATCGAATGCCATTCGGTTTGCGCAATGCGCCGATCACCTTTCAGAGCATGATGTCGGAAGTCATCAGGCCGATGAAAGAAAAGGTGGTTAGTTATGTCGACGAGGTGATAGTCGCATCGTTCACACTTGACGAAGGACTTCGTGACCTGGAGGAGTTTCTGAAAATAATACAACAAGCTGGCCTAACGTTGAGGGTGTCGAAATGCTTTTTCTTAAAGAAAAGTGTAACATTCCTTGGTCATGAAGTTGACGAAAATGGTCTGAAACCAGGTAAAATTAAAACAATTGCAATTCAACAATTTCCGATTCCAGCAAATGCCACCGAGGTTCGAAGATTTTTGGGGTTGGCGGGATTCTTCCGCAAATTCGTGGCGAATTATGCTCATATCGCTGATCCGTTGACGCGTCTAACGAAAAAGGACTTTAACTTTGAATGGACAGCCGAGTGCAACGAGGCATACAAACATTTGGTTCGACGTTTAACCGAATCACCGATTCTTACAATTTATGACGTAACGAAGAATCACTACATCCATACCGATGCAAGTAGCATTGGTATCGCCGCAATACTACTCCAGTGCGAGGACGATGACGTACTTAAACCAGTTGCGTACTTCAGCCGCATGTGTAATGAGGCGGAACGAAAATATCATGGATATGAGCTTGAAGTGCTTGCGGTGGTGGAAGCTTGTCAACGTTTTCGCTTTTACATTCTTGGCTAGAAATTTACTATTGTCACCGACTGTCAAGCAATTTCGAGCGTTAAATTATCGAAGCCACTAATACCACGAGTTGCTCGTTGGCTGCTAAGGCTATTGGAATACGACTACGACGTTATTCATCGACCAGGCGAATCTATGGCGCATGTCGACGCAATGAGCAGAGCACCGGTGGAGGCATCGATCGAACCTGAAGATGTAAGCGCGAAGGTGTTCACAGTAGACGTCACGGTGGACGATTGGCTGTTTACCATGCAAAAGCAAGACGAAAAACTACGTGATGTGATTGAGAGCATCACCAACCAAACAAGTCACAGGTATGCAACTGACTATTCGATTAAAAACAATAGACTCTTCCGAAAGGCAGGAGAGCGATTTTTGCTGGTTGTACCTCGAGGCGTACGATGGCACATTGTAAGATTGTGTCATGACGAAGCTGGTCATCTTGGTGTAGATGGCACTGTTAAGAGAATCCTGCGACACTTCTGGTTTCCTCGTATGAAAAACTTTATCAAAGGCTACATCAAATCGTGTATCGAATGCTGCTACAGCCGAAATCCGCATCGACAAGAGGGAGAATTACATGGCATGGAAACACCGACGGTTCCGTTTGAGATATTACATATGGACCACCTAGGGCCATTCGTAAAAAGTCGCCGTGGAAACGAACACATTTTAGTGATTGTAGATGCACTCACACGTTACTCACTCATCATTCCAGTAAAATCGACAAAAACCAAACCTGTTATCGACGCTATGCTAAATTTAACCTTGAACTTTGGACTACCTAAGATAATCATCACCGATCGCGGAACTTCGTTTACATCATCAATTCCACAACTCAAATAATACTTCTTTTTAAATCTCACGATCAACTTCAATTTTATTTTCTTTAAAAATCTTAATTAACATCGAAAATAAAATTTTTTCAGTAGTAATTTAATTACTTTTAGTATATAATGGTTTGTGCAAAATGCAACCCATATTCACCGCGTACACTGAAAAAAAAGTGTACTCCAGTTAAGGAAAAATGCCTTAATCCAAAGAAAAAAGGGGAATGAAACAGCACTAAAGTCATGATAGCTTTGAAATTAGGGAACACTTTTACTTAAGATGAGTATATATTTTGACTTTAAATTTAATACTTATTTCTTTCATAACAGGAATATTTCTTTGAATTTAGTAAAAAGTTCTTTAATTCTAAGAAGTTTTTCTTCGTTTTTATGACAAAAATTTCTCCAAAAAATTTTTTTTTTATTGTATTTGTTCATTTTTTTATATTTCCTTTTTCTTTTATATTTTTTAAAATCATATTTCATTTTATTAACTTAAATTAAATTTACAATTTATAGTGATAACAAATATGTACTTACGATTTCACTTCGGTGGGATTCGAACCTGCTACCTTTGGCGTTATGACAAGACCAATCAACAGACTGTGCTATAGACAGCATAATTGCGTTGGCGTCTAATTTTCACTACGTCTCACACCAGCGGCGGCCGTGGTGCAGTGGCTAGGACCTTTGCTTCCCGATCAAAAGGTATCAGGTTCGACTCTCGCCTGGGACAAGCAGAAATTTATATTCATGCCAAATATTTTTTTTTATTTATATCAATTCTATTTCTAGAAATTTCTAAAAATTTTGGAAAACTACATTAGACGTATACAAAACAATTTTTTTTCCTTGTATTAAAAACAAACTTCTTTAAATAAAGTAAAAAATTTACTAAAATTAGTAAAATCAGCAGCTGCTGTGGTGCAGTGGTTAAGACCTCCGCTTCACTATCAAAAGGTATCGGGTTCAACTCCCGCACGGGTATTCAAAAATTTATATTTATGCGAAATATTTGTTTTTTATTATTTAAATCAATTCTATTTTTAGCAATTTCTATTTTGAAATACTCACTTTTTAAAAAAAACCTGAATCTTACTTTCAATTTATAAAAATATCTTTCTTAAAAACAAAGATTTTTACTAAAAGTAAGTACAATTTTCTTTGAATTTAAAATAGGAAAATATTTATAAAAATTGAGGAATAAATACTAGAATTGAGGACACGTATACTAAAAAAAATATTTTTTCCATATATTAAAAACGAATTTCTTTAAATAAAGTTCAAATTTACTCACAATTGATAAAATCAGCTGTCTTTAAAATAAAGAAAAATATAAATTTGTTTTAAAGAGGCGGTGATTTCCGTTTTAAGGTACTTTTACTTAAATTCAAGAATAATTCCTTAAAATTAGGAAAAATTCCTTAAATTAAGGAAAAAATGTGTCCTTTAATCAAGCACCAAATTTACTTGGTTTTAAAGCTGTCTTTTTTTTCAGTGTAGATCTACGAAGTAGTTTACGCTTCAAAAAAGGCTCGGAAAGGATATAAACTTTTTCCCATACAAATTCTAATGGAAAGTTTACAGGCATGTAGATCTAGAAGGTTTTCATCGTTTACGGGGGTTTTACAAGTTTAAATGAACCCCATTATTATTTCTGTGGTTAATCTAATCGTCGAAAATTTGGTAAATAATTTTTAGCTGGTTCACCAACAAAAATAATTTGAACGACGGTTCGCAACTCAACTGAGTTTGGTTGCCATCAGAGATCCTCACTGAAAGACACTGTTTCATGAACCACAGTAAAAATTCATTGCCTTTCTTCAAGTTCAGACACATTCCCATTCACAACTTTGAATCTGAACAGACATTCGCGCACAGCACACAAAGGCAACGAGCAAAGTGAATATTCATCAAAGGCAGTGAATATTCATTGCCTTTTTGATGTCTTATTGCCTTTGAACGAAAGCAACGAACTCGAGAGAATTATTCGTTGTTCGTCGCACGTTGTTTGTTGCTTCAAGAAAGATTTTCACTCAGTGTTGCATTGGAGATTTGATGAATAAAACTTTAAGGTTCGGTTTCACAGTCATCAATTAAATGGCATTTCTTATTTAAATTGTGCTTAAATGTCAAATCGAGTTTCACAGTTCGCATCTAAATGTACTTTAACAGGCCGCGGTTGGACTATAGGTTGTACACTCTAAAAAGTACAAGTAAAAATGCTATACTACAGTGTTTATTTTTCAACAGAAGAGTGTGTAAATATGTGCAAAAAATGTTTGAAATTGGACTTTGAACATTAGGTGTTTAACATTGCAGAATTTTTTGATAAAATTACAAACTTTTGTCGTTTTTAAATACATATAGTGTAAATTTAAACCAAAAAAGTAAAATTAAACATACATCGCGTAAGTTTCTTTGAAATTTACTATCAGAGTATGTAGCTTCGCAAACAACAACATGTAAAAACTTGAAAAGACGCCACCCGTGAAATCGTGAAAAATTGCAGCAGTCGCATAAATTCTTCATTCGGCATTAATTAAACAATTTAATACATTTCATATAATCCGGTGGATCCTCGTCAGCAGTTAATTATTCTAGTGCAAGTAATAAGTTATTATAACTAATAGCGTTTAAGCGCAATGCATAAATGCGAAATATGTGGAATAAAATTAAAAGAATTAAAATTGTATAAGAAGCATTTATACAACATGCATAAAAACAAAAAAAAATTTTGATGTTTGTACGAGTACGAGTGCTCGGATTGCATTTTCCAATCGGAAAATGTACCAAAAATTGGTTGTTTGATTTTTTTCTTCATTATATATTTTTAAATGTTCACGTATCTACATATAAGATTATGTAAGTTACAAAATGTAGCAATTGGAAAAACAAATAAAGACAAAGTCCAAGTAATTAAAAGTAAACTACTTTGATTTAATTTAACTAGGGTTGGATTTAAAATTACACATCCAAAGAGTACTTCTCAAGGTAAATTTAAACATTTGGTTCTTAGCTTTACACACATAACGTTTCGACTATTTAAGCATTTGGTGTGGAAGTTTAAACATAACGAATACACATATGATGTGTACAATTAACATGTGTGTAAAATTACACTCATTAAACTAGGTTATTAGTTGCCTAGTTTAATGAGTGCAAAATTACACAAATATTTCTAAGAGTGTATGTTAGGGAAATTTGTGTAAAATTTTTTGGGTAGTAATAATAAAAACGTCATAGAGCAATTGCTACGTGCATTTACTTTACTCATAGATTTTACTTCAAATCAAAATTGTATTATCGTAAAAAGTATTAGGTTAGGTTATGTTAATAAGGCTGTTTGCTGTTGTCAGCAAACTCACCCAGAGGCCGTAGGCCCATTGTGATGCCTTTTTTGTACGGGGAGCGATCAATTGGAGGATCCGTACCGTTGGAGGTGGGAGAACCAACCTGATATCAGAATCGTGCAATATCATCTAGAGGAACACGTACTATTTCTCTCAGGCTATCGAAGAACCGTTTTCCCAATAATCGTAGACGACGTTCTTGTAGTGCTGGGCAGTTGCATAGAAGATGCTCAATAGATTAAATTTCTTCCTCAACCCCGCAGCTACTACAGAAGCCACTCCTTACGATCTGCAATTGGTCAGCCATTACGCCGATGATGCAGTGTCCAGTCAGTACTCCCGTAAGTATGCGGATAGAGTGTCTTTTGAGAGCTAGTATACTCTTTGTTCTTTTAATGTCAAGCTTAGGCCACAGAGTCCGAGCTATAACGCAATTCGAAGTGTTTGACCACCGGTAAATCGCTTGCATTACGGATGTAGAGTCTATAAGGCGATAAACTTCACAAATGGGAGTGTGGATACTAGTATCAGAGTATTGTAATTCCATTTCCGATCCCATCCTAGCTAGTTCGTCTGCTCTCTCATTCCCTTCCACCCCTTGATGTCCGGGAAACCAGCAGAGCTTGATGGTGTACTGGCGTATAGAAAGGAGTGATTTATGGCACTCTTTCACACATTTCGATTTAATGAGTTTCGAGCCTAATGCTTTAATGGCGGCCTGACTATCAACACAGATCCATATCACAGAGGGATTTAAGTCTCTTTCGTGAATGGTTCGAGCTGCCTGGTCAACCGCATAGATTACCGCCTGAAAAACACTAGAATTATCGGGAAGCCTATACGACTTATTGATATCGAGAGATTCAGAAAAAACCCCCGCACCTTTACCAGTATAATATTTTTCAGGCATATAGTTTTTAGTCTTGTTGGCCCTACTCTATTAGTTGAATGTTTAAAGCGGTCCTCCGCTGTAGTTTATACTTTGCGAAGTCGCCGCAATTAGTGAAAGAGTGTTTTCAGTTTGAAAGCCAAAAATAATCTCTGCCTTATTTCTGAATCGCCATGGCTTTTATACCCTGGCGACCCTTTCAATTTCTTTTAAATTTTCATTCAATTACATTCAATTTCTAAAAAATATGCTTACATCTACAAGTCTATAATACAAAAATAATTTCTACATTCTGATCAGTATTTTATTTCCGCTGCCAGAAGGGCATTGGCCGGTCGCATTTATTGCCAAAGCCAGGATTCAAATTTCATTCTGCCTCGAGCCGACAGAAATACAAACGAAAGGGAAAAGTAACAAAAGCAAACAAACGTTGGTTTACGTACTATTATGCTGCGCTCCTATTCAGACCAGCAGCGTATGCTAGTAATGCAGTTTCAAGTGTTCGCTGCTAGCGGTACTTTTTCGTTTGTATACTCTTGTGGGCTGGTGCGCTATACTGTAGTATGTATATGCATATACACCACACCAGCCTCCTTATTCGAACCATCCGTGAAGATGTGTATCTCATTTGTGACAGTGGTTATATTTGATATCCAGTTTTCTCTAGATGGAATTGAAATTGTATGGCTTCAAGTCGTATCACAGCGGGTGGGCCGTTAGTACTATATTGGTCCAGTATTGACGAGTGTCCTAGTGGATTCTCAACAGTTGGGATTCTCTTAATCTGAGAGCTCCTTTTGCTGCTAAATTCATAACATATAAATCAATTGGTAGCAAATGAAGAATCATTTCCAAACCACCTTGGGGTGTGGATTTCATGGCACTAGTCACACCCAGACTAGCCAATCTTTGTACCTTATTTAGATTGTTTAGGTGGGACCTGGGTTTAACCGTTTCCCACCAGGCCAAAGCTCCATAGGTGAGGATTGGTCTTATGATAGCGGTGTACATCCACTGTACTATGTGAGGTTTCAAGACGCATCTTTTCCCAAAAGCTCTTTTACATAAATAAAACGCGCTGAGCCCTTTTTTCATTCTCTCCTCGGAATTCCGCTTCCAAGATAACTTAAAATCGAAAATTACACCGAGGTACTTAGCTTCTTTATTTAGATTCAAAGTGATGCCATCCAATTTTGGTATGTCGAACTTTGGTATCTTATATTTCTTTGTAAACAAAAAAAGTTCTGTCTTAGAGGGTTTACTGCAAGCCCGTTTTATTTTGCCCTCCTTGATAGGTGCCTAAGTGCCGATTCCATGAGACTACTAATTGTAGATAGAAATTTAACTGATATTAATATTACCACATCGTCGGCATAAGCTACTACCTTGATTCCCTTCTTCGTGAGTAATGCGAGAATTTTGTGAACTTCTAGTATCCTCAGTAGTGGTAAGATTAGACCCCCCCCCCTGTGGAGTTCCTCTGGTAACAGTTTTCCTGACGTTTCCTTCTCCAAAAAATATTTCTTGCTCATAATAGTTATGCGGCAACGTAAAAAAATATTTTCAAACCATAACAGTTATCGGCAATGGAAAAATATAAATTGCGATGTAATAGTTATACTGCAAATTTTTTGCGATAAAACTTATAATAGTTATGTCCCTGGTCAGGAGGCCCCTTCATCACTGTCGACATGCGTATAGAGCGGGCAGGTCTTCGGAAACTGCTCTATTCCAGTTATCGGGGTATATTCAGAGGGCCTTGGACACAAAGGAAATAGTAGTATGTGCATTCCTCGACATAGAAGGTACTTTTGACAACACCGCCCATGAGGGCGTTAGACATACCTTGCTAGGTAAAGGGGTAGACACAACTCTGTGTCATTGGATCGGGGAGATGTTAGGCACCAGGTCTGTCGAATATCAAACTGGCACCACTGAGACAGTTACCACAAGGGGTTATCCCCAGGGGGGGCGTGCTTTCGCCTTTGGCGAATTTGTTTTGCTTTCAATTTAAGCAAAACAAATAATAAATAAAAATTAGTAACAATTAATAAAATTGTTCAGTGCGTTCAGTGCGTGTGTGATTTCCTCCGATCTTGTTCGCCCGTCGCCCCGAACAAAAGGGAAACAAAAAAAACATAACAAAACAAAAAATACAACAAAACAACAACAACTGTGCCGCGAATCCATACCGCGACAACCCCACCTCCACCTCCGCGAAAGTTGCTTGGTCTCCTGAGACCAACCAACTTTCGAATCTAACCGGAGAAAAATCACCCTGAGTCGATGTGCGGCCTAAGGTCCTGCACATGCCATGTCCCCTTTTCTCGTCCGTCTTCGTCTTCTAAAACATATGTCCACGGAGACACCCTATTTTTAACCCTAAACGGTCCAACAAATTTCGGAGCTAACTTCGCTGCAAAATAGTTTGCAGCATCGGACAAAACAAAATTACGTCTCCATACTAACTCGTGCGGTAAATACTGCACATCTCTACGTTTGAGATTGTTCGTTTTCGCTGTCTTGGCACTTGCCATTTCTAACTTTTTCCGTATGTCTTCCCTCAAGTCTGCCATTAACTTGGCCCGGTCCTCACTACTACTGTCCGGTTGGTCTGAGTCTCCCACTCGTCTATAATCTCTATCACCCCTGACCGCCACATTTCGGCCAAAATTCACGAAGTATGGAGACGCTCCTAAAACCTCATGCTGCGATGTTTGAATGCAGCACGCCACCTTTGAGAGATGAGAATCCCATGTCCGATGGTTTTCTGAAATATATGCTCTCAAAGTGGTCTTAATTATTTGGTTGATCCGCTCGGCCGGATTGGCCTGCGGATGATAGTGTGCAGTGTACCGCATCTGCACACCATACGTCACGCATAAACTCTGCAGCTCCTTGCTGCGAAACTGTGGCCCATTGTCGCATACAATGGACCTCGGAACTCCAAAGAGCAGGAAGACATTATCTTCCAACTCCTTGCAAACACTCTTTGCCGTTGCATTTAGCAACGGAAACAACAATGGGAATTTGGTGAAGTAGTCAACCACCGTTAAAATATAACAAAATCCCCGACTAGACTTCACCAAGGGTCCCACCAGATCTACGCAGATCATTTCCCAAGGTTCTAACTTCTTTGTCCTCTCTACCATGCAACCAGCTGGCTTATTGTTGTCAGGTTTCACCCTCTGGCAAACCTGACAACCTTTAATATATCTAGCTATCTCTGCCTTCATTTTCGGCCAATAATATTTCTCAATTACCCTAGCGTATGTTTTCCTAACGCCCATGTGCCCCGATAATGGATTATCGTGACACTCGAATAAAATACTGCGCCTATCACTCCTGCCCACAACTCTCTTCCACTCGTACCCAGTGAAACTCAAATATACTCCGGACGGACGCCTCTGAGGCCTATCACTATTTTCCCTAGCCAGCTGGTTGCCCGCAGGCAACCTACCTAAACCTCTCGAACTTCTTGCCCTGCTTCCACAAGAGCTCGCTCCCCATTTCCCGACTCTTCGCGGGCCCTCGGAGCCGCTCTCGGGGCCGCCTCCCTGTCCGAGCGCTCCTGTAATTGCCCTGCTCTCTGAGAGCATCGGGGGCAATCACGCTTCATCACGCCAGGCCGCCCGCAGCCGCGGCAAATAACCGCCTTTCGGCAGTTTACCGAAACATGCCCAAACTTCTTGCAGTTAAAGCACCTGAACGGACGCCTAGCCCGTTGAGGTGCCCTAATTCTCCGCTCCAATCTAAGATTGCGCAGCGGAGCCCTGACTGCAACCACTTCCGGCTCGGCCGAAACGTATGCCAAGTCTGGCTCCAGCAAGTCCTTGGACCGGCTGCTGGGCGGCGGCACGAATGCTTCCACATTCGCCCGCACAGCCTCCAGTTTCCGACCCAAGGAAACCAACTCTCGGGCTCAGCCAAGCCCAGCTGAGTCTGATAAAAAGGACACAAATTAGCCCTGACCAGACCCAACATACGCTTCTCCGGCAAGGACTCGGACAGACGACGGAACAGACCCCTCATATCCGCTACATAAATGCCTATGGACTCAGCCCCACCTAGAGTCCTTTTCCTAATTTCGTCTAACAAGAGGTCATCATAATTATGGGGGCAGAAACTCAAACTTCAGCTGAACGACCAATTCTCGCCAGCTGGAAACATACCTTCGGGCATCACGGAACCAAATCAAAGCCCTATCCGAAAATAAATCTACCGCCCCTCTAAACAACTGGTCCTCACTGACCCCACGAGCGCCACAAAGCTCGTCTACTCGCTCCAGGAAGGCATGCAGAGATATATCCCTTCTCTGACCGGTAAACTTTAAATCCCACTTGGACAAATTTACAACTCCCTGAAACCCTAACATGCCCTCAAGCAACAGAGCCTAAAACTGGTCATTAAAAAAAATTATTAAAAAAACTCAAAAAAAAAATTACCTAAAATTTAAAAACATTAATCCAAAAAAAAAATATATATATAAAAATAAAGCAGCGTACCACGCTCACAGAATTAAAAAAAAATTTTAATAAATAAAATCAAATTGAAAAAAAACTTAAAAAAACAAAACAGTAATTGGCAAAAAGGCGGACAACACCACCAAACACCAAAAATTACAAAAAAAAATTTTAAAAAATAAAATGGAACGGACTCACCGAACTATCGCGAACTCCGCTGCTCCGACCAATTCAATAAAAGCTAAATAAATAATAAAACTTAATTAGTCAAAATATAAGTAAATATACAAAACACCACAAAAAAAATTATTTATTTAAATCAAAAAAAAATTTAATTTAAAAAAAACCCGAAAAATAGAAAAAAAATATTACAAAAAAAAACAATTTTCAAAAAAAAAAATTATACAACAAAAAAAATTGTAAACTTATTAAAAAAATTTAAAAAAGTTAATATTTAAAAAAAATTTTAAACAAAATAGCCCTACGTTGGGCTCCAGCTTATCGCGCTATTTTTAACTAAAACTTTATTTAAAACTCTATAATCGAAAATCCCCACGCGATGATTAAATTCCCTATTTGCCCGAATAGCACAGTCGCGAAGCGTGGGATTTAAGACGACCCTCGCGGTATGGTATCCCCGTCCGAACGAACAACACGAACCCGCGAAAACCTGATAACTAAACTTTTCAAACCATACACCGAAACTGCCGCAATATATATATATATATATAAGTTTATAAGAAACGGAAATTTTTTTGACACAAGGAAAATTATACCGAACACAAATCCTTTTCAAAATTGACACAAAACGACCCAATACCCAAATATCAAAAATTATATTTGTTTAAACGCAATTGGTTTGCGGGACCAGACCAACCTGTCTGAAATCCCTCGCACGATTCTTGCAGAATCTATTCACCAGCTGGACTTCGATAAAATTCGATGTCCAGCAACAACTTGGCTCTGATGCGGGACAACACAAACAAAAAAAAGGAATAAGGAAGAGGGGGGGGGGGGGGGGGAAACGGCCAAACAAATTCCAAGCAAACTACTTGGACGGAAACACTTCACCAAAACAAATCACGACCGAACACAACCTGTCCAACTCTATTCAATTCCTCAAATTCAAAACACTAAATGGCCGACTGCCACAAATAAAATAAAGCAAAATAAACACTAGCTGGCAAAACTAAACCAGCGCGCAAAAATACTCCCTTTGGAACACTTGTCCTCCAGCCACAGTCCGACGATGGCAACAGCTCCACTTCACCACTCAAAAAAACACTATTTAAAAAAAGGAAAGAAAATTATCCAAATTTTGGAAACAAATAATTTAAGATTCAATTAAATTAAAAAAAAAAATCTAAAACTTTAACACTCTCCTTCTTCCCTGCTCAAAAAGAACTAAAAGAAGCAGAATATATGAGCGCCTATGACGCTCACTTTCCATTTATCTTCCAGTGTCCGCAGTCGGGGCTTTACCCATACCTATATGCGAAAAATCTCTTCAGATTTTTCTGGGTGTGTTTGGCAAATTTACATATACCCCCCTGCACCCACCAAAATGAAATATACATTTTGGCGACACTCATGTACGTATAGGCGAAAGCATAAATGTTCTCAAATTCCCCTCCCTCAAACAGGTTCAAAGAGTACAAAAGCTTTAGTCCAGGCTTTGACATTTTACTAATGTAATGGCGAGGCTGGCAATACCTTCATCGGATCGCCGCCGCTCACTGAGCTAACTTAACGAAAGCAAAAGCGAAAGAAAGGAGAAGAAAGCAAGAGAACTTTGACAGCTCAAACAAAATATTCAGCTTTCTTCTTCCGCGCGCCGGTCGCATTTCACCCGCGAGTGGCGAATTTGTTTTGCTTTCAATTTAAGCAAAACAAATAATAAATAAAAATTAGTAACAATTAATAAAATTGTTCAGTGCGCTCAGTGCGGTCAGTGCGGTCGGTGCGTGTGTGATTTCCTCCGATCTTGTTCCCCCGTCGCCCCGAACAAAAGGGAAACAAAAAAAACATAACAAAACAAACAATACAACAAAACAACAACAACTGTGCCGCGAATCCATACCGCGACAAGGGCATTGGCCGATCGCATTTATTGCCAAAGCCAGGATTAAAATTTCATTCTGCCTCGCGCTGACAGAAATGCAAACAAAGGGAAAAGTGACAAAAGCAAACAAACTATATTGGTCCAGTATTGACGAGTGTCCTAGTGGATTCTCAACAGTTGGGATTCTCTTAATCTGAGAGCTCATTTTGCTGCTATATTCATAACATATAAATCAATTGGTAGCAAATGAAGAATCATTTCCAAACCACCTTGGGGTGTGGATTTCATGGCACTAGTCACACCCAGACTAGCCAATCTTTGTACCTTATTTAGATTGTTTAGGTGGGACCTTGTTTTAACCGTTTCCCACCAGGCCAAAGCTCCATAGGTGAGGATTGGTCTTATGATAGCGGTGTACATCCACTGTACTATGTGAGGTTTCAAGACGCATCTTTTCCCAAAAGCTCTTTTACATAAATAAAACGCGTTGAGCCCTTTTTTCATTCTCTCCTCGGAATTCCGCTTCCAAGATAACTTAAAATCGAAAATTACACCGAGGTACTTAGCTTCTTTATTTAGATTCAAAGTGATGCCATCCAATTTTGGTATGTCGAACTTTGGTATCTTATATTTCTTTGTAAAAAAAAAAAAGTTCTGTCTTTGAGGGTTGACTGCAAGCCCGTTTTATTTTGCCCTCCTAGATAGGTGCCTAAGTGCCGATTCCATGAGACTACTAATTGTAGATAGAAATTTAACTGATATTAATATTACCACATCGTCGGCATAAGCTACTACCTTGATTCCCATCTTCGTGAGTAATGCGAGAATTTTGTGAACTTCTATTATCCTCAGTAGTGGTAAGATTAGCCCCCCCCCTGTGGAGTTCCTCTGGTAACAGTTTTCCTGACGTTTCCTTCTCCAAAAAATATTTCTTGCTCATAATAGTTATGCGGCAACGTAAACAAATATTTCAAACCATAACAGTTATCGGCAATGGGAAAAATATAAATTGCGATGTAATAGTTATACTGCAAATTTTTTGCGATAAAACTTATAATAGTTATGTCCCTGGTCAGGAGGCCCCTTCATCACTGTCGACATGCGTATAGAGCGGGCAGGTCTACGGAAACTGCTCTATTCCAGTTGTCGGGGTATATTCAGAGGGCCTTGGACACAAAGGTAATAGTAGTATGTGCATCCCTCGACATAGAAGGTGCTTTTGACAACACCGCCCATGAGGGCGTTAGACATACCTTGCTAGGTAAAGGGGTAGACACAACTCTGTGTCATTGAATCGGGGAGATGTTAGGCACCAGGTCTGTCGAATATTAAACTGGCACCACTGATACAGTTACCACAAGGGGTTATCCCCAGGGGGGGCGTGCTTTCGCCTCCCCTGTGGAGTCTGGTGGTGGACGAGCTCCACAGCAAACTTACTGATATGGGATTTACGTGAAATATCTGGGATTAACTCTAGATAGTAAGCTCACGTGGAAGATACACACGGAGTTAGTAACAAAGAATGCCATTAGAGCTCTCATAATGTGTAGGAGCATAGCTGGTAAATCTTGGGGTTGTAGTCCACGCATAATGCGGTGAATGTACATAGGAATGGTGAGACCAATCATCACCTATGGGGCCGTTACGTGGGCAGTACACTTGCGAGATTTTCTAAGGATTGCTAGGATACGGAAGGTGTATTGAGAGCGCGGACCAATTCACTCTTTCCAATAGGTATCCGCTTACTCCAAGGGACGATAACATGAGAAAATTTAGCGTTACAAAAAATGTTGATGTGAAGCTCAGTACACTGCAAAGTGAACCTATCTTTTGGTGTGTAATCTTACACACAACACATGTTTTTAAGTGTGTATTTATTTTGATAAATACAAAAAAACACACGTTCTAATTTTTGGCATGCTATATTTACACGCATGTGTGTTTTTTTAAAGCACTTTAAGTGTTTTTAATATTTATGCAGCATAAGCATATGGCAAAAATGGTACTAAAAATTAAAACACGCTTTATGTGTATCGACTGTATACACAAAAGTGAGGTTTGCACACAAATGGCATACAACACACTTATGAATGTTACATACCCCCGAGTATCCAGCTTAGCGAATATGAGAGGATATTAGATGAGCTAATAAATTATGCGAGGACAAGAAACCCGAAGATAATAGCGGTTGATTTCAATGCTTGGGCCATGGAATGGGGTAGCAAGAGAACGAACAGTCGTGGTGATGCTTTACTTAAGGCTTTCCCCGTACTGGATAGGGTTCTTCTAACAATCGGTGGAAAAAATACGTTCGAGAAAAATGGTAGAGGCTCTATTATCGATATAGCCTTTGCTAGCAGGTCATTAGCACGGACCACAGAATGGCGCGTTAGTGACATATATACACACAGTGATCACTTTGCAAATTGCAATAATAATTAATATTGATAGCAATACAAGTAATACACGAAGAATACACATAAAGAAAGCGGAAGTCAAAGGATGGAATGAAAAAACCTTGGACGAAGAAATATTTAAAGTGATGATGGACGCAGAGTACAATACCGTATTACAAGCTGATGAACAAGCGAAACATATAGTGAGTCACTTAAACAAGGCTTGCGATGCATCCATGACAAGGAAACGTACCACGCAAAGAAAAAAGTCGGCCTACTGGTGGAATGAAGAGATTGCGAAGCTGCGGAGTAAATGTCTCTCAGCAAGACGAATAAACCAACGAAGGAACAGATGAATTCGAACAATCGCGAATACAATACACGCATGCACGCAAGCAGCAAAAAAATGCAATTAAACAGAGCCAGCTTGATAGTTTCAGAGAATTGTGTCTTGTGGGCTGGTGCGCTATACTGTAGTATGTACACTGAAAAAAAAGTGTACTCCAGTTAAGGAAAAATGCCTTAATCCAAAGAAAAAAGGGGTATGAAACAGCACTAAAGTCATGATAACTTTGAAATTAGGGAACACTTTTACTTAAGATGAGTATATATTTTGACTTTAAATTTAATACTTATTTCTTTCATAACAGAAATATTTCTTTGAATTTAGTAAAAAGTTCTTTAATTCTAAGAAGTTTTTCTTCGTTTTTAAGACAAAAATTTCTCAAAAAAATTTTTTTTTTATTGTATTTGTTAATTTTTTTATATTTTCTTTTTTTTTTTATTATATATTTTTTAAAATCATATTTCATTTTATTAACTTAAATTAAATTTACAATTTATGGTGATAACAAATATGTACTTACGATTTCACTTCGGTGGGATTCGAACCTGCTACCTTTGGCGTTATGACAAGACCAATCAACAGACTGTGCTATAGACAGCATAATTGCGTTGGCGTCTAATTTTCACTACGTCTCACACCAGCGGCGGCCGTGGTGCAGTGGCTAGGACCTTTGCTTCCCGATCAAAAGGTATCAGGTTCGACTCTCGCCTGGGACAAGCAGAAATTTATATTCATGCCAAATATTTTTTTTTATTTATATCAATTCTATTTCTAGAAATTTCTAAAAATTTTGGAAAACTACATTAGACGTATACAAAACAATTTTTTTTCCTTGTATTAAAAACAAACTTCTTTAAATAAAGTAAAAATTTACTAAAATTAGTAAAATCAGCAGCTGCTGTGGTGCAGTGGTTAAGACCTCCGCTTCACTATCAAAAGGTATCGGGTTCAACTCCCGCACGGGTATTCAAAAATTTATATTTATGCGAAATATTTGTTTTTTATTATTTAAATCAATTCTATTTTTAGCAATTTCTATTTTGAAATACTCACTTTTAAAAAAAAACCTGAATCTTACTTTCAATTTATACAAATATCTTTCTTAAAAACAAAGATTTTTACTAAAAGTAAGTACAATTTTCTTTGAAATTAAAATAGGAAAATATTTATAAAAATTGAGGAATAAATACTAGAATTGAGGACACGTATACTAAAAAAAATATTTTTTCCATATATTAAAAACGATTTTCTTTAAATAAAGTTCAAATTTACTCACAATTGATAAAATTAGCTATCTTTAAAATAAAGAAAAATGTAAATTTGTTTTAAAGAGGCGGTGATTTCCGTTTTAAGGTACTTTTACTTAAATTCAAGAATAATTCCTTAAAATTAGGAAAAATTCCTTAAATTAAGGAAAAAATGTGTCCTTTAATCAAGCACCAAATTTACTTGGTTTTAAAGCTGTCTTTTTTTTCAGTGTATATGCATATACACCACACCAGCCTCCTTTTTGGAACCATCCGTGAAGATGTGTATCTCATTTGCGACAGTGGTTATATTTGATATCCAGTTTTCTCTAGATGGAATTGAAATTGTATGGCTTCAAGTCGTATCACAGCGGGTGGGCCGTTAGTACTATATTGGTCCAGTATTGACGAGTGTCCTAGTGGATTCTCAACAGTTGGGATTCTGTTAATCTGAGAGCTCCTTTTGCTGCTATATTCATAACATATAAATCAATTGGTAGCAAATGAAGAATCATTTCCAAACCACCTTGGGGTGTGGATTTCATGGCACTAGTCACACCCAGACTAGCCAATCTTTGTACCTTATTTAGATTGTTTAGGTGGGACCTTGTTTTAACCGTTTCCCACCAGGCCAAAGCTCCATAGGTGAGGATTGGTCTTATGATAGCGGTGTACATCCACTGTACTATGTGAGGTTTCAAGACGCATCTTTTCCCAAAAGCTCTTTTACATAAATAAAACGCGTTGAGCCCTTTTTTCATTCTCTCCTCGGAATTACGCTTCCAAGATAACTTAAAATCGAAAATTACACCGAGGTACTTAGCTTCTTTATTTAGATTCAAAGTGATGCCATCGAATTTTGGTATGTCGAACTTTGGTATCTTATATTTCTTTGTAAACAAAAAAAGTTCTGTCTTTGAGGGCTACTACCTTGATTCCCTTCTTCGTGAGTAATGCGAGAATTTTGTGAACTTCTATTATCCTCAGTAGTGGTAAGATTAGCCCCCCCCCCTGTGGAGTTCCTCTGGTAACAGTTTTCCTGACGTTTCCTTCTCCAAAAAATATTTCTTGCTCATAATAGTTATGCGGCAACGTAAAAAAATATTTTCAAACCATAACAGTTATCGGCAATGGGAAAAATATAAATTGCGATGTAATAGTTATACTGCAAATTATTTGCGATAAAACTTATAATAGTTATGTCCCTGGTCAGGAGGCCCCTTCATCACTGTCGACATGCGTATAGAGCGGGCAGGTCTACGGAAACTGCTCTATTACAGTTGTCGGGGTATATTCAGAGGGCCTTGGACACAAAGGAAATAGTAGTATGTGCATTCCTCGACATAGAAGGTGCTTTTGACAACACCGCCCATGAGGGCGTTAGACATACCTTGCTAGGTAAAGGGGTAGACACAACTCTGTGTCATTGAATCGGGGAGATGTTAGGCACCAGGTCTGTCGAATATTAAACTGGCACCACTGAGACAGTTACCACAAGGGGTTATCCCCAGGGGGGGGCGTGCTTTCGCCTCCCCTGTGGAGTCTGGTGGTGGACGAGCTCCACAGCAAACTTACTGATATGGGATTTACGTGAAATATCTGGGATTAACTCTAGATAGTAAGCTCACGTGGAAGATACACACGGAGTTAGTAACAAAGAATGCCATTAGAGCTCTCATAATGTGTAGGAGCATAGCTGGTAAATCTTGGGGTTGTAGTCCACGCATAATGCGGTGGATGTACATAGGAATGGTGAGACCAATCATCACCTATGGGGCCGTTACGTGGGCCAAAATAACTAGCCTGGGCATAAGTAGGAAGTCACTAGAACGTGTTCAAAGGCTAGCATCTGTCTGTATAACCGGAGCAATGAGAACCTGTCCAACTGCAGCACTGGAGGTAATATTACAACTAACTCCCCTACACATTATTATTGGGGAGGTAGCTGACAGTACTAATGTTGATGTGAAGCTCAGTACACTGCAAAGTGAACCTATCTTTTGGTGTGTAATCTTACACACAACACATGTTTTTAAGTGTGTATTTATTTTGATAAATACAAAAAAACACACGTTCTAATTTTTGGCATGCTATATTTACACGCATGTGTGTTTTTTTAAAGCACTTTAAGTGTTTTTAATATTTATGCAGCATAAGCATATGGCAAAAATGGTACTAAAAATTAAAACACGCTTTATGTGTATCGACAGTATACACAAAAGTGAGGTTTACACACAAATGGCATACAACACACTTATGAATGTTACATACCCCCGAGTATCCAGCTTAGCGAATATGAGAGGATATTAGATGAGCTAATAAATTATGCGAGGACAAGAAACCCGAAGATAATAGCGGGTGATTTCAATGCTTGGGCAACGGAGTGGGGTAGCAAGAGAACGAACAGTCGTGGTGATGCTTTACTTAAGGCTTTCCCCGTACTGGATAGGGTTCTTCTAACAATCGGTGGAAAGAATACGTTCGAGAAAAATGGTAGAGGCTCTATTATCGATATAGCCTTTGCTAGCAGGTCATTAGCACGGACCACAGAATGGCGCGTTAGTGACATATATACACACAGTGATCACTTTGCAAATTGCAATAATAATTAATATTGATAGCAATACAAGTAATACACGAAGAATACACATAAAGAAAGCGGAAGTCAAAGGATGGAATGAAAAAACCTTGGACGAAGAAATATTTAAAGTGATGATGGACGCAGAGTACAATACCGTATTACAAGCTGATGAACAAGCGAAACATATAGTGAGTCACTTAAACAAGGCTTGCGATGCATCCATGACAAGGAAACGTACCACGCAAAGAAAAAAGTCGGCCTACTGGTGGAATGAAGAGATTGCGAAGCTGCGGAGTAAATGTCTCTCAGCAAGACGAATAAACCAACGAAGGAACAGATGAATTCGAACAATCGCGAATACAATACACGCATGCATGCAAGCAGCAAAAAATGCAATTAAACAGAGCCAGCTTGATAGTTTCAGAGAATTGTGTCTGAAAGGAGATGAAAATCCATGGGGTGGAGCCTACAGAGTAGTGATGTCCAAAATTAAAGGGAACAATGGAGAAGCGCTTACATGCCCTGACGTTATGAAAAAAGTCGTAGAGGTACTTTTCCCGACGCATTCACATAGAGGATCCATGTGGGTTACAGAAAGGATGAATGCCCCAGCGGTAACTGACGAGGAAGTGCTACTGGCCACCGACCGTTTTAAAAATAAAAAAACGTCAGTCCTCGATGGAATACCCAGCAAAGCTCTCAAAATAGCGGTTAAGCACAAGACAAAAATCAGTGTCTTTCAAAAATTTTCCACCTACGTAAAAAAAAAAACAAAAAAACACTTATGAAAGTAAACAAGTGACGCGAAATACACGGGTGTCATAGAAATAATTTTCTTTTATTCTCAAAACAATTAAATTAACACATGTTATCCACTGTTTCACGGCGCTATAATTACTAGAGGCCGACCGAAATTCGCTTTCGGCGAAATTTCGTTTTCGGCCGAAATTATGTACCTATTTTGCCGCGCTGGATACAAAAAAAATAATAATGAAATTTTTAAAGCACCTAAAATGCAATTTTTGTGGCGTTTGCAGAAAAATGGTTTGTGCTGGAAAAATTTAATTATTATTTTCGG
Organism: Heteromyza rotundicornis; assembly: GCA_951394025.1. NCBI lineage: Eukaryota > Metazoa > Arthropoda > Insecta > Diptera > Heleomyzidae > Heteromyza > Heteromyza rotundicornis. Next base: position 41,048,989 of record OX596010.1, read on the forward strand.
ATTTAGCGTATCAAAATACATAAGGAACACCCAAGTGGATAAATGCGGTATGTAACACAAATTTAAGCATTAATCATAGTAGTCCGCAGACAGTGCTGTAACGAGGTAATTTTGGAGCCGGGGTGAAGCCGTCGGCGTCCAAGGTTCGTTGCAAAAATTTGTATGTTTTGGGACCGCGCGATGGCCAAAATTCCGTCAGATTGATTGTAAACAGGATTTAACTTGGAAATTCACTTTATTTAATTTAATTTTTTAATTCATTGGAAATTCACTTTATTTAATTTAATTTTTTAATTCATTTCTTAATTAATGTACATCTAATTATTTATATTAATTAATTATATTTTCTTGAGTTTATTATATATTATAATTCTTCTGCTCCCTTCACGTTCAAAATCGCCTGCCTACCCAGAGTACTGGCCGTGGTGCGACTGTTGGGGGTCCGTTTCACCAGTCGGAGGAGAATCAAACGAGAGGGGGGGTTGCAACCATGCGTCCGTGCGCAGGAGAAGAGGGGAGAGGGTCGATAAATCGGACGGATCGTTGGTATGGCGTTCCCACTACAAGAAAGCTGTACGCCACGGGCAATAAGTGCGCTGGCAAGAGAAAACTAAGCTAGGTCTACTATGCGGGAGCTATACATCACGAGCGATAAATGCGCTGGTGAGTGGGGAAAATCCTATGCTATGTCCTCTACGGAGAGCTATGTGCCACGAGCAATAAGTGCGCTGACAAGAGAAACTAAACTAGGTTTACCTCACGAGCGATAAATGCGCTGGTGAGAGGGGAAAATCCTATGCTATGTCCTCTACGGAGAGCTATGTGCCACGAGCAATAAGTGCGCTGACAAGAGAAAACTAAACTTGGTCTACTATGCGGGAGCTATGCATCACGAGCGATAAATGCGCTGGTGAGAGAGGGGCAATTCTACGCTATGAGAAAACTAAACTAGGTCTACTATGCGGGAGCTATGCATCACGAGCGATAAATGCGCTGGTGAGAGGGGGACAATCCTATGCTATGTCCTCTACGGAGAGCTATGTGCCACGAGCAATAAGTGCGCGCTGACAAGAGAAAACTAAACTAAATCTACTATACGGAAGCTATGCATCACGAGCGATAAATGCGCTGGTGAGAGAGGGGCAATTCTACGCTATGAGAAAACTAAACTAGGTCTACTATGCGGGAGCTATGCATCACGAGCGATAAATGCGCTGGTGAGAGAGAGGCAATTCTACGCTATGAGAGAACTAAACTAGGTCTACTATGCGGGAGCTATGCATCATGCGCTGGTGAGAGAGGGACAATTCTACGCTATTTCTACTCAGGCTTGCCTACTAAATATCGGAAACACTCACCCAATGCGAAGAACTGACTTTTACTCATTTCAGAATTTCTAACTAACCTCAGTGCAGAATCCTGCGCCGTTCGAAACTTGTACTTTCACCACTCACCACACTTAGTGTGACCGGTGTTGCCAGTACTCGGGAAATCTAAACCTACCGTGTAGGTGCCACACGGACATTTTACTTAATACTATCGTTTTGAGATCGTAAGTTTAATTTATTCTGTTGGCCGGGAATTCAGGAGCCAGAATAAATGGAGAGTTCGGAATAATAATAAAAAAAATAAAAGTATAATAACAAAAATTCAAAAGTAAAAAGAAAAGTATAAATTATAAAGATAAGAAAAGAAAAATAAAAATAGCTGGTGCTGCCGTCGGATGTGGGTGGAAAACGATGGCAAGACTTTACTCCTCACATTTCCCCTCTACTTCCGGGGGGGGTCCAGTTCGTGTGACCGTGTAGCGTTTGGTCGGTCCGATGCGGATGCGGAAGTATTGGCCGTTGAAGGTGCTTATGCATGCTATTCGCCGGCATGGTATGTGGCGGCTGATTCCGTCGTTGCTGTGGTGGTACAGACTTCCGGGTGGAAGGATTAGGTTGGCGGCGGTGATGGCTGGTCTGTCAACATGTTCGCCTCGCTGACGTCGAGCGTTGTCCGACAGATTGTATGATGCGGAAGTGCAAGTGCTTGTGACTTAGTTTCGGTGAGCCGTGGAAATCGTAGGTGTGCTTGACATGCACAGCGGCTCGGTGGGCTTGGCACGTCGGCCACCAGCTCTGCAGAGCCTGTATAACCTGGCGACAGCTCGGTGAGTGTGGGTGCGGGTGCTTCGCCTCTGTTGTCGTCGGGTGGAGTGAGTGATTGATCGTCACGTCGGACCGCGACTTCGTCGGGATTGTCGGTGCATACTACGCGAAATGCGCTGCAGTATTCCGCTGCTGGGACTGGGTATGCGCGTGATTGATAAGGAGGGAGGAACCCTCTCGCCGGTCGTTGATTGGCGCACCCTCTGGCGGCCTGGCTTGTGGAAGCGCCCTCGAACAGGGGTTCTGGAGTCGGACTCGGCGAGTGGTCAATCAAAACCTCTTCTGCTCCTTCGTGTAGTCGTGCTGTGCGGCGTCCACGGTTGGCTTCCGTGGCGAATCGCAGTCGGTAGCGTTTGTCCTCATCCCCGTTCATGTCGGTCGGTGCTGTTCTTGTTTGTTCGCGTTGATCTGTGGGAGAGGAAAACAAACAGTTATTATTATTGTTTAGATGGTGGGGCCCTAACTCATGCTCATGGTCAGAGCCATGGAAGGGTTTAAGTTCGCTCAGATGCGCGGTGCGAACCCTGGTCTCCCCCTACCGTTTCAAACGAGCGATGACGGGTGAAGGGAAACTGATTATGGTATATGGCCCCGCGTATTTTGGGGCGAGCTTGGCTGCGAAACTGTCGATGGCTTTGGACAGCGGATGCTGCCTCACCATCACCAGCTGCCCTATTTTCGGCTTCCATGGTCTTCGCCGCAGGTTGTAGTGTCGCGCCTGGTCCTGGGCTGCTTTGGCTAGGTTGTGCCGGACAATGTCGAAAATTTCCTGTAGTTGCGTAGCTCGTTCTGTGGGTGTTATGGGCACGTTTCCCGTACCTGTTGTAACCCTGTCGTAGAGTGCGTTCGGCAATCGCGGTTCCCTCCCTTGCGTGAGGAAGGCGGGCTGTACCCTGTGCTCTCGGAAGCGCAGGTGTTAATAGCTAATGACAGTTCGGGGAGGTGCTCGTCCCACGTCTTTTGGTTTTTCCCCGCAAACTGTGCTATCATCGTCTTCACCGTTCTGTTGCTTCTCTCTGTAGGGTTTTCTTGGGGGTGTATGGCGCCGTGAATCGTTGGCGCACCCCGATCTCTTCCAAGTACGATTTCATGAGTCTGCTGCTAAATTGCGTGCCATTATCGGAGAGAAAAATCTTGGGCACACCATAGCGGGCCAGAATCCGTTCCCTGAATGCCTTGCGTAGTCCCTCGGCAGTAGCGCTGCGCAGGGGCACCAGCTCGGTCCATTTAGAAAATCGGTCAACGAACACAAGTAATGTGGTATTTCCGTGTTTCGAGCGGGGCAGCGGCCCGACGAAATCGGCGCACACTGGAACGGAAATAAGCATTTCTCCTGCTGGGGCCTGCTGACTCACTTTGTATTGCTGACATAGTTAACATTGGCGCACATACCTGCTGATGTCGCGGAACATTCCTGGCCAGTAATACCTGTTGGTGATGCGTGCGATGGTTTTCCGAATCCCCAGATGGCCAGCACTCGGGCTGTCGTGGTTTTCTTCCATCACACGTTTACCAAGGGGCGTAGTTTCCACGGTGCGCAATCTTCGTCGCCCGCGTGCCTTACTAAGTGTCGATATAGTTGGTCTTCAAAGAATGCGTAATCTGAATATTTTTCTGGCTGCTGTTGTACCTCGGCCCGTCGTTTCCGTAACCACGGGCAATCTGTCTGATCGGTGGTAAATGTTGCTTGCTGGCTCGACTCTAGTAGTTGCCTCGAGAGTGCGTCGGCCACTACATTTAGCTTACCCTTTCGATATTGCACGGAAAATTTGTACTGCTGCAACTCTAGTGCCCACCGCGCGATTCGGCCGGAGGGGCTTTCGATGGAGTTGAGCCATTTGAGCGATAAGTGGTCCGTGATAACGATGTATTGGTAGCCCTCCAGGTAGGGCCGCATCTTGCGAATGCCCCATACAATGGCTAGACACTCCTTTTCTGTGGGCGAGTAATTCTTCTCCGCCTGGTTCAAGTGGCGACTAGCATAGGCGATAACGCGCTCTGTGCCATCGATCGTCTGCGTCAACACTGCACCGAGGCCGAAATCGCTGGCGTCGGTTTGCAGCGTAAATGTCTGGGTGAAGTCAGGGCAGGCTAACACCGGGGCTGGCAGGCTAACACCGAAACTGACAGAAGTTTCTTCTTCAACGTCTCAAACGCCTGTTGTTGTTGTTCGTCGGCCCATTTCAGTGCTTACCCTTCTTCAGCATGGCTGTCAGGGGTTGAACGATTGCAGCGAAGTCGGGCACGAACCGTCGATACCACGACGCGACACCCAGGCAACTCCTAACGCCTCGAATATTTTCAGGTGGCGCCAGCTCGCGCATGGCGGCCACTTTGTCAGGGTCCGTATGGATGCCTTCGCCGCTTACAATATGTCCTAAATATTTCACCTGTGTTTGGAAAAACTCACACTTCTCCGGGTTGATGCGCAAATTTGCGGCCCTCAGCCGCCGGAAAACCTCTTGTAAGTTGTGTAAATGCTCCTCCAGGGTAGCGCCGGTGACTATGATGTCTAGATACGCGAAAGCAATGGGCTCCAGTTCTGGCCCTATTATCTGATCAAGGGCGCGTTGGAACGTAGCGGGTGCCGAGTGCAGTCCAAACGGCATGACGCCGGCATAGCGCACTGAGAGTCGCCAGTGCCTTCCGCACAGTGTCGGATGATGCCATCGGTGTGATCGCGGCAATGCCACCGGTAGATATTCTGGCTTGCGAACTCCAACGCATCTACGCAGCAGGCAAGAACGCAACAAGGGAGGACGAGCGAAGACGCAGCATCAGTGAATGGCAACGACGGTGGGAAAGGTCGGAAAATGGAAGATGGACATTTGCCCTGATTCCAGATGTCACCTTTTGGATGGAACGCAAACACGGAGAGGTTGACTACTACATGACACAGTTGCTCAGTGGCCATGGTTGCTTCAAGCAATATCTTCATCGCTTCAAGCATGAAGATGACCCGTTTTGTACCAACTGTCCCAATGAGATTGAAGATGCCAGGCACATCCTGCTGTATTGTCCACGCTTCTGTAAGGAGAGATCAGATTTGACGGTGGCATTCGGCGAGGTCCCGACAATAACGAATACGGTGTCCCATATTTGCGAAACATCACAAAAATGGGAATCCTTCAAGGAAGCAGCAGCGAAAATCATGATCGAGCTTCGACGCATTGAACGCAGTAGACATACTGAACGAACACGTTCACGCCACGCAGGCAACACTCCCGATGCAACGAGAACTGTGGACTGATGACCCAAAACTGACGATTGAGCAATAAAGCTCCTACGGCCTTCCGACGAAATACCTGACGGTGGTACCGGGAGGACCCACCCGTACGCGAGAGGAGATATTTAGTGAGTTGAAGTCTCACACTGACTTAGGCTTTTGACGCTTTTACTCCTCATTAAAAAAAAAAAAAAAAAAAAAAAAAAAAAACCATTGGTAAAGTCCACGACCTGGCACGGTGAATGCAGTAAATTGTTTACTACTCTTAGCCATCGGAATCTGCCAGTATCCATCTTTCAAATCGAGGCTGCTGATAAACTTGGCGTTTCGCAGTCGATCGAGAATGTGGTGGATGCGCGGCAGGGGATACGCGTCTGGCACAGAGCGACTGTTTAGCTGTCGATAATCGATACAGAGTCGCCAGGCCCCCGTCTTTTTCCGCACCAGCACGATGGGCGCGCTGTACGGGCTGTGTGACGGTTCTATACATCCCTTTTCCAGAAGTTTGTTTATCTCGTCGTCGATGATGGCCTGCATAGCTGGGTTACGTGGAAAGTAGCGTTGCTTGATGGGGCGATCATCCGCCATGACGATGCGATGTTCAGTGATGTTCGTGGGCCCTTTTAAGTCGGTGAAGAGGGGCAACTCTGCCCGCAGAAATTTATCGATTTTCTCCTGCTGACTTGATGTTGTCTCCGCGGCCAGCAAAGACTGCGTCGTGGTCGTGGCAGGTTTCAATTGTAAAGTTGCACCAGCGCAGGTGAAACTCGCCTCTGTGAAAATAAGGAAATCTAACCCCAGAACGACGTCCTCGTATGCGTCGGGCATGACGATAAATTTGAGCAAAACATTGCTATTACCCAGCTTGACTCGCGCTTCGACGACCTGATCTAAGCTACGACTGGACCCATCTGCCAGTTTAACCTCCCCACTAAAAGTTTCTGTTCTACTCTTTTGCCGAATTTTGTGAGCAAACGCCCCGCTGATAAAACTTCGCGTCGCCCCCGTGTCGACGATAGCCTGCACCTGCTGTCCCCCCACGATTGCGTGGGCGAGGATGTGCCTGGTGTCGTGTTCAAATATTACTGGTGTTGAGGGTGGAGCGCCGGAGCCACCACCCCCCCTCGATCGGGGTGGCCTCCGCTGGCGTTTCCCGGCTGGCGGCAACACTCGATGGTCTTGCGGCCGCGTCGACCGCACTGCCAACAAAAATCTACCTGGCGGTTTGTACAATTTCGTATAAAATGTCCGCTCTGGCCACATCGGCGACAACCCCGAGGGTCAATGCGCTCGTCCTGAGCTGAGACCGAGGCGTCGGTTATGGCTTGCAGTGGCTGAGTAAATAAACGATGTTGGTCGCCACCCCCAGATGGTGGCAACGATACGCCACCCCTTTGTGGTGAAGCAGCTCTGCCTGACTCCCGCTCCTGGATACCTTCCAAGTCTTGGGACAGAGAAAAAAGCTCGGCGAGAGTGTCGAAATCTTTGCGCCGAATGTACCAATGGTACTCGGGGCGGGCGTTTCGAAATACGCGCTCGAGGCGTTCCTCTTCATTGTACGTCCCTTGACGCATCAAGTAGAGGAGGGAAAGCGCGTAGTCGCTGAAAGATTCGTGGCCCTGTTGTAAGCGGCCTCGAATAGTGTCGTCAATACGCTCGTAGTAGCGAGCCGGAAAAAAAAAAGGTGAGGAAATCTTTCTTAAATAATGCCCAAGTTTCCCACTGCCGGTTACAGGTCCGGAACCAGACGAGCGCTTTGCCCCTTAGCACTTCGGGCAAGAATCGTGACAATAGGACCACTTTTAGCCCGTCCATAGCGCACAGCTCTTCCGCCCGCTCGATAAACGCGAGTGGGTCGGGCCCCCCATCATAGTAACAAAACCATTTACGTACCTTGTCCATGACCCCCGCGCCTGTGGCGGGTGGTCTTACCTGGTTGCTGGCGAAATGGTGTGAGGGTTGGGTAGTGCTGTCTGTAGTTCCTGTTGATTGGTGGCCAGCCTCTGGTATCTCAGCCGGTGTAACACCCATTGTGGCAGTGAGCGCCGCTGGTCTGCTGATGTTGTTCTCAGGGCCCGCTGTCGGCCCGGGATTATTTGGCGAAGGCAACGGCGAAGCGGGCTGTGTGATGATTGTAGGCAGGGCCTCGCCAGTTGCGGCTTTGTCGTCGATTTCGGCGTTACTTTCACTAGTTGGCGCAAATTTGCGCTCTTTATTCACACTATCATCTGACCCTGAACCGAGGGTGTCACTACCCGCACTATCGATGATTTTCTCGGTCGCGACTGCCAACACGCGTTTGTGTTTTTCTTGTAGCAGAAGGAATCGCTGCACCCTTTCGGGGGTGTGATCGGATTGGCCTATGAACGCGGCGAATCTCTGCCGGAGCACACTCACCGTACCGGAGGGATCAAGTTCAAATTCGTTCGCGTAAGCTACCAGGTCGGCCTGGTTGAGGCTATACACCCAACTGGTATACACCTTGCCTTCCATGGCCGCGTTAATGCACAATAACTAGCCTCGTGGCGGGGATATAGTAAGATGGCCCTTCTATTTTCACTTTTCCCAAATTAATCTTTTTATTTTTATTTTTTTTTATTTTTTATATCTTGTTATCACTTTGATTCGTGGCTAACGGTCACTCTTCGATTTTTGTTGATTACACTAAGTTGGTTTATGATTGTAATCACTGAATTCTCACGGTTATTTCTATATCGCACAAAATTTTGAATAAATAGATGCTCTCATTTTATTTCGTTATCGTGAAATTTTACTATGAATAATTTTTTCCAAATTTATTTCTTTAGCACTGAAATTTAACATCATCAAATACTTGGATATTTTTTCCTTTTCAAACACTTTTGTCGCTAGTCGCGTCACTTGGCCCGTTAGTTGTCGGTGCCTGCTTGTCGCCACGCGGTACTTCTCGGTTTACCGTTTTCGTTGTTCAACGGGTTTATTTCGCGCGTCACTTGGTTCGATTTCAAAGCACTTGATTCGCGGTACAGTCCCGTATTTCCCGTTTCGCGTTAACGGACTTGCACTATGCACCGGCGCTTTGGCTTTTCCACGTGGTTTTCGCTCACCGTTTCCAACATGGAATTAACTGTTAAATTTTCTTGTCTTCTCGCACTGTGTTCGTAGAATTTAATTTAAATAAATTTTTTTTTCCGATTTATGATTTTTTAAAAATTAAATCCTGTTTTTTTTTTTTTTATTTTTAACCGAAATTTTGTTTCCGTTTTAAGGACTTATGCGCCAGGGTCCCTGCTCGGGCGCCATTGTAACGAGGTAATTTTGGAGCCGTGGTGAAGCCGTCGGCGTCCAAGGTTCGTTGCAAAAATTTGTATGTTTTGGGACCGCGCGATGGCCAAAATTCCGTCAGATTGATTGTAAACAGGATTTAACTTGGAAATTCACTTTATTTAATTTAATTTTTTAATTCATTGGAAATTCACTTTATTTAATTTAATTTTTTAATTCATTTCTTAATTAATGTACATCTAATTATTTATATTAATTAATTATATTTTCTTGAGTTTATTATATATTATAATTCTTCTGCTCCCTTCACGTTCAAAATCGCCTGCCTACCCAGAGTACTGGCCGTGGTGCGACTGTTGGGGGTCCGTTTCACCAGTCGGAGGAGAATCAAACGAGAGGGGGGGTTGCAACCATGCGTCCGTGCGCAGGAGAAGAGGGGAGAGGGTCGATAAATGGGACGGATCGTTGGTATGGCGTTCCCACTACAAGAAAGCTGTACGCCACGGGCAATAAGTGCGCTGGCAAGAGAAAACTAAGCTAGGTCTACTATGCGGGAGCTATACATCACGAGCGATAAATGCGCTGGTGAGTGGGGAAAATCCTATGCTATGTCCTCTACGGAGAGCTATGTGCCACGAGCAATAAGTGCGCTGACAAGAGAAACTAAACTAGGTTTACCTCACGAGCGATAAATGCGCTGGTGAGAGGGGAAAATCCTATGCTATGTCCTCTACGGAGAGCTATGTGCCACGAGCAATAAGTGCGCTGACAAGAGAAAACTAAACTAGGTCTACTATGCGGGAGCTATGCATCACGAGCGATAAATGCGCTGGTGAGAGAGGGGCAATTCTACGCTATGAGAAAACTAAACTAGGTCTACTATGCGGGAGCTATGCATCACGAGCGATAAATGCGCTGGTGAGAGGGGGACAATCCTATGCTATGTCCTCTACGGAGAGCTATGTGCCACGAGCAATAAGTGCGCGCTGACAAGAGAAAACTAAACTAAATCTACTATACGGAAGCTATGCATCACGAGCGATAAATGCGCTGGTGAGAGAGGGGCAATTCTACGCTATGAGAAAACTAAACTAGGTCTACTATGCGGGAGCTATGCATCACGAGCGATAAATGCGCTGGTGAGAGAGAGGCAATTCTACGCTATGAGAGAACTAAACTAGGTCTACTATGCGGGAGCTATGCATCATGCGCTGGTGAGAGAGGGACAATTCTACGCTATTTCTACTCAGGCTTGCCTACTAAATATCGGAAACACTCACCCAATGCGAAGAACTGACTTTTACTCATTTCAGAATTTCTAACTAACCTCAGTGCAGACTCCTGCGCCGTTCGAAACTTGTACTTTCACCACTCACCACACTTAGTGTGACCGGTGTTGCCAGTACTCGGGAAATCTAAACCTACCGTGTAGGTGCCACACGGACATTTTACTTAATACTATCGTTTTGAGATCGTAAGTTTAATTTATTCTGTTGGCCGGGAATTCAGGAGCCAGAATAAATGGAGTGTTCGGAATAATAATAATAAAAAATAGAAGTATAATAACAAAAATTCAAAAGTAAAAAGAAAAGTATAAATTATAAAGATAAGAAAAGAAAAAGAAAAATAGCTGGTGCTGCCGTCGGATGTGGGTGGAAAACGATGGCAAGACTTTACTCCTCACAGTGCGCATAGACAGATTTTTGTAACATTAGCTGACAAAAAATCTTAGTTTTGAGTAGCTACTATTTCTTCATCAGAGCAATTCACTGCCTACAATAAACATACAACTAATGGTTTAAGTAGTGGCTACTAAGGCATTCAATCCCGAAGTGTTTTTGAAAATCCCTGGATTTCGGGATTTGAAATTACAATCCCGGGATACCGGGATTTGTTCGGGATTTTCGGGATTGAAGAAAAAACTGTTGCAACAATATTTTAAGCTTAATTTTATTTTAATTCAACGTAAAAATAATAATTAATAAATACTGCTTAAACAAAACAAAATTTAAAATAAATAAAGTCAAACAAAAAGTTTTTAATTTTAAATTACTCTGATCGAACAAGTTTGATATTTTATGTGTTAAATTGGGTTGCGTTATTATTTATTTTGCCACGCTGAATCCATTCAAAAGTACAACACTCAAACGGTCGACAAAATATTTTTATTAATTATATCTACCTTTTTGTCAAATAAAAAAATTGTTTTCAATTTGAAAAAATTTTTTTCAGATCGACAAAAATGTTTTGTTTACTGTTATTGACAAAAATTGTCTTAAATTTTGTGTGTGCAGCACTAAGTCTACGAAAGTGAGCTTTTTGTGTTTACCAATTAGATTGAAAGTAAACGCACTTCAGTATTTTTTTGGAAAAGCGTCGAAAATATCTTATACAATGCATAAAAAATCAATTTTTTTAATCCCGGGATTCTGGACTCAAACGTTCGGGATCCCGGGATTTCGGGATTCAGGATCCTGGGATTGAATGCCTTAGCGGCTACTTACTTGTTAGTAGTTTTCGCAACTAACTCAAACGAAAAAAGAGACGCATATATCATATAGATTTGCATGAAATACGTTTTCTCCTTCTGTTGCATTACTTTTGATATAGCGCCATTTTGATAGTAACAGTGATGTCCATGTACGAATCAAAAGACCACAGTGTAGCAAATACACTTTTAATTTACCTTTTGTGTTATTATTTATTCTTCCCTTTAATCAAAATAAATTTTGTTTAATCAAAATTCATAAAATTAAACATTTGACGAACAATTCCAAAGACAGCAAACTAGTTCCAAAAATGGTTGAATGCTTAAAGTATAAAATTGACATCAATTTATTATGGCATGCGCGAAATGAAAACTGTTGCGACAAAACATTTTTTTTTACTGTCACCAAATTTTTCATTTTATACTTTTATGTTTCCTCAGTGATACTGATATTTCAAATGACTGGATTAAACAAAAAGAACATTGTAGAAATATTATTGTTGTGCAGGGAAAAGTAGGGATTTCTTAAGGCCGATAATTAATTTCTTAGGGCCGATTAGGGATTTTTGAAAAAACTAAACGGAACATTACTGGTATATATTTTGTTTATCTATAAAATATTTTTCCAAAATATTTTTTAAACCTTAATTATGACCAAACTATGATGAATTGCAAACACCAAGAGGTGTTTTTGCTTCTAAATATTGTGGGGAACAATATTTATGTCGTTCATTTCCGAAAAATCACATATTTCAACATATTCAATTTTATGAATATGATATATTTTATGTTCATTATATATCCGTTTCACTCGCACATGGTAATTATTTTTGACATTTGGTTGTCTTTTGTAGTATGCACACAAATCTCACAACTTCGCTCACTCTGGGAGTGCAACACAGAATTGTTGTGACAGCTTTTAAAACTACCCTCTAATTACTATTTGCGGACGGTACTTATGTTTATATAGCTGCGAAAAAAATTAACAACCGAGTGTCACAACTATTAACCTACAAGCGGTTTTACTTGGGTAGTTTCGAAGAATCCAAGCCGACAAAGAAGACATGTCCTATCGGAGTAGATCTAATACTCTCGCAATGATTTATAAATTTCTACTCCTCTACTACGGTAGCAGATTGTTTCTTTTATTTTTTCGGTTTCGGCCGAAAAAAAAAAAAAAATTTCGGCCCTTTTCGGTCGGTTTCTAATAATTACACACAGAATACGTTTTAGTGCGTTACATAGTACACGATTAATATTACATATTTTTAGCTGCTGTCTTGAGCTATAATTACATTATGGTGCGCTATAAATAAACATATTATGTGTGTAAAATTTAAACACTTCTTACTTATAAATACACGCATATTTGTGTGTAAATAGTGTCTACAAGTTTTAACACACTTTAGGTGATGTGTGCAATTCAACCTTGATAGAAAATACTGTAGACGGGAAATTGTAATAACATCTGACAGTCAGGCTCTTAAAGCTCTAGACTCTCACATCATTAGCTCCAGGCAAGTGGGGGACAGTCTTGCAAAATTAAACCGGCTGGGCGGAACCAACAATCTGGATCCTCAGCTAATCTTGAAATTCCTAACGGATTTAGGGTTGGTGGAGGTCCTATAAAGGCTGGCAGAGGTATAGTGTGTGATACCTGGGGCATCGTCACCCAACACGGACTCGTAGTGGGGGCACAAAAGACCAACGATCGCAGTGCAAATCCCCCTTTATTATTATTATTAACTTCCAGCTGCCAACCGCTAGTAGTCGCTGTGATCGGAATTACCTGTTGTTGTTTCCAATAGTGGTATCCAAATATAGCAACAACAAATGCAATCTTGTTTTGATTCTTGTAAGTAATTTCACTCGCGTTGTTCCACGTTGTGTATTTTATACACCTGTCGATTCCGCGTCCGAAACACTTGTATTCTACAGATTTTGGCTCAATTACACCGTTTATCACTACAGAAATCCTTGTTTCAAACAAAATGCAAAAACTCGAATCGAAATTCGCAACTGTCATGGACAAGTATTCACAAGAAAGTACCGGGTTGTATCAAATACAAAAAATCTAATTTTGGCATCACTATATGCCATTCTATAGAAGATGGCGTCAACATTTTTTACATATTACATTTTTAATATTTCGAAAACAATTTTTATAATCAAATTATGACTATGATTAATTATTAGCAAATATTGTGTTTTTACGATTTAAAAAATTTTTAAGAATGTTTTTCAACACGTTTTTTCCCGGGAAAACATTAAAAAATATTGAAATATGGCTTTTTGTGGATGCGCGTTAGTTTTGGGTAATGAATATAATATTAATTCGCAGTAGAAATGATGTTGCCCGACAAATTTGTTTACGAAATGTAAATTATCTCGTTTTTAAAGTCTTGGGCCTGTATTAAATTAATTTAAGTTTCATAAATATTTCAATACAACACATCTACAGAAATACCCAAACACATCTGCTATCTTTTTCTAGTATCTATTTATTTTATTCGCTCAATTGGATAATTGCTTTCTCTGTCTTCAGAGGCTCACCCAAGGGGGGTTTTTGGGGATTTGGACCCCACCCCGAAATTTTTTCGCATTACCAAACCAAACTGCAGATAAATGTTTTTTAATTTGATTGGTAAAAACATATTGATGAAATAAAAACAGCTAACAAAAATCAGTAAAAGTTTAAAATGTGCCTATTATTCAATTTTAAATTACTAAATTTGTTTAGCTTTTGATTTGTTTACCTTGGCGCTACAAGATTGTATTAAAATTGTTTCTTAACCCACTCTCGGACAATACGGCATATGCCGTCAAATTAAGAGCAAAATGTAGGGACAGGATAGCATATACCGTCAACAATTTTTAAAATCATTTAATCATAATAAAATAATTTAAATCATAACTGGGTGGGACATGACGGTTAAAGCCGTCAATATGGGATTCCTCGAAGTGTCCTGTGTTACCAATTTTAGATTTTGACTGGGACTTGCCGGCAATAGCCGCAAAATTTGCTCTGAAGATATAGCCTGTGTCCCAAAAAGGGACCATGCGAAAATGAATTGTCCGCGAATGGGTAAATATGTAAACCCTGCTTGTAGAATATTGAAATGTCATCCTAACCGCAGCAGCCATTTTGTCGATATTTAGCTTTTTAAATGAACGTAAAGTTTACAAGTAATTGTTGTTTGTTGTTTGTGTTTTCCATATAAAATATGTGCCATGTGTAAATGGCAAATACGGTAAAAGGAGGAGTAGTTGGGTTACTATTATTCAAAAATATATAAAAAAAAAATTTAATAAGGAAATTTTAAAAAAAAAGTTTTCTTCCTTATACTGAAAAACAAGCACTTAGGTCAGGGTCGTAACCAGGAATTTATTTTGGGGGGAGGGTCCAAATAAAATTTGCCGATAAAATACCAAATAGTAACACTACCTGACATAAACAAAAACTGGGATAACCAACACTAATTTCTTATGTAAAATAATTTACAACAAAGCATAGTTACTGTAAATGTAATGAAAGTGTTTTTCACAGAGTTTAACATACATATGTTCAAGAGGATAACAGATAAAACTTTCAATCAATTGGTCACCCTGTATGTACTTGCGCGCCACCTATCGAGGAAAAGACCTATGAGGAGCTTTCTGATGTTAGTGTTCCTGTCACTTTCAGAACCAAAAAAGTTCGAAAAATGACAGTTGATACACAAAACAACTTCAGTATAGCCACTTCAAGCAGTTCTTAAGTATTCGTTCGGTGAAAGGCAGTATATGTAGGACGATAAGTTGGTTGCTAGTAGTCAGCAGACTTGTCTCTGATGAGGGAGTGGCAGTCCCGAAATAACCATAAGACAAATGCATTGCTGTTTTGTTGTTTTTTTCACATTGTTGTTTCTCCATTGAATCAGCCTTTCATTACAAAAACAAACATTGCTGCTCAGAAAGCTAACAAAATAATCAAAACATAGTTAAATTTTTAAGATTATTTTACCAAATTTAAGATTCGTAATTCCATATCAAATCGACAAGATTTTTTCACTCTACCGACAGATGGAGCAACGATTGCAATAATCTTTTTTGCTCAGAATCAAACAGGATTTGCAATTACACTCTCCATGTATCCCTGAAGTATATATGTACGTGGCAAATACTGTAGAAAGAGGCGTATTTGAATATTTTCAAAAAAGTATTTCTTCCTTATATCGAAAATCAATAACCAAATTTTGCAAGCACTTGGGTAATAGGTCAAAGTACTTTTGGAAAAAAAACTAGTAAGAGAATTATCTTCTGTCTGACCGAAGCTATAATACCCTGCACATGCGATACATTCTGAGACCATTTGCTAGTAATTTTATCGAAAATCGGTACTTTATTGACAGTTTTTTGATATTTTATTCATAATTTTTCGATATTTTATCAAAATTTTCAATTGATTGTCGATAATTTCCATTTCCACGTCATTCCCGATTTCTTTGGTAAAAATGAGCTATAACCCAAATATAAATAAAAAATAATACAAGGACCCAAAATAACTATTATTCAATTTTAAGATTTAAGGAATATTTTTAAAAGTTGCCGCATAAATATTACATCGCAATTTATATTTTTCCCATTGCCGAGATTGCATGTTTAAAAAAAAGAAATATTAGTAGGCTTGCCACACACAGGATTTTTGCCAGGAGACTCCGGGAATTCGAACGTTTCTCCAGTCTCCGGTTTTTTCATAGCTTTAGTAATTTGTTGTTAATTTTAAAAATTTTTGTCAAAATTTATTTGGGTTAAACATTTGAAAATAAAGTGCACACTCTTTTATTCTTTCATTCGAGTTCTTTCTGTTATTATACCCCACACTCACTGTGTCCGGTATGGAAAAGTATATATATTCTTGATCAGCATCACCGCCGGAGTCAATTTAGCCATGTCCGTCTGTCTGTCCGTCCGTCCGTCTGTCCGTCCGCACGATAGCGGTCGCAGTTTTGGAGATATCGACTTGAAACTTTGGATACATGTTTTTCTCGTGAATACTGAGATCATGTTCGAGAATCAGCCAAATCGGACAAATACTGGGCGTGGCTACCATACACCGAAAAAAAAGGTCAACATTTTTCAAGTATTTTTTTATTGCTGCATTCGATTGGAAATGTTTAGAAAAGTATTTTTGACATGTTCCGAGGTTCCGAAACCACATATATAAGGGTCAAAATTGGGTCTTGAGACCAATTTTTCCAATTAGGTGCTGCAAGAGGTTCGACCACCTATTTCATCCAAAAAAAAGAATCGCACATTCGAAAGGTATTGATTAGACCTTTCCTTTGATACCCAATATCCACATTATTAAATTTTCGACAAACCATAAATATATACGTGGCCCAAAAAGTATTCGACATGCAGTTTTTATTAAAATATAGCACTTTCAACATTTTGCATGATAAAAACCTTAGTACCATTGGAAAGGTCTAATCAATACCTTCCGAATGACTATCAGGATAACTTAAGTACACTTCAAAAAAAATCATGGCTAAAAAATTACGTATTTTCCGAAATTTTTTCCTGATGTATACAATTTTTTCTTGGGATGCAAAAAGTTGCGCTGTTTTAAAACAAGCTACTTTGCAAAAGAAAGTTTTGATATAAAAAAATTCCCAAAAATTTTATTGCATTCCAAAAAAAAAATAGTATACTCAGAGGAAAAATTCGGAAAATAGGTAATTTGTCAACCCTGGTTTTCTCGAAGTGTACTTTACGGATGATTGTGATAGTCATTCAAAAGCTATTGATTAGACCTTTCCAATGATACTAAGGTTATTATTATAAAAAATGTCGAAAGTGCTGTATTTTAATAAAAACTGTGTGTCGAATACTTTTTTGAGTCACTGTACAGTGTACACATTTAGGGTGCACCATGGCAAAAGAAAGAAGGTAGTGCCGCTGTCATTTACTTTGATTAAAATGCCGATTTTTTTAGGTATGTTTGTTTGAAACAAATCAAACAGCTTTGCCACCCGCTGAAAAATATTTGAAATATTTTTCGGAATTAAAAAATTTCTTAAAATCTTGTGGATAAAATTTTAAATGTCTCTACAATTAAAAGGTTTAATGGATGTAGGCTGTATTAACATACAAATTATTTCAAAAAAATAAGTTTTAAAGTTTTTTATTTAACTTTTTTCAAAAAAAAATTGTGGCTATGTCTTCTTTGAAGCTTCTGAATCTTCAAAACTATCATCAAAACTTATTTTTGGGATGGATTATAGGCAAGAAATAACCCTTGCCATTTAAATTTTGGCAAAAAGTCAATTTTGAAATTTGGGATTTTTTCGCAACAATCCGGTAGCCCGAAATGTCATAATCGGCTTAAACGTCAGATGGTTAAGATGGCTGCTAAGAATTGAGAGCGGCACTACCTTCTTTCTTTTGCCATGGGGTGCACGAAATAAGCCAATGTAAAAAAATTTCTTTGTTATTATTTTATTTTTGTTTGTTTGGAAATTTTTTTTCATTGAAAATTGTTTCTAACTAAAAAAAAGCAAAGTCTAAAAAAAATTATTTATTTCATTATTTTATTTTGAAAATCTCCGGTTTGGGCTTCTCCAAGTGTGGCAAGCCTAAATATTAGCTTGAGCGCATAATTAACACAAGCTCTTATTTTCCAAAAATAGTATTACAAGCAAAAAAACTCGGTTTGGCTCAGCTCAAGCTGCCTCTATAAGGCAAAACATTCATAACACGATTGAGAATTCTTCTTTCTTTGAATCGGTATGCGGTAAAAGAACATACAATTTCTGTAAAACAACAATTATTTTCGGTTATTTCAACAAATTGTTTTTACAATTTTTTGTCGGTTAAATCTACCTACCAGCTGGGTAGGTAGATTTTACAATTTTCATACATTTGGAAATTCTGTACGTCAACCACTTTTTTCGGTTAATTTTAACGACCATTTTTTTTTCTGTGTACAGTGTATTACAAATCAATTAATCAATAGGGACAATCACTTTTATACATAAACATATATACACCAGGGTTCTCATTCTACTCCTATCGGATTAAATCTACTACTCTCGCGTTGATTTTAAAATTTCTACTACTCTACTACGTATTTACTCCTCAAAATTTCATGTGAGTTTCATACTATACAAAGCTACTACTCTTTCTACAAATATACTACTCTGACTGATTTCTACTACTCTCGTAAAATTTCTACTATCCTACGCAAAAAAATATATCTACTCCCCTTTCTTCAAATCTACACTGAGCGAACAAACACATAGTAGATTTAAAAATTTTTTATTTAAATGTGATTTGAGTATTTTAATATTTGGAAATCAGTATCTCATATAGAAATTCAATACACGCGTATTTAAATGTTTTCTATAAATAATAAACTTCATTGCCGCCAGCCAGTCTTGAACCTACGACCTCTGCAAATTGGAAATAAAAAATTCACACTGATCTATTACAGGCACAATTTTTCTGTGTCTAAACTGCAATATATATGAAGCAGAAAATAAACTACGTTTTTTGTGAGTTTCTATTTTTAGATTCAAAAACTTCAGTTGACATTTTTAGAAGAAAAAAATCTACGCTTGCTGACCAATATATAATTGAAATTTATATTTTTTGATTTGAAAACTCCAATTTATAAGACTTGCTGAGCAATATACAAACATTTAGATGCTTGTGAAAAATTACGGAAATGAACGAGTCGGTTAGAGCGCACTCCAAACTCCAGAGGTTGTCGGTTCGAATTCCGGCAAAACTGAGTTTGTGAAAAAGTTGTTTCAAGTGATTCTAAGGAAATTGGCAAATAAAATTAAATAAAGCAAAAAAAAAATCACTTAAAAAAAAAGCAAATAAATAATAAAAAAGAAAAAAAAAATTTTCGCATTTTAAATAAATAAAAAAATATAATATTTTCATATTTAATTCTAATATTTCCATATTTAATACAATTTTAAATACGCGCATATTTGATTTAGAAGCACTATCAAATACGTTTATATTTGATTTAAATACGTTTTCATTTGATTTCACTATTTTTTTCCCTCAGTGTACTCCGCTAAAATCGAATATCTACTACTCTCGTCGTAGCAAAAAGTGAGAACCCTGATGTATATCCTTACATTTTTTACTGCCTTTTTGGCAATTAAAACTTACCTTGAGATGATGTCCGAGGCAAAGTCGATGATTTAATGGCTGGTTTTGTCGGTTTCGTGTCGGCTTCATTTGAAATTTTATTGATATCCAGGGCATGCAAATTAAATTGGAAATATATATTTTAATGTGGTTTTCAATATATATGTTCAATGTATGTACATTAGACCGGTTCAAAAACTTAAGAACTTTCGTTCCTTTGCATATAAAAAGAACTTATGTGAAGTTTGGAGCCAATCGGATAAAAAAAAGTCGGCGCGGAACGAACTTCTTTGTCCCCATACATGTGTTTAAACCGATAGTAGCATAATGTCAGTTGTATGAAAAAGGCATATACAGGGTGTCCCTTAACAAGACAATAAATCTCCGCCAGTTGATTCCTCTGGTCGAGAAACGAAAAAAATCGTACAGTGAGGGGGGGCGCAAATTACCATGTATGGAGTTATAGGGCAATTTGTGCGAAAAAATTAAAAATTACTTCTGAATTACTGTAGCTAGAAGGCTATTCTTAACCGGGTTGGAAAGCTAATTTGATAAACAACGGTCTAAAATATGTCAAAATCCGATCAACATAAATAGCGTTAATTTATTAGCCAAGTCAAAAAATAAAATTTGTTTGTGAATTTTTGTGTTTAATCATGATTATTTCGAAAACTCTGTTTAACTTTTTGCTGATGTATAGGAAAAAATGTTGATCAGAGAGAAAAAATTACTAAGATGTATTTTGTAGAGAATTTTTCAAGGAACAAAACTGCATCAATCATAAAAAAAACTGAAAAGAGTTTTCGAAATAATCATGATTAAACCCAAAATTTCACAAACGAAATTTTATTTTTTGACTTGGCTAATACATTAACGCTATTTATGTTGATTGAATTTTGACGTATTTTAGACCGTTGTTTTTGTTAACAAATTAGCTTTCCAACCCGCTTAAGAATAGCCTTTTAGCTACAGCAATTCAGAAGTAAGAAAACAAACAGTAAAAACACTTTTTATACCCCCACACTCACTGTGGCAGGGTATACTAACTTTGTCACAACGTTTGTAACGCCCATAAGGAGGCGTGTCCGGTATGGAAAAGTATATATATTCATGATCAGCATCACCGTCCGTCCGTCCGTCTGCCCATCCGCACGATAACGGTCGCAGTTTTGGAGATATCGACTTGAAACTTTGGGTACATGTTTTTCTCGTGAATACTGAGATCAAGTTCGAGAATCAGCCAAATCGGATAAAAACTGGGCGTGGCTCCCATACACCGAGAAAAAAGTTAAACATTTTTCAAGTCTTTTTTATGGTTGTATTCAATTGGAAATGTTTAGAAACGTATTTTTGACATGGTCCGAGGTTCCGAAGCCACATATATAAGGTTCTAAATGGGGTCTTGAGACCAATTTTTTTTTTATGTGGTCTTGAGACGACATTTTATGTTCGAGGTACTTTTTCCTACTGTGTGGGGGTATTTCAGCTTCGGTATAGCCAAAGATAGTCCACTCTCTAGTTTTTTAATTTTTTCGCACAAATCACCCTATAACTCCTTACAGGGTCATTTGTGGTCCCGCCTCCCCATACGATTTTTTCCGTTTTTCGACCAGAGGTCTCAACTGGCGGAGATTTATTGATTTGACCAGGGACACCCTGTATGTAACTGTGCGAAAGAGACGACTCTAGTAATTTGTTCGGTTGTCAAAAATTTAAAATAATTTTTATTATCATTTGAATATTGTTAAAAAATGATTTGGCAGGAAAAGTTTGTTTATTTTCTAATAGAAAAAGTGCTTCTTTTGTGTGGGATTTCAAAAATCCTGCATACAAAAACAAACTCAAGATGCAGAAATAGATTGTGTCCAGGCTACACAGGTTGGTAAATGTAACCAAAAACTAGAGAGTGGTCTATCTTCGGCTATACCGAAGCTGAAATACCCCCACACAGTAGGAAGAAGTACCTCGAATATAAAATTATGTGGTCTCAAGACCCCATTTTGAGCCACCAATAAATAGTTTTGGAGCCCGGATCATGTCCACAATCCGTTTCTAAAAATTTCCAATCAATTCGATCAAAAAAAAATTGGTCTCAAGACCCCATTTCGACCCTTATATATGTGGTTTCGGAACCTCGGAACATGTCAAAAATACGTTTCTAAACATTTCCAATCGAATGCAGCAATAAAAAAGACTTTAAAAATGTTGACCTTTTTTTTTCAATGTATGGGAGCCACGCCCAGCTTTTGATGAATAAATGAAAAAAATAACAATTTTTGTGGGTTGCTTAACAATTTTTTGTGGTAAAATAACCATTTTTTATCGTTTATATTAACTTCCTTTGTTGGTTGGATCGTTTTTAACCAACCTTTTCGGTTAGATTTACCAACTTTTATTTTTCTGTGTAGCTGGAAGTTTAAATCAATTTTAAAAAAAATAGCCTGAAGGTGAAGCGTTACAAAAAAAATGGTCAGAACTTGGGGCTACTACACGTTGTAGGTCTGTTTGCCAAAAAAAAAAACGAAAACTGTTGTCAGGAATTTTGATTACACCTCCAAAATCTGAAGTTAGAAAAGGAAAACCAATTTTTGTCGGTGGTACCCTATTTTCAATGATAACTTTAGAAGCGTAAAAACTATAGCTTGTTCAAAAGAATAGAAACAATCGGTGTATAACTTTCATTTGTATGATGAAAAACACGGAAGTTATTACTTCGCGCAGACACAATTTTTCGACATTTTTTTAACAGTTTTTTTTATTTAAGAATTTTTTTTATATAGCACTATACTAAACTTGTTCAAATCCGTTCAAAATTGACTGCAGTATGAAAAAAAATAATTAAAAAAATTTTTTTTACCCAAATCATCAAAAATGCTCCAACGAAAAATTAAATACTGCAGTACATTTTGAACAAGTTTTATCTCGTTGAACGCGGAATAGGATGCATTTTTAATTTTTGTAAACAAATTAGTATGGTGCCAAATTAAAAAATCTTAAATCGAAAAAAAAAATTTTGTCTGCGCAATAATTTCTGTTTTTTTCATCATACAAATGAAAGTAATACACCGATTGAAGCGTCTGTTTCTATTCTTTTCAACAGGCTGTAAATTTTGAACATCTTTAAAAAAATTTTTTAAAAAAGTGTTAAAAATTACATTTTTGTTTGAGATTTTGTAAAATACCGCTATTTATGGTGATCAGATTTCACTTACCATTCAAACACACCCAATGTTATGACACCTCTGAACGCCGTTTTTCGATATACTTTGATTCGTAGATCCTAACTGGCATCAGATGGACAACATTTTTTTTGTTTTAACCCAAAGACCCTTTAATATTAGTACTGAAATTTTTTTGAAAAAAAATTGATCCAAATCGTTTGGTGTGGCATTGAGATTTTTGAGTTCGAAGGTATTTTCGTGAGAGATACACATAAAAATTGACAAACAGATAATAATTGCAAAGCCTAAATGATTATTAAATAAATGGGTTCAATTTCCGACAGGGTATGTATGTATGTATGTATGTATGAATGAATGAATGTATGTATGAATGTATGTATGTATGTCAGGGATGATTTTTTTAGTACAATTGTACTTGTTTGGTACAATTTCAAAGAAAAAAGTACATTGGTACTACATTGACATTTTTGGTACTATATATATCAGATTAATAATCAACTTATTTTACAATTTTTTTTCCTGAAATATTTTTGTTGTTTGTTTCCAGCTCTAAAGTGCTTGTCAAACTTCATTTCGAAAAAAGCTAAGAAATTGATGAGTAAATTTCCATTCGCAAATTTTCTTTAACTCGTATCCACTTCGCTAGAATTTTTGTGCCATTTTTTAACGAAATACGAAACGGCCACTCTGTGCCCTCTTGAGAAATTTGGAATTGTTTCCAATTTCTTTAGAAAAGTTGACATTATCAGATGTCAAATTTAGATCACTAACTAAAATAGAAAGCAAAAGGAAATGAAGAACAGCGAAAATGATCCAAAAGGCAAAAACGCAATGCAAAATTTTGCTTTGTCATTTGTAAAAAGATTCTGGTCTAATACAATTTTGCAGCATACGAAACTTGACAACATTTTTCTTGAGTCGTTTCTTTAGAGCTAGAAACGAAGCTCAAAGTTTCATTTATGTAACGTGGATGTAACAGTGATGGCCGCGTAAAATTGATTGACCAACAAATTATTAAAGCTAAATGAAGTACACCAACCACTTCTCATCGGTTCGATTAACCGACGAAGAAGGGTTAGTGCGTTTTTAACCGTCTTTTTCGGTTAAATCTACCGACTTTTTTTTTGAGTGTATAATTTTAGTTTTTATTATTAAAACTTCTTTGTTAAAAGCTTTATGAATTAAAGCATGCTTAAATATATTTAACTTGTTTACGTTTTTGAATATACATACGTTTTCTGTTACGTTTTCTGTTCATATCAATACCTTAAAGCACAACCACAAATTTTTTCAAAGCTGTAGAAAATTAAAAACAAGTTTTCAAATTGGTATGTTTTGTATGGAAATGGGGTTTAATTTCCTCATTTTTCAATTACTTCATCACGATTCCCATACACCACTATCGCCTATCTGATGCAGCTTCATCTCAGGAATCCAAAAATGACAAAAACTCGATTTTCATGGAAATGTATGGTTGTGCTTTAAGGTATAAAATTCGGACATTGTTGGTACTTTTTCGACAGATTTGGTACTATTTTGTTTGAATATTTGTACAAAATGGAACAACCCAGATATCATCCCTGATGTATGTGGGCTGTTCCCTTATAACTCAAGCAATACTTCACCGATTTTAATGTCAAAATGTAGGTAATATCATTGGCCTCGACATAGGCTTTATTCAATTACATAAACTTTGGGCGTTCGATGTAGGCGTGGCAAATATTATTCTAACATGATATAATTCATGCAGTGTTTAACCGATTTCGCTGAAATTTTTTACTCTACCAGTAAGGGATGCACATTTGACGTGATAAAAGATATCACATAGCCAACAAGAGACCATGCGTTCATTATCGACTTTAATGGCACACTTACGGAAAGAGCAAGTCATATTTAAATGCAAAAATTTATAAAAAATAAAATACAAAAAGTGTAAAAAAGTGTAAATTGTAACGAGACAAAATGTTGACTGGGAAAAGGCACTTTCAAATTATATTAAAACAAGTGCCTGAAAGTATGCTCTGAAAATATGATCAGACTGCGAATGTGGAATCTATATAAAGCTGGTGACACAAGAAATGTCAAAGTGGACAGTATAAGCAAAAACAAAAAAAATTTGCAATTTTTGTTGTAGTGATACTTAGCTGACAGGAATTCACGGAAATATAGCACAAAACTTTGTT